>CAIIXF020000001.1:54980269-55580269 GCA_903813345.2 Owenia fusiformis
TCGCCACCTATAAAGGGGAGGTGGTTCAATAACGTAATATGTAACGCGGGAGAATACAATTTGTTGGCAGGTGAAAACAGCGTAAATAATCAACTAGTTCTACGTCAATAGTTTGAGACATCATAATTATCTATACTGCATTGTACTGTAGGATGCACAATTAATACGAACTAATATAAACCCCATGTTGGCTCTGTTGTAACGTTAGACCATGATTCTCAACTTAAACCGATTTACGTAATTCATTAGGAGCTAATTTCTCAACTAAACACTAATAACTTACATAATAAAGCTCATAAGCTAAAGCCCTAGTCTAGACGACTAGCCCCCACTTCGGGTCAGTTTCCACATCAACTTCGATGAAAATACTTCATCGGACACAATCAAGTGCGAGACTTTAAAGATTCCCTTTTATTCAAAATTTAATTGATTACCGGTTCATATACAAATTGTACATCTTGTGTCTCTCTGGTCCACCCCCCCCCCCCCACCAATAAGTTTGGCAACTCGAAGTTTTCTTTGTCAAATAACATATCATGAATGAAGCCTGCTTTCAATGTTTAATCTTAATTTTGATACTTAATTAGAATTTTGGGGAAAATGAATAATACATTTTCTTTATTACCAATTATAAATATGATTTGATAAGTGAATTAAAAGGGGATTTCTCGTCGCAAAACTTATGGGGATGAGAGTGTGTAGTTATTTTTTATCTCCAACATAAGTTACTATTTAGGGCGTTCCTCATAAAAGTGCATCGACTTGATTGAGAATGACTCGGTGCGTAATTGGAATGGACAAAGTTGTCATGTTACGCATGTGTTCAACAAGATTTATGTGTAAATATTCATCATTATTTTATAAGATCAAATATGTTCGACATAATTTTACATATAAGTTACACAAACCTTATGATAAATTGATACAGATCGCATGTCGTTTGTGATTATTTTTAACATCTGTGTTTCGCCCAGTAAAATGGATATGAGAAATAAACAGTATTTCGGGGACGAAATAGTTATTATACACATTTATAATAATGAAGGTGAGTACAGAGTTCGCCAACAAATGAAATTTGTTCATCGGAAATAACTTGTTCTGAAAGGTTAATTGATTGAACCCTTTTATTTTGGTGACACATTGTTTTTAATAAAAACAGTAAATATATGTCAAAGTCTGTTTTATCGTATCGTATCACGCAAATATGCACCGATCTAGAGAAAAGTACAGATTTGCACTAAAATTCAACCCATAAATAAAATATTTTAAGGATGTAATAGTAATTTAAGAACTCATAATGGAATATTGGTAAACAAATATGCAGAGAAAAGAAGGGACAATTATGGGAACTAGACTCAAATAGTGTACGTAAAAAATAGTAATAAAATATTCATCATTTCCATGTTCACAGTGAGAATTCGAAGTTCCTCATAGATGTGTAATTCGCATAAGTGGACTTTAATAGTCGAATTGGACTTCACGGACTGACATGTTTCAAACCTAAATGTTTACGTTCCTTTCAAACATCCACCAAATCCTATTAACGATACCTGCAGTCATTTCAATGGCATAAGTATCAGTGTTCCTATCTTATCCTTACTTTGAATCTCGGATGTTCTTTGGGCTATCATTAGGCGATACTTCAAAGATAATGTGGAATGAGGCATTCTAGAATGACTCGGTTTTAGCAAATAACGATGTCAGGAAATATAACTCAAGTCTTATATCTGGTGACGAGAGTACGCCTCGACGGATAATACGCATCATTGAAATGTCTATATATACAGATGCAGAGTTCATCAATATACGTTTTGCAATACTGTAGATTCAATTTTAACATATTGCGGGGGTCGCATTGTATATTGCATCATATAGGGGCAAATTAAACATTATAGTCAAAGGCGAAAATGAAATCGAGTCGAACATTAATATAGTAATTGCAATTCTTCAACTTTAGTACAGAAATCACCGTCAAATTGTACCTATTTACTGTATCTAAAAAACGTGTCTTTTTGTAATTTGTTGTGACTATGAACACATTGCTTGTCTTTTCTGTATACTTTTCTGATTACTTTAGAAAACAACTACTGTATAGCCTGTGTATATTGTTTGACTTTTCACCATTCTGACTTAAGTCGTTTTTATAGCATTTGTTTTATACCACATATCCCTGCAAGGCATGGCCGAGTGTTTCTCGATCAAAATCCGAGAGATAAAAAACAAAACAAATCCCTACATTGTAATCTACGTATTAACAATAATTTATAAACGAACGATTAAAATAAAAGGCGCACGAAGTTAAAACGGTATAGTCGACTTTAAATATATGACCGGTGGTCAAGGCACGGCGATCAAGCAATAATCTTGACAATCTATATATCAAAAGACAAAACCAGATATGTGAATTAGACGTTAAGTGTTATCTTTTTCAAAGGTTTTGCTGGATCCAGAGTGTTTTACCATCAAAATTACCCTACATATAATAAACCGACCACCAATGACGAAAGCATGGTGTATATTGCGTAACCCACAGGAAGGATTTCCACAAATACCCCATACAAAAGGAATCATTTATACTGAAGAGGTACCTAGCCAGGATGTAAAACACATCACGTATGTTGTCATTTTCTCATTACCGTTCTATCACTGACGATTTATGGGAATCTGGTCTATATTAACCTATGTCACGCATCAACGCTTTTCTTATTAAATTATTTACTTTAAACATACTGTAACTATCCACCAAAGCTCATCTCTCACTCGAATAATTGCATCAAGATCAAGCGGCAGAGAACAGGAACACGCAAGAATATTAGATGGATTCCTCCACAAATCGTCCCTCTAAATGATAGCGGCAATATTTCATTATAAAAATCTGGAAGAACTTACTGCATAATCTCATCTTCGATTCAACCAGCCCCTGGTAGTGCTTTGGCTCAGCTGGTATTTCATGTAAATATATTTTATATCGTTAAAAATATAGTTCAAGATCGTACCTGGCGGTTACGCCAATTAATTTAAGTGTGCTATCTATTTCCAATGTCAATGTCGTGTAAATACTTTCTATCTTCCACTTCCACTCGAATGTTGTGTTTTTATTGACGTTTAATTGCGAAGTTCAAAAGTGAGTCCTACATTTCCGTACAAAGGCTTAATGTTAACACTTTCTGTTATGCCATCAATCATGCGAAGGGGATTGTTCCTTATAATCACTGAGCTAATGTTATCCAAACCGATTCCTCATTGAGCTAATCCCACGTGATGTGTTTTTAGCGAGAAACGAAAAACGTCGGTTCTCTATCAACCATCCTAGTATTCTTTTTGATTTCCCGCTTGCAGGGAATCTCATGTGATAAAATGCCTTATGACCTCAAACTTTAATCAACGTCGTCTGTCTTAAGAATTAGGCTTCGAACTGTTGGTCCCTCGTTGTCTCGGAAATTCCGAACTATCGATCCAGCGTCATCGACTCGTAATGAAGCTACCTCACTAATAGGTTCATGCATTAATATCGCATTAAACTTAAACATAATCACACAATGTATTTTATTAATGATGGTAATATTTCACCTCCCCTCCATATTCTTCGTGCCTGTCATCATTGGAATGTTGCGCAGAATAAGGAACATGAAATATGGGACGTTGACATTAATGGAGCCAGGTTTGATTTTGAGTCTTTCTGAAACAACAACTATAACATTTGAATTAAGGGATAAAGAATACTTTAATTATCTATTGGAAATTTAAAAGCATGAGTGTATATACTTACCCGTACACATAGTGCAGAGCCCAAGTTAATAAAGATAAATTATAGGGTTCGTTATTGCAATTCAAATACTAGTATGCTATCACTCCTTCAGATATCACATTGTCAAGTTCTTTATAAAACCACTGTGCACTGTGATGACGTCACTCTTTTACCAATAATGTCAATCCTCAGTCCATTATGAAACCATAGTGCACTGAAAAACAATGCCCAGTTGACCATATACCTTCAATTAATGCACTTAAATAACTGATTGGCTGAGATACACTTGGTATATCTGAAATAGTCTTGGAGGAACGGTTTTTCCAAAATCTGTGAAGCACGAGAAAAAAACTAATAAAAAACTAGCAAGCCATTCTTCCTTTTAAAACATTTACAATATATATATACAGTATATATATTACGGAATTTGACGGTGTCACTCTTTTAATTATACTTCGTTTTGTTTCAGTTGTTCCAACCGCATACCCCAACTTGAGGTTTAATGGCATTTAAGGTTTTTGAAAGGTAACCCAACATTTTTCATTATTTTACACGGGACTGGGGATTTTAAAAGTTCAGTAATGAATGGAAAATACTTTTGATGGAGATGCACTTGCAAAGGAGTCACTTAATATCTCATAAGTCTGAGTATATTCCATGTATAATTCCATGTATAAGATGTATAATGCAAACAAAAACAAAGATATAGATTTAGTAAGGAATCTGAGGAAATAACTTGGTTTCCAGACTTATGAGGAGGGGTGTAAAATATCATATGTGTAGGTAAATACGGAATAAGGGCAAGCCCCCCTAACCACTTAATCAAAACCAAGTACATATAATTAGTCATTATCGGCTGAAAGCAGTGCATTTCGGTTCAATATGCCACTGGGCAGTGATAGCCAATGTTATTTCTTTGATCACGAGAGGGATTATTCCGATTATCACCCTAAAGAGCAATCACTTACATTTTCAATGACCTTTACTTGATTATGATTACGCGCCCAATTCAATCCCGACATTTTCGAATGATGGTATATTGTATATTTAGCTCATGGGATTAGCTAAGTCTATTGTACGTGGGAGAGAAGTACCTCCTTTGTTTCCACTTATTTGATGAAATATCAAGAGAAACTGTCATTGATAATTGACACTCATATTGACAGGTGCATCTAAACTACCAATCCCTCTGTACCTAATTTGTGTCTATGTTTTAGTATGAGAAAAACCATGCTTCTCAGCCACATTTTGACTTAAAACATGCTACGTTACTTATACGTAAACACTTACAGATCGTGCCTATCTAATATATAGAGTCACAGTACGTAGGTTTATACGAATTACGAATTACGGTAAAACGATAAGATACCAAAGGTTTACGAGCGCGTATATTATTTTGTTTTCACACAAAACGCCACTTTTAAAATGCCTAGAGCATTCAAGGAAAGATTATGAATGAAAAGTTGTTTTTCTTCTTCCCCACTTTCCGCTCAAGAATTACCGGAGGCTTTTCCCTTGGATGTTTGTCCAGCCCTTTAATGCAATTTGGTTTAAACTAAATACGAGTACTATAGTTTAGGGGGGTGTATAGCCATTGGTAATACTTATACTCATTCCATTAAATAGAAATGTGAGAGGTTATGAATATAACTATTTTATATAGGAATAACATAAATTACAAGCATCTGATGGATCAATGTGCTCGTTACAAAATAGCGTTTATTATACACACGGGAAGGGTTCACTGGGGCCTCGCTTGTAGATAGTTACCCCTTCCATACATCATCAGTTTATGATCCCCGTGTTATTGCTCAAATGTGAACGTTACCATCTATCAAGCTATAGAACGGAAGCAAAACCGAAGATGAAAATGTAGTACGAGTTCATCGCAAGCCTTCCATTTCAAACAAAACAGAATATGGGAAGATTGGCGTTTCCATCTAACATGGAACCCACGCTTATACCTCCACTAAAGGGGTAGGTCATTTCCAAACTCATAGTGGAATTGTGAAATATAAATATGCTGCTAAAACAGCAATAGAACAGCAATAAAAAGCAATTTTAGCAATGCGAATCAAACAAAAAACACATGTAACCATTGACAATAAAAATGTGAGGGAAAGGGAGATTAGGGCAGAAATGCCATTATGGAACATCGTAGTGAAATTCCAACAATTCGTCTTATTATCAATACCTACTTTAAGCTAAGGACAATAGATAATGAATATTTCATTATGCCTCCCGGAAAGTCTGAACATTTCATCCTTTAAAGTAACTGACTTGACAGTTTGATATTGTCAAATGTTACATCAACTGACATTTGGAAACGAGCAGAATACTTCGGTTTTATTTCTGTCTCGTAAAACCTGAATAAAGCATGACTGAAATATGTTTCTATTCTGTTTTATCAAACACCCTATAACGTTTCCGAGAGAGTCCATCGTGAATATATCATCTAATTCGACAAATTTACTCAACTCGATTGTTTTATGGCGATTGGCGTCAGGGGTATCATTTGCGCACATTAAACTACCATAGATAAGTTGGGCTATAATAATCCCCTAAACCAAATATATCGAAAAGTTATTCCTTGTCGCAGTCAAGTCTTATGATTTCCCATTAATATTACCCTACAAAGCATCGAGTAGATTAGGGCCTCGTTTTGACAACACAAGGATCTGTTCAAACGTATACACAAGGTGACCCAAAAGTTTGGCTTTGTATAATATGAAATATGTCAAAAGATAAATAGTTTTAACTGTTTTTTCTTTAATAACCTGTGTGTTACAATCACAAATAAAAAACATCCTTCGCAATCTTTAACAAAGAAAAGCAGCGAAGTGTTTTTATCAGGATTTACATCTCATCCCAACCAAGGAGGAAATATACCCGAACCGATATCATATTTGATTTTCTGGAACGCTCTTAGTTGCTAATCGAAGCTGGAAAGTCTTATAAAAAGAAAAAAGATAATGGATAAAGCAATAAACCCTCGGGTCATCCTGTGAGTAAGGAACCTTTGAATTGCGCCATATTCTTAACAGTTTGAAAATAATAGCTAGCAGTCACGGACTTTATAAATTATGTATTTAAAAGATCTCATATTGTAATTTGCTTGTCGTTTCGAATGATTAGATTTGATTGGTAACGTTGCCTCTGGATCGGTTTGAATTGAAATAGCCATTTTTGGGATTCCCTTTAGTACCCCGGAGTTTGTTAATCAGTTACCAGTTATCTATATTCCCACTGAAGTCGTCTGTAGTACCGAACTTTGTGTCTACTGTTTCAACTGAAATATCAAGTTTAAAATCAGATTGTACGGTCCAAAAACAAACCCGTATCTCTCGTTAATAGTTAATAGTTTTAGCTTTTATCATTTAAGAACTTGCCTCTATACCCCTCTTTATATGTTATAAATTAATAGCATTCTCTCCGAAATTTAATTAAAAATTACAGTGATAGGAAATTGTGGACGTTTTGTCAACCCTGATTGTAATTTCTTCACATTTTGAGATGTTAGTATGTACGATATGGCACAGACCTGAATGATAAGTTTTTTCAAAATTGCTAACTCGTTTGTCAAACTAAAGATGACAATTGTTTCATACAATCTCACAAATCATTTAGTTCAGTATTGGCTACATCTTTATGCATCTGACCACACTATCATCAACTTACCTTTTTTAAACCTCTCTTGTTAATGACGTTACTTATGACGAACATCTACAGCTACCTGTAAAAGAACGGTCTGACATTGTACATATAAACAACTCATGCACTATCTATAGAGAAACTATAATTTCTGAAGATACTCTACAGCATTAACTAACAGTAGTACACCATTTGATTTACTTATCCGGTCTTAGAGGATCTTTGATCTCCGCAGTAAACATGATGTGTAGAGTTTGATAATGTATTGCTTGAATGCGTAATTCTTTTTCCATGTTTTCCTTCGACTCTACAGCTGAAACGTATCCAGAATTTAGTACAACTGTCTCCAGTTTATCTCCGCAAATGTTTCATTGTCTGTTCATTCTAGCTATTATGAATTCTTTAAAATTCTAAGACTATATGATCTTCAACTAAGAACGAGAGTTTTGTGTCAGATTGGGAACCGTGCCTACAGGGCGACATTCAGCAACAACAACAGAATTCGTAATATGTTTGCTGCCTTGTTGAGTTTGTGGACGATATCGTGCGGAACTGATAGAAGTATTTTTTCTGTAGAAAGGGACGCATGGACTTATTTATTGTAAACGCAAATCATTTGTATTATAGTAATCAGAATTATGTATTCAGCGAAACCTCTCTATTATCTTGTTTCCTGTATGCAGTCATGTTAGCCATGGGGGCCTTCATGTATGGTACAAATATCATGTCTTTCTTATGTTTATTCCGTAGAAGCGCTTTAGTATGACTAGGATGAATGGCAAGCCAATGTGATTATCAATCAGTAGTATGTCATCCACGTGCTGTGATTATATTTACATGTACCTGTGGAATATCAGGCGATATATGAATCCTGATTGACCACAGAGTCTCTTTCCGCTCCGCTGTAGTAACGACCCTGAGGCAAGCTTGGAAGTAATTGCTTGTTCAAAGATTACTTTACGATTGACTGAAATGTAGTTTGAATTTCACTAATAGTTGTCCGCGCTGCAAACCACACTCCTCTTCCGAAAGTTCCATTGTTGAATGGCGTTGCTACACTATCTTGATTGTTTAGGGGGCTTCTTCGAGATTATCCCAATCAGCTTTTGTCCTAATATTAATTCGTATGCTTACATCGGAGGACCTAAATACTAGTCAAATGTTGTAACGATGCTGCAACATTATTGTTGTCATGAAGTCAAGTAAGGTTTGCTTTGTACATGTAGGTCCTTTTCAGCAGTATGGTAAGGACTGATATAAAAAAGTGTTGTCCAGCAAATAACTTTGTTGGCTCGATTTAACATTAAGAGAACGGGCATTTTTCGCCGAAGGTGATCTCGCATCGGGTTATGTATAATATAATATATTATTCAGGTCTTTTGGATACATTTCATACGCATCATCTTTTAGATATGCATTGATGATTCCCAGAAAGGAGTTCATATTTCTGTTGAAGACTAAAGTACGCGAGAAGCTTAAGAGTACCATTTGAAGTAGCTACATGTATTAAACATTAACAGAAGACCCCAAGTGATGGGCGCGATCATCATTCGGTTGCAAATTCGTGTCACCCTGTATTACCATCGAAGACGAGTTAAGCGCAAATATTATAAACTGTAACATCATATATCTGTTCCTATTAGCAAGTTTACCCGGGAGTAATGTAACTATTTCCCGAGCAAAACTGTAATGTTGCAATAATGTTTCCGGGGACAGATTTATTCCTGCACACTGAACCCACGCTAATGCACCGACAGTAACAAATTATAATTTGCCAGTGTTTTAATGTATAGTAGAATGTGTTAATATGAATATACCCCTACGTCGAATATGAATCTCATATAAAAAGTGCACATATGACATTTGATATAATTCCCCATGCAGTAGACATAGGATATCCCTGGGGAGGATATCCATTAAATTCATAAAAACTCGAAATAACAATGACCCCTGTTACACAGGCCAGTTGAAATGCTTCGTTACGAAGCAATTTGATAAAAAGCTTCGTAACGAAGCAATTTTGGGCCTGTGTAACACCTCCGCCTTCGTTGGAAAAGCTTAGTTGATAACGAAGCAAATGAGTAGAAAATCCAACGAAGGTTAGCTCCCAACGAAGCTTTTTTGGCCTGTGTAACAGGTAGCTTCGTTAGAAAATGCTTAGTTGGCGGTTTGCGCATGCGCGTAATAAAGAGCACATTCATCATTTTGTATTAAACGAGAGGAATCGCGAGGAAAGAACATGTTTTTAAGTACGTATTATTATAATGCTACGTTTTGAATAAAATAATTACCTATTTGCGTCACTGATTGACGCTAACTCAATCCCTAAACGCCACGTACAAATGTGATTTACCGTCTTTCGTAGCATTTCATTCGATTCCCTGCCTTTGCTCGCATTGATATGACAAAAAGTATTAAATCTAAAAAACACAGGTTTTACCGTATATGTATACGGTACTTTTGAAACGTTTATCTGATCTATTAGAGAATAAACTGATTTAAATGTCCCTCTCCTTTCGGAGAACTCCGTCTCATGTGTGGAAGGGTAAACTTTTGAAATTACATAAGATATGCTTACTAAATAGAAAGTTGTGGCATACATGTTTAATATTAATTTTTTCTTGCGCCTCGAATAATTATACCTTGAATGTAATTCTAAAGGTGTTAATACCATGATACTGATACAAGTGCTTCCCGGTGAATCACATCAGGGAATATAGCCGATTCGATTGATTCGAAAATGTCTCTCTTCAAAAATCGTATTCAACTGGCTATCGCCCCATTGCAATACATGTACTTGTACTAGTCGTTCCATTATTTTATTCTTCGACGATTTTAAATTGTAATTGAATTTAAACTCCATGTTTAAATATATTGAATTAATTACGTTTCAAAACTTCCGTATACAAATACGGTAAAACCTGCGGACAAGGAACGGTGGCCAAAATTGTTTCTTGTCGACAGATATTTGCCACAGAGAGGCTGCATGTCGTAGGCCAGCCCCAAACACTATTGATGTGTCGTAAGACGATGCTTACAACTGATATTCAAGTTTCTTCCTATTTGCGCCATTTTCGAATTCAGCGGACGGCTGGTGGATTAACATACTAATTCATGTCAAACTCACTCAAATATGCATGGAGTATTGGGGAGACGGGTAATAATCATATTAAAATGAATTGGTCATGAAATAGTAGTTACACGCGGTCCGAACTTCGACCGTTAATTTGACTTTTTGACCTACCGGATGTTTGAAAATCAAGGATTACGAGTCTCATACTGCACCGTTTTCTTCAAACTTGTTCCATTCAAAGCATAACAAATATCCCTTTCTGATGGTACATTATTCTCTTAAACAGAGTCCGAACTTCCAGCGGCATTTTGGTACTTAGCTGTAAGAAGGCCTTCTAACAGCTTGGGACCAAAACGCTGCTAGAACGAGGGACTCTTTAGCATAAAGTAATGCACCGACAGAAAGGCATTTTTGTTTTATTTTTAATGGTATAGGTTTGAAGTAAAACGGTGCAGTATGAGACAATCGCAATCCTTGATTTTCAAGCATCTGGTAGGTCGAACATTCAAATTAACGATCGAAGTTAGGACCGCGTGAGTTAAACCACCAGCCGAACACCGAGATATTTTAGTAATGGCTACACTATTTGAAATATAGCTGAGAAGTCCATTTGGAAATTGAACGTTTTTATACGATTTTACATACTAGTCGTCTGTATAAACCCAAAATCCAATTCCTCCTAGTAATTAACATAGGCCTATTTTTATTCCATATGTTTTCCAAAGGAAATGATAGAAAATGAAAACAATACTTGTAATCGTATTGACAGCTGAAATATATAAAAATCGAAATGATAGGAAAAATGTATGGACATGTGTACGGAATTATCACATTCATCTTGTTTTATTTTCCCGAGAATTTTGAACTAGTCTTTTTCTGTGCTGATTTGTTAAAATAAACATTAAAAATTAGATTTTTGAGTTTGATCAATGGTTTATATCAAAAGAATAAAAATATTAATCATAATAAGTAGGTGGGGCAGATGAGTAATGCGCACGCGCAACGAAGCATTTTAAGTGCAGTGTAACACCAAATAATTGCTTCGTTAGGGTTGAATAAAGCCAGTGTGGACACAATTTTTTCGCTAACCTTCGTTACAAAAATGCTTCGTTAGACTCAACCCAGCAGTGTAACAGGTACCAATAAATATTAGGGACATTACAGCACATGAATACTAACAAATTAACAAATCAACCTTCGATGTTATATATTCCCATTGCCATTTTTACTGTTGTGTTTTTTAGATTTTATATGATGAGCACATAATTTGAATCGATCGATAGAACAAGGTTAAGCTATAGATAACAGCAACGCCCAGGTGTAGCAAATCCAATCGAATAAACGCGGCTGCCATTTTTGAAAATGGCCACCCATTACCCACATTGACACTAGATAGTAGTGTAATATGCTTCTCAGCATTCGCATATTTTATTTACAAAACATCTCTACTACAGTGTAATATTTTTTCTAAATATTCACACATTTTTCAATAGAAGCGCTCCGGTATTACTTTTCCAGTTTCAGCCACAACGTAGAATAGCGTAGCATGAAAATGGCTACTCTCAAATTGAGCTGTCAGAAACAAGAAGCATGCTTCTCATTATATTTCAACTGAATCGGCATCTTGATGCTCCCGGATAGACAGATGTACAGACGTACTGTTGGACGTACGGACGGAACGTTCTCTATATTCAACCGAACTTCGTTCGAAGGGATATTGAACATTCAAGATTCATACCTTATATATTTGTTGCAGATGGAAGACATGCATTGAAAAACTTAAAGTGTGGTATTACTCTTCAGGTGTTGTCATAGCAGCTTGAATCATAAACTATCTAGTATATTGGTATTTTTCGAAATATCAAACTAGATATATTTTCTTAAGAAATGTTTGATATCAAGATAATTGGAATTTTTTTGTCTTTCAACATATATCTTAATTTCTACAGTATAAATGGGATGTTACATGATCTTATGGTTGGCTCAATGAAATAACCCACTCGCTATTTGGACTGTGATAGTGGTAGTGAATCTTGATAGACCTTGTTCGATTGATTGTTCGGGATTGTTGGGATCGTTTTCCATAAAACCTTTTACACATTTAATTGATTTTATTGCAGATAATGTTTTATACACGTAATTAGGATGTTAATATTAAATGTCCCTTTCGTCACTTGTGCTTACATACTTGGATTATACAACGATACATCGAACTACAAAAACGAAGTATTGATTTGCTTTAAATATAAAAACATTAGCGTTTGCAACAAGGAGTAAAGTTTATTTCCGAAATAAAACCTTTACGGATGCAAGATTTTGTAAAATGAACTAACTGTCAAGGTAACAAATACGACTAAGATGCATATTAGGTAAATCATTGTCTGCGACGTCCCCATGCATCCTGTTAGAGCAAATAACGTTCTTATTTAGATTAAAGAGCAGTGATCTTGTTTTGTTCGCTTTTTATATATTTCCATTTATAATCATATACCGTTCGTATTATTTAGAAATCTGTATTTTTTAGATATTGACTTTGCTGATACATACATATTGATTATTTTTCGAAAAAGACTTATGGCCTAGTCACATAGCCCGGCCGATGAGGTTACGATGAGCCAGCGATGCAATTTTCACTGAACTCGGCCGAACACCGGCCGGACACCGGCCGGACACCGGCCGGACATCCGTGGCGTTTGTTGCTTAAAACCGCATCGGTGGTAGCTCGGTGAAATTTTAACTTCGGAGTTAAATTTCACCGGGCTCTCACCGAGCTCCCTCATCATGTCATTGCAGCCCCATCGTAAACACATCGGAAAACACGTCGGCCGGTGCACGGCCGAGTATCGACCGGTGTACGGTGCATCTGAGACAACCAGAGGACGAGGTTTTTTAACGGACAGCGGCTGAGCTCCGACCGAGCTCCGGCCGATGTGGGACAGAGCATCGGCCGGTCACTGTTCAAAGCCCGTTAACAACCCGGCCGGCGATCGCACGGTGTCCTGTTACCTGCTCGGGTACCGGCCGTATTCCTTCCGATGTCCGGCCGACCTCCGGCCGGTAGTTGCTGCCACATCGGCAGAAAAAAACTACCATTTTGAGACAGACTCCGTACGGTCACCGGCCGGTGTTCGGTCGGTCGCCTGAAGATGTCCGGACGGAGTCCGTTCACGTCACCGAGCTCTGCTTCCGATGAGGAGAGCTCGGTGGCACCAAAAAAATCCACCGAGCTCTACCGATGCCGGACATCGGCCGGGCTATGTGACTAGGCCATAAGGGGGACTCTTTTCTGTTAAAAATTAGAGTGGGCATGGACCTGATTCATCAATATCCATTACATCATATGGTATGAGAAAGGAATCAGGTCCATATACATTTACAATTTACATCAATATTTGCAAATCATCCTGGGGATTAGCGGTATAAAAAATGTTAATGCCATTAAATGTGCTTTAGTATCACATTTAGCTGCCGGTATCGAATCTACATATTTCTCTATAAGAGGCATATGGCAGATAGCAGAAAGTACTTAACTTTAGATAAAATACTTAATGTATGAACATTACCTGGAACCGCTAGAATACCCGATGGTTACACTACATAGAGGTGTACGCATCATAAGTGAAATGTTTATGAGATATACGAACTACATAGTTTTAGCCAAGGGTTTCAAGAGTACATGTAGCATTCTTCCACTCGGTTAGAGGTGTTGAGACTTTACACGAATTAACAGACTTCGTCAATGAAAAACAAATGCCTTCCCTGGTTAGTACAACGGACACTCGAATCAGAATTCCAAAAACGCAAATCAACTGGCCTAAACATTCACCATATCTTTGTGCCATGTGACTACAATTGGTTAATAATCATAATCGCAACTAGTGAATTCCTTTTTGCGAAAATGTACCCTGTGCGCAGAGTCTAGTTTTAAACTACCGACGTTCTGTTTTAGAAGTCAACGAATGCAAAGGGTAGAGAAAATGTACGGTGTAGATAGTATTCAAATAATCAGTATATGCGTTGATTTATATGGCAGATCACGATGCGTTATACGCATACATAAAACCCTTCCTAAATAAACCCTACGTAAATATTACGTAGGCGTAAATGTATCTAGATATACCTACGTTTTATAAACGTAATGCATCAAACCTCTCTATATGAATAGTTCACAGTATAAAACTGCAGGCATCCGTTTCACAAGATCGCTTCAAATGGCCTCCTTTTTCCTAACAAAAAAACGGGACACCTGGGAAGTAACGATTCTTGAATCAATATGGTGAAAACTTCACCTGGAATTATCTGTCAGAAATGGGCAATTTTTTATCCAATTTTGAATATCCTGAACAACTGACATGCGATTTATAGTGAGGCATTACTGCAATATAAAAAGACGTATGCAAACTAACTTAGCTTAAATTCAACACGCTTCATTTACCATCTAGGCACAAAACTGATTGTCGGAGATTATTCAAAAAGACGGTCACGAGATAGATCCAACCATGTTGATCGGCAGATCAGACAGGTTGACGGTCGTCTCAGAAGACCACTCGACGCGCAAAGCGAGGTTGGCATGAGGATCATGGGATTGGCTAATGTTGATAAATAAGAGCTAAATAAAAAGTCAAGGTGCATTATTTTATTGTCGTGTTATTGCTTTTTCCCGATTTAGATTTATTATATGTGCAACTAATTTTCTGATATCTTGGCTATAAATTCCTTGCACAACATTGTCTGTGGTAACTTGTAAGATGTGTTTTAATGTTCCTAAAGTTGATAACACTAAACCTGATATACGGCAGTGTAGGTGTGGACTTGAATAAACAATTTAAGGTATACTAGACAACAACAACGTCAAAGCATAGCAAATCCCATCGAACAGCAATGGCTGGAATTTTTACAAACAAAAGTTATATAGCAAATATTGTAAAATAACATATATAAGAAAGGCCACCATTCCCAAAATGGTTGCTCAGTAGCCAAATTGTCATCAGAAAAAATAATATGCTTTTAATGTAGGCACATATAAAATTTAAAAAAATTCTCGGCCATCTTTTAAATGGCCATCTACTTCCAAACATGTCTTAAGACAGTGTGGTATGCTTATTCACATATCAAATATGTACAAAATTTACCACTTTTAGAGTTATAGTAAAAATGTAAAAATGGCGGCCATTAGTTATAGTAAAAAATGTTAAATAACACACATCAAAATGGCAGCCATTTTGAAAAATGGCCGCCAAAAATGTCATTATAGACATTGTGAAATTTTTATGCAGGGCGTCCACAAAAAAGTATACCCAACTTCAAATCCAAATTATTAGAATCCTAAGCAGTTTTTTATAAAATACAAAGGTAGAAGTAAAAAGCCTGATTTATTCTCCATCAAATGGTGCCAAGATCATTATGTAACTGTCATGTATGACTGAGCAATCTTGACCATTATGAGATGTGGTAAAATTGGCGCCATGCCAAGTTACCTTCCTATGTGGCAATTGATGTGTAATTGGCTTAGTATTCTTTTTTCTGTTACATTAAGTTAGAGGACAGGCCTTCCTTACTGAACTGGACTTGGGAACAACTCTCTTATGAAAAAAAGGTTTGGCAAAAAGCTTAACTTACTGTAAAATGGGCCTGCAAAAATGGTTCATGTAACACCTGAGCAGTAGAGCAAACAAAAAGTTCTAAAAAGCAAGTCCCATGTACTGTGTATAGAACCCCTATACTTACTGTTGAAATGGATTCTAGCAATACTGTCCCACATGAATCTACTTGTTTAGACTCAATAAACTTGAGTTCTTCCGAGAGAATGAGGATTTCAGCAAGGGATATTGACTTTACACGGGGATACAATTGACTTCAAAGCTGCATATCACCAAGTAGAACTTTCATTGCTGATGAAGAGGCTCTTCAGATCCAATTTCTTGAGAGGGAGGTACCAACTCAAACTTATGCAAAAGTGTGAAGAACATGAAACAAGTTTGAATTTGAACATTAATAATGTTTTGTACACAAAAAACATCCACTGTGTCATTCCTTCTTGAATGCTAACTTGGCACAGTGCTGATTTTACCACCTTTCATAACAGTCACAATTGCTTAGTTATCCATGACAGTTACATAATGGTCTAGGTACCATTGGATGGAGGACAAACTATGCCTTTTACTGCTACCTTCGTATTTATTAAAAAATGCTCAGAATTCTAGTATCCTGGTTTTGAAGTTGGGTATACCTTTTTGTGGACGCCCTGTAGTATTCACATACCAAATATGAACAAAATCGCTCCACTACTTTTCAAGTTACAGCAAAAATCGTAAAATGGCGTGTAAAGGCAAACATTTTTCAAGATTTGCTATTACAGTTTTGTAAACAGTGCCTATATAACTGTAAAATCGGCACTAAAATGGCTGCCATTTTTAACGAGCGGCAATTTCGAGCAGAACTTATACTCCCATAGGGCACATGTGTTCAAAATATACGAAATCGGGTGAACGGTATTTGAGTTATCGCCTGGACAGACGGAGGTGTTCCCTACATCCCTCCGAACTTCGTTCGATGGGATAACTGTGCAAATGTTTGTATCCTCTTTCTGACGTATTTTTGTGATACGTGCAGCCAGATCGTGAACCAAAATTGATTTATCTAATGTTGATACAAGTGAACCATCATGTCCGGTTGTTTACATAACATATTGTAAATATATTTATTGGAAAGAAAGTTGGAAGAAAAATACGTCTAAGTAAAAATATACAAATTAGCTTAGTCAGTGAACGGTGTCTGTGTTATAACAAAAATCGAAACTTATCGAAACAGTGTTATAACGATTTATGCATTCCTGATAAAATGTAGCAAAACTGCCGTGTTATATAAACGACACAAAGCATATTTTACCTTCAAAACAATACACTTGTTTTTTGGAAACAAGGCAATGTCCGCTGTTTTACCATTAAGACGTAAATATGACGTATATCTACGCAACGTTGATATGCACTTGATTTTAATGGTTTTCGGACGTTGACACCAGCTTTCATTTTATGAAATATCATTTTTTGCTCCAGATGACCGATTTCCGAGTTATTGATGTCAAGAACATATCCTGTAACATTCCGGAATAGGACTTTGTATTTAAAGTATGAATCCAATACAGTTGTAAAGCAATTTAGTTCGTTTTGCTTATGGCTGGTTGGTTCGGCCCTTATGTGTACGTTTGTTATAATTTGTAATGCTATTCGTTCCCTCTCCCGTTTTCCCTGTAATACATATTCAATTCATAACATTAATGACTTATTTACAGAACATAAAAAAAATTAGAAGTAGCCACCCAGGTAGCCTGGCATTTTGTCCTGTGTATGTTAAGTAAAAGAGAAGCAATGGGTATTGAGTAGACTAGAAAGGCTTTTAACAATAGTTTCGAAATGTGATAATTAAACCATTATCGCCACTAATACAATCCTGTATTCTACTTCACCCATTATTTATTTGGATCAAAACGGAACAGATTGTAAATTGGATGTTATACGTATTATTCTGAGTTATACATATGGTGTCTATCATGATCCAAGCTAATCAGATACAACAGAACAAGTTCAAAATATGATGATTTTAAATATAGACACATTTTTTACCACTGAGCCCATAAATCAGGGCTACACGTAATAAGTCAAAATGACATTTACTGGGATTTAGGGAGAAATATGAAATATGCGATTAATGCTGAAGTTTCTTAGGCTGATATGCCCTAGAATGTTAGTTTTCTATCCATTGAGTTTGAATTTAGCTCCTAACTTTTCATCTAAGTGTGATGACCCGAGAGCAACCCCAGGGAATGGCCAACTGCACAGAGTGACGAGCCATGTAGTGGCATGAATGAAAGTGTGCTAGAATCAATGTCCCGTGCCGGAATCGAACCCGCACCTTTTGGCGCTAAATACCGAATTAACTTAACTTGCCATCCAGGGGTCCGTTTTGGAACCGTTGTAAACGACGATTTGGTCATAATAGTATGCACAACCAAAATGTTTCAGCAGTTTTGCTGAGTATTTTTTCCTGGCTGTTTACGATTGTTTCTCGATTAGTTTGCATGGCGAAATATTTGGAATTCAGATTCAACTTAGTTTCGCTGAGATCGGAAGTTTATAGAAACCAAAGAATTTTGGCCACCATCTTGAGTGATACTAACTGCAGTTAGAGTCATCCAGGTGTGGAACAGTGAATATATCAAACTGTAATATTTACCATTTAGACTAATTTGTCCTACCCTTAATTTGCAGATAATAATTTAGACAGACATTGGAGATATATCAGCATTTCCACCAATTTAAGCATTTGGATGACCATTTAGGAGTTTCAAAATCTCAAATCATAAGTATAATACTTTATTTTGGATCTAATGTAGTGTAATGTAACCATACTTTGAAGAGATCTCTAAATTGAAAATAAAAAAGGTTCGCTAATAAGGTACGCTACTATACGATGTACAATAGCAGGTGTAACGTTTTTGTAATTGTATTGTTAGGAATCATCAATAGACAGTAGACATGGATTAAACGATTTAGAAAACCAACCTAATAACCAGACTTCTGTTGAAATAATAACTTTGACTATTCTTCTTCATCTATTCAAATTACCTGGAAAATAAAATACCTGTTGTTTAAATTACTAGGTCAGTTACAAAATGGCTGATTAATACATTGACCAAGCCATAGAATTTAATTCTCTTGACATTATAATTACATAATAACTATGAGAAATGGTTTTGTCTGAAATCGATTATCTGTAATCAATTACAATTCGTTTTCCCACTGGACTGCCTTGTTACCTTTAATGAATCTAATTGTAAGTACTTAAATAACTTGGTTTCTGACCAATCTGAAAAACTGTTATTAACAGTAACAAATTAAAATATTGAACATAAATTCACCCAAATGGAGAGAGCAATGAACATTTGTAGCTGTCCATGACAATGTTTACCCTTTGCATTCGTTTGACTTCACTTCTTAAAAGAGAGCTTCGTCTTACTAGACTCTGCACGCAGGGTAGACAATGTTAAAATAGAAATAATGCAATATAAAGGGAACAACACAATTATACGACTTCGAGCTGTTTTGGATTACTTCGGTCCAAAGCCTTCTCTATATTCCGGCTTTGAGGAGGAAGATTGAGCTGCCTTAGTATTATAAATATTGTAAATCATTGTGTCACACGCACAGTAAATATGGCATAATAATATGAAATATACCTTTATGTATAGATTTGAAGAACATCAGCTCACATCCCCGTCTGAATCTATTGTTATATTTGATTTCTTTAAGCGAGAATAATTTCAAATTTTATTCACGTTCAGAACCGGAAGCCATTTTTAGCTACAGCGAGAAAATTTCACCATGTTTCAAACTCCGAAATGAAATTTTGAAATATCTAAATCCAGACAAGCAACGCTTCATCCTAAATATGATTAATATTCTTAAAAATATTTATAAAATTTATTAAAAATGAGTTCTAGGTGCGTGTAGCACCTTTTCTAGAGTACATACGAAATCAATGAAGTTACGTCTAGCTGTAAGCTAGAGACTCGAGTAAGTTTTGGATAGTGAGCTTGCCATCAGATTTGTAAGTAATGTTTTTCAAACCTTTTTTCTGGAGTACCTTTGCAACGTACTCTATCCGTGGTCCTAGTTACCGCTTAATCACCGGTTACGTGATCTTCAATCAAATACTACAATAGTCAAATACATTTTTAGCTTTCCATAGGCTTCGTTCACGCGTGTTCATTTCAATATTCTTTTATTTCAATGCAACATTTCAACCTAGCAGACTTGTAGTTATAAAAAATAGCCTCTTGATTCAGATTCTCCCATGTGCTATCAAAAAGCTAAAGACTGATCAGGTAAAAAAGAAAAATGACTCCTATGAAAAACACTTAAAATTGAAAAAGTCAAGGCATCAGTCTACAGAATGTTTTCTTACCTTTTAATGCTGCATTTATATCTGTCATGTACACGTCTAAATATCCCTACAGAGAATGATTCAATCTTTAAGAAACCCGAGCTTAGAGAATAAAGCTTTTGTTGATGGTCTCCTTACCATGTGGACCAACAATCTTAATCCTACTAGATGATCCCCTCCACAAACGTCAATCCATCACCCGATATCTATTGATTTTTGATTTCTCGAAAGCTTACGAGTTGCGATCGCTTACGTAATAGAAAGCTTCCTGAAGTATTCGTCAACTCTATTATAGCAGATTGTTCGCTATACCCTAGCTTATTCTAAATGGAACGCTATCAGTCCGATTTTACACGAAACAATTATCATTTCGCTCTGACTAGCTCTGTTCTGTTCGTATACTTCACTAGTCCTTAATACATTTCCGTCCTTACGCTTAGCTTAGATGGATTTCAGATAATTAACAAACAATGTGTGTTGAATGTTTGGTAATTATACAAATTGGATTTTCTACTTTCACGAGATAATCGAATTTAAACACGAAACGTATAATATTTATCTTACAACACCTACATTAGTTTTGTTCTTTAAATCACTACGATACTTCAATCCCACTACTATTTGTAGAATTTCATTAATCGGAGATGTAACTTAAAGGGCATCGTTTACTTCATCACCGTAGACTCCTATTTTTATTGTCTTTCTTTTCATTTGGGATCATACATCAAACCCCCAAGTCCTGATTAACGTGATAGAATCATCCAAAGTATCCACTGATGTACTTACTTAACATAACTAAACTCATATGAAGACGCACGATGGACTACTTTTCACCTGGCATCGTATAGATCATAAATGCTACGAAATACGGATTTTACCTCTAAGCGGTTGTATCTTGGATCAGTTTGCCCTTGTGGAGCTTAATTTCCTTTTTACGATCCCGTTAATCTCAATGCCTGAACCGATTACAAGTCCATATGACAGGGTTAAACTTTGATATTTACAACACTTGTTGATAGCGTAACTGTATTCAATATGTGTGCTGGTAGAGAAAAGTCTGTTTATAATACGAGATTGGTTATCAAAAGGCAGAACAGCCAGAGCCGAAGTCATACTTGATATCAAAGAACTATAGCTTTGTTTGGTTATTCAAATCCGATGATTCCAATCCACAAAATGGTACATGGTAATTTAGAGGAATAAATATAATAGTCTATATAATAGTATTCGATACGCAATTGAAATGTGGGTACACTACTGTATTATGTAAAATTTATATCATATAAAATCACGCAAGGCACTGTCAAACGTGACTTTGGGAATAGGAGGTATGTATTTCGATTAGATGTTCATGAAAAATGGCATCATAATGTCGTATCTTAATGGAGAGGATTAATTATTTTCTTGCCCTGAACTTCCTGCAAAAAAGGAATTGCATTTCTTCGTGTTACAAATAATTCATTGTTATTTACCAAGATAAGTGCATTTTAGAACTAAAACATCTTCAAGACATTGAGACTTGCTTTTGCAATTTATGAACTCAAATTATGTGTTGGGTGCCACTTAAATACACTACATACACTTTGACTTCTATTTTAGCCGAACTAAGCCTTATTCCATATTCCCAATTTAGTTCTACACGATTGTACAGGTTCGACCAGAAAAGATGCATCTTTAGCTTTTGCTGCCCTCAATCATTTATAAGCGCAATGCGTGTATTTCTAAAACCTCATCGTTTGAGATGCAACAGTCGGTTTTTCCAAACAGCATCCTTTGTTTAGGATTTTCGAAAGAGACTAGTAAACATCTCAGTATATTTGTTAAAGAGACATAAAATCGTAATTCGTTATTTTCAATTCAAAACCATAAAAACTAATAAATATGACCATGTGTCATATACAAAGAGATCAAAAAATGTATTGTTCAAAAATATAGAATACTATAAAAATCGCTGAGCAAAAGGCAACCATGCTTACCTTTATACGATAGTAACGAGATGTTGTCAAGTGTTTTTTTTAAATACAGATATGAATAATTTTAGAAATAAGTTGTATCACTACACTGCAATTGTTAGAATATAAATCATACTAATAATATTAATATGCATGTTTAATAAGCAAGTATTCTATTTAGAATTAATTATGTTTTCTGTTTGGGTAGACGTGATCATTTGATCGTCTTTGGCACCTGGATCCATCGGAAGGTGAAACTGTTTTTGATGGAAGGGGTATGATTGCAAATTCCTAATTTCAAGATAATAGTTGTTGTTTCAAATTAACAGTAATTTTGGGGTGTATTAAGCCCAATAGACATGTGAAAATTGGAATACTTGGAGTATGTTGTACCAAATTATGGAGATTGAAGAATACGACATTAATACGGTAAAAATCTGTAAAACCTTTTAGCCCACTCTGTGTATTTAAGATTGAGCTATGTAGAAGCTTTAGAGTTGATCCTCGAAAGGGGTTCTCCGTTCTATCGTCATCGAATAAAATCTGGCAAACCTTATCGAATTCAGTATCGTGATAAATTTGGTTTTATCCAGCTAAACTACTCAGTTGCAAAATCAAACACGCATTAATTGAGTAAGATCAAGACATTAACGGTGTGTTTACAATATGTCAGAACGTGATCTGTGTCTTAATGCCCCATTGGATTCACAACTCCATCAATTATATTAGACTATCTACACGTTGTAACAGTTTATATATGAATCAAACGTGAGTATGGAAAAAAAGTGCAAGATATTAACCTCTCTACAAATGTTCACTTTCGAATTATTGCCAAGTCATGAAATTTTGTAAAAGCATAACAAGGAATGGTATGAGACAGAAATACTTAACAATACTGAATAAACAATCTTCATTCCTGCAGATAAATTGACAAGAGATGCATACAGTATCTGAGATGAAGAAAAATATTGACACGAGATGCATACAGTATCTGATATGAAGAAAAATATTGACACGAGATGCATACAGTATCTGATATGAAGAAAAATATTGACACGAGATGCATACAGTATCTGATATGAAGAAAAATATTGACACGAGATGCATACAGTATCTGATATGAAGAAAAATACAGCATTCATCTCTCTAAGCCATTTGAGCTGACAGTGTTAAGTTAACAATGTTATGGTATTCAGAACATTTTATATAATTAAGGATTTAAGCCCCTGGATTCAGTTCAATGAGGAATGACCATTCATAGAAGGTGTTGCTTTCCAAAATTTGCACAAAATGCGCAGCATCCAGTATTCATTTCAGGAAACTGCGCCTGAAAGGAAACATTGCAAAATATTTTCTATCATGTTACTAAAATATAAGTAATCACTAAAGACATATTTTCAACGAAACCTTTTGCACAGGTCAAGTTGACAAAGCATCAATTTCAACCTGTAGAGTCAAGTTGTCACCTTGAGAATCACATAAGGAATGGCCTTGGATGCGATGATTGGTTATATAATCTACTGCAGTTATATATAAATACTGTGTTCGGATTGGTTGGATTCGGACACATGTCTTGCCCAGCGATATATACAGAATATCACATCATTTTGAGTGATATCATTTTTATCGCCGAGTTGATATCTACGAGGCGATAAAATCATATCACGAGAAATTATGTGATATGGGGTTTATCCCATGATTACAATCACCTTGTGATGTTCTGATCCAATTTCCAGGACATTGACAGACTAGATAAACTAGAAATTAGAATATCAATTAAATATTTGAAACACTTTATTTTTCCAATTAAAAGTAAATAACATGATATAGTTCGTCATAAATACCATTTTAAATCGTTAGTTAGCAGCCTTCTAATCAAATTATATACACAATCGTAATTCAATACACCAATGAAACTTAATGAGAATAAATTAACGAACCTATTTTCTCAAAAGAGAATAAATTATCTGACCTAACTTCCAACAATATTGTGGCGCGAAATGCAAATGTGATATCACACGGATATGCGTGAGATAAACGATATCAAACGCATATGAGTTTGATAAACGATTTTCTGGAAAATATCACACGGATTTCAATAATATCAGAAATATCAATAGCTGTTATTGTACAGATAACACATTAATCGTGGGATAAGTATGAATAACACACTACGCTAAGACTTCAAGTCCAATAGAGTCTTTTCCATATAGCTTTGATATCTCGTTAAAGCCTAGTTTTTAGTGAGACTTTAGGAGATCCGCATTTCTAACCATTAAAGACCAACATTTTATTCAATCGGATGGCATATTTGAATTATGATTGTAATTTTCCATCAAAACAACTGATTTGCACAGTTATTTACCTTTATTCAAAGGTCCATGTGCAGTATGGCAAGTGATTTTAGACGGTCATATCTTTCACCGTGAGTACTTTCTGACCATAAATACAGTGGTCGTTATTAAACGATATGTCTTCTTTCAAGTGAAATCCCCAAGATAGTAAAATATCAATTCAACTCTCTGAAAAATTAAAATTTGGGACCCAACCTTATCACTTTTTGAAAATGTAAAGCTTATTTTCTCAAAAAAGGATCTTGTTTTTCTCAATTTAAACATATCAAAAGTTTCTTCTACACTATATGAACACTTTCTGAAAAGGGGATAGGTATTGAAATGCATTAAAGTTAAAAACCATATTTCCCATGTTGTTTTCATATAGGGAAAACTCGTGATATCCATTGTTTTCAGCATAATTTTGTTCATCAAAATTGATATCATATTATATCAACATAATTTTTCGGATTGTTCGATCGATATTTTTATCATCATTGGCACTTCACTTGAAAGAAAACATATTGTTTTCATAAAAACCACTGTATTTATGCCCAGAAAGTTTTCATGGTGGGAGATATGACAGTCTTAAATCACTTGCCATACTGCACATGGACCTTTCAAAGTTTTCCAAGTTCTCTGAAAAAGGTCGGGCTAAATCCCCATTGACACAATCTTGAAAAACCTTTAAAAGTCCATTTATTCTTATAAGGATTGCAATTTTAATGTCAAATCACAACCCATATGTCACCAAGCTTATTTACAGGGTGTCCCGAAAGTATGGGACCCCCTAGGCAGACATATACCAATGTCTCCATAGTATTTGTCATATAATTTTAAAGGTCGTTCAAAGTAACATTGATTTGCCAAATATCATGGTTCAACTCACAAAGGTATTTCCAAATTTAGGGTTTAGCCAAAATCAAAGTCAGTTTTACACCAAAATAATAGTCATTTTGTCTCCCTAGGCCATGTTAACAGCAGCAATGCCTTCCATTTATGACCTTAAATGCGCTTCAAATAGGGATGTGGCATTTTGTAATCCGTATAAAACCTTTTTAAGGCATTTAAGAAGAGTTTCCCCAACGTCCTCTTTTTGAACACAATATCCATCCTATCTTCGACAATAGCACCCATATTTTAGGTCACATTCAGGTCAGGGTTGTTTCCAGGGTACTAAATTGAACTATAGTTTTGGCCAAACGCTAAGTTTTGAAATGCCTGTAACTTTTTACCATTTGTGAGTTGAACCATGATACTTGGCAAATTAATGTAACTTTGGATAAGATTTAAAATGATATATAACACATACTATGAATACATTGGTATATGTCTGCCTAGGGGGCTCCATACTTTCGGGACACCCTGTAGTTACATTCGAATGGTGTTTTAAGTTGATCGGAATGGAACTACTTGTTAGATCAATAAACTAAGGGAATTTTTCGCATATGTTTCCGTGTATTCTGGCCTTACCAACACCCATGCTGCCATCTATTTTTCCAATTATATAAAAGACGCTCAATTCGCCAAAAGGTGAAACGTTCAGGGGTAAATATTCATAATATGAAAATACTTCCCTAATGGAAATGATAAATCTAACCACACAGTTAACTTGTATAGACAGTATACAGTGTGTCCCGAAAGTATAGCCCCTCTCTCCTAGGCAGACATATACCAATGTCTCCATAGTATGTGCCATATATCATTTTAAAGCATTCAAAGTTACATTGATTTGCCAAGTATTATGGTTTAAATCACAAATGAGTTAAAGTTACAGGCATGTACATTGATAACTAAGATGGGATCCAGTAATGATTTCATAGTATTACATCATGTACACCCCCAGAGGTTGACTGCGAATATTGTATCCATCTGCCATGACAACCCCTCCACTACAAATAATTTTGACAGTCAATTTCCACAGGCTAGGCCAAAATGCGATTCGTGATCATGACGTTGAAGCATTCCATCTAATCATCTTTATTAGCTCATTGACTGGCTGTTGACCTTTCTCATTCATATACCGCTAGAATTATGTCATTTTGGAATCGATTGCATAACTGATAGCTGCGCCCAGCGAAAATATTATTGGATTCCATGCATCATAAAAAGGTTTTAGCAAATAAACATAAGCATGTAGTCAGCTAATTACACTATATGTCAAGGACAGTATAGAATAAAGTTGAACCCCATTTGTCAGATGAGGGGAGACTATGAATTATATCGGGAAATTCAGGTGCACGTACATTATGCTATATCTCCAAGCATTTCTCAGAAAAATTAAGACTACCTAAAGCCTTTCGTGGTTCGCTCTTTAATCGAGAAGGTATGGAAATATGTACTTAAAAAGGCCTCAAAAAGGACAAAATTTGAATTATCAATATTTTCCAACGATACATTTCGCGTAGCTATATGCGTGACTCGAAAGTTCTAAATCGAACTAATTTTGTTTTACACAACAATGACACCATAATCAAGAAAAGAACAATAAAATTCGGAAACGAGTGCTATAGATTTGCTTTTGGACACTAAACCGATTGACCTAGATAATAGCGACGCGTCTTCTTTGGTCAACTGCCGTCAACTGTCAACTCTATAATGCAATTTGAAGATGAGTAATTTTATTCTGTTGTTGCATCAATGTTGCAGTTTGTAGTGCTTTAAGAGTGGAATGAAAGTGTTGAAAGTCGAATGAAATTATTTTTTCCAATATGGCGACTAGTCAACTAATCACGTGACCTTTTCTTCCGGAATATTTTCTCACTTCCAATCACCGTTTTCACCGCGCTATGGATCAAAACAATGAAGAAAATATCTGTTATATTAAGATTATTAGGAGATCAATCGTTTCTGATATTTTTTCTGTACTCATGTACGGGAATATGAACGAATATGTCGATTGAAAAATAGGTGGGAAAAATCCCCATATTAAACCTATAGGGGGAACCAGGGAAGTATGAATTTGTTCAGCGGACTGCATCATGGGAAATATTTTGACCCTATAAGGAAAATCTTTCGCATCTCCTCTTTTGAACAACGAATATGACAATTCGTAACAGAAATACGCAACAAATAAATCGTGAAACCGCCAATCTGATGATGGCTGTATCAATATCATTTACTGTATTATGAAGCCATGTTTCCCCTCTTTTCAATGATATGACTATGGAGGGTCATGGTTGGCTGAATAATCATTCCTTTTGCACAATATCCAAAATCGGATTTGGACCAACTTTCAGACATCGCAAAAGTCAGAGCACGAGTCTGGTGCTATTGAAAGATCACCTGACCTGACTTGTTGTGACTTTTACCTTTTGGACTATCCCAAGAGCAAAATGTTTAGCACCCCCTCACAAGATTGCAATTCCTTGGCCCGAAACCCACAGATGACTCGAGAGAGAGAGAGATGACATGGATAGATAAGCCCATCTCTGCGTGGCTTGTTCAAAAAGGACTGATTATACAGCCAAACATGACCCCATTTACATATATGACATATTTTTGAAAAGAATATATTAATGTAACTTCATGGTAGACTGAATTAATCCAGTGCAGTCATCACTGTTGCATTTCTTTGCCATGTTCAGCACCATGTCCGTGCGCCTTATTTGCTTATATGTCTAAAACGTGGTCCAAAACAGATATTGGCCCACTGTGCAAAACAATGATTATTCAGCCAACCATGATCCCATGTAAATAAACGATGTATCATTGAAAAGAGAACAAATGTAACTTTAAAATGAATTGAATGAAATAGATGCAGTCATCACTGGTATTGCAGTTTTACAATTTATTTGTGATAAGACTAATTTAATTGACTGAGTGTAATCTTTAGTAACCTTTAGTCTTTAGTAATAAAATGAGTACAAATGATGTCAGACATGCTAGCAAATCGGTGGAATTCATATCGTTTGGGATCAAATCAAATTCCACAAAACCACGTAAGTAAACATTTCAATTCAATATATTAAATGGCTCTAATTTAATGAATGATTGTTCACCTCATTTGCGTTATTTCTAAGGTTAGTATTTACCCTAACAGCAGCACAAAGGCTAAATACGTTCTGTCAGTGGATTTAGCTAATAACTTTAGTAACACTAGATGGCTTTGAGATGAATTGAATGGACTTCATCAACGTCATGATCTAACGTTCCGACAAGCAAAGAGACGAATTGCTAGTTATCAATCTTGGGAAATGAACGATTTAATTATGTCTATACCATATCGTTTCACTTGTTCATATTTCATCTGCAATTCCCAAAGAGAAGTTTAATTAAGGTTATCAATTTTTGTGTATCAACACATGATTTTTTCTTTTAAAAACTGAAATTAACCTATCGTCCACAAAGTAATGGACAGCTTGAACGATGTAGACAACGTGAACAGTGTAACCGATGCACAACCTATTCAATTCGTAATCATCTGTCTAAGTTATTCTGAGTTAGATACAGATAGACAAACTGATAAAGAATTAATTGAAAGAGTGTTTATTAAAGGTCGATAGATATAACAACTGAATCCACACGTTCCTCAAAGAGCTTTTGGGGATTTAATCATCTAAATGACTTGGGTTGTCAGGTTCACTATAAATCGACCCATGTTTAAAAGAGATAAAATTGGAAAAGGCTTTTAATGCAGTAATATCATGCAAGAGTGCTTGTTAGTTTTTCCTATATGCGATTTGCTCTACAATAACTAGGGAATTGGGTTACATTGATGGGATATTGTAAAATGTGTTACCATCCTTTTGCAAGAAGCATATTCGCATCTCTAATTAGGATGTTTTGAAATGAGTACATTAACAGCAATCTATTCACCAGGTAAAGAAGACCGTCGAGCAAAAGTGTTTGCATATTTATATAATAGTATTTTGTTTACACACATGCCATATAAAACTTTACACAGAAAAGTTCAAAAGAGACTCTTCAAAGCATTCTCCTTGATTATCATTTGATTACCGAGAGAATGTAATTTACATGGCTATGATATGCCACCTCCAACGGATTTCCAGACAAATGTGGTTTGTGCTTATCAAATATCACAGAGTAAATGATGCTATCATCCAGGTAAACTAGACGTAATGAATATTTGATTTTGTATGGCATATTGCATAAGTCTTTGAGGTATTGTTGGTCAATTTGTCATACCAATAGAATTATAGATCAAACACATATGCAGATATTATACGATGGGTTCATTAACGCATGATTTGTAAGACATACATATCCAAACATCGATATGATATTAAATCGATTATGAATAAAAAAATCCGAGTTAAAGTTGTTGGCCCTCAACGCCCCCATAGGACGAAATACTTTCACCTAGAGAGGATTCAATTGAATTTAGAATAACTATGGTGAAATCGTAAAAAGTTAAAAGCATGACACAGCTGGCCAAAGTACAGCCATGTAGTCTCAACCATAGAGGACTAGAGGTCCATGTCTCAACAGAAAAGTCCATAAACATACAAACACTGCAACATTTGCGATAGGTTTGTCCAGTCTAAATGCGCATGCTTACTCGTTTACCAATTTGGTTTTCAATCATGAGATTATGAAAACATCACACCTTGGTACTCCAAGATGATGCGCATGTGCACTCGAGGAAACCATATAAGGAAATGACCAACGGTATACAAAAATGGCCTGTAAAACATTATGATATATACATTGAATGAAAACCCGAATTTCTCTTTGCGACTGTTGTTCCAACAAAGATGATGACAAATCTGGGATTGTTCTGCTTCCTCCAGAGTGTAAGTACATTTGGCTTCATACACATGGCCAGTCTCACCACAGCAAGCAGAGTAAATAAGTTCGTATTCAACAGTATCGATTACATGCAATTATGATTGGGCATTACTGCAAGAATTTGTCTAAAACATAATCTATAAAATAAATCACCAGATGCTAGATATTTGCCAATAATACATATAACTAGTTTCAATAGAAATAGAACTCGTTAAGATTGCTCTTTTATTGTCCTAGTTATAAGGAAGACCAATTTCTTACGAATATTGAAACATGATTATTTTATGAGAATATAAATGCAGTCATGCGAATTTATTAACGCTCATACCATGCCCGACGTCCCCTTATCACCAGGACTGTCTGGATTATGAAACCTCCATGCAAACACTAGGGTACAACTGTTTACTGTTTTACTGGAGTAAAAGTAAAAGTTCCAAGTGTCCTTTCTTGTTGCAATTTTTTGACTTAAACGTAAGGCAATCTAATTAGCTCCTAAGAGGGCTCTAGTTGTAGAGATTTCCTTAAAAAATCTTAGATTAAATCAAATAAATGTCTTTCTAATGTCAAAAATAGATAACAAACTCGAGGTGAAATGGATCTACTAAAAGTGATTGGAAATGTCCAATCAACTGATACTGAACGGCTGTGATTGAGTGGCCCTCCGCTTCTTAACAACCAATTTACTTCTCATCATATTTCAACTGAGACATGGACCAAATCGGATAATGTTGTCGAACGCTTGACCATATGTCCTCAGTACTTTGCCCGTACTCATTCGGGTAAAGGAGCTGAGGATCATATGGTCAAGCGTTTAGGTAGATATGCATATATCCCTCTTTATAATCCCCATACCTAAACCTGCCAACTGGTACATAACCCTTATTTACTAGTGTGTTATTTATTTCTAAATTGACGAATAACTGCCTCGCTTAACTAATCGTGAGGATAAATGTGAAAGGCAGACGTAATAAAATATATTGTGGAATCTAAGCTTGCATATAGTTGAAATATATTTTATTGAATAAGGTTACATTATTAAACAAGATTAAAAACCTACAGCAACCTACGCCTATCTTATTGATTAAATTTCTGCTGGATCAAAATCATCGATCTTATTTACCAATAAAAGTTGGGTTAAATGCTCGGTAGATTATAAGCCCATACACGTGGGGTTGAATAAGTGGTAGAAAACTACATTATGTGTGTTTTATTAGGTTAAATTTTATTAAAGTAATCTAGTTAAACACAATAAACATAATGAACAGTCGAAGCATAATGTAAAATGTTTTACTCCAATGTATATTCTTCAGAGCAATAAATGTTGTAAATCAAATTCAAAGTATTCAACAAAACAAAGAATTTTATAATCGATATCCACTTACCAGTCGCTCCAGATGGTACGGCGAAATGCTTCTTGTTTGTAAATATATAAACCAATCTTTCGGTTATAACGAACACGAAACCTACTGCTCACGATAATCTGGTGGAATCGGGTATAATGCCATGAGCGATCGCAGTTTCATCTCATTGCCGCGTTAATGGAAGCATTAATTAGTTGTGTCTAGTCCCTTATGTCCTAACGAGTGCCTCTTAAACGAATACGTCCGACATTGTAATTATAGTAGCTCAAACGGGCCCGTTTGTGTTGCCTTGTGCCAGTGCAGGTTTTCTGTCCAGGAGTTATATGGCTTCAATTGATTAATTGGTTTACATTCGGGAAACTTTCGACAGATTATGAACCCTTTTCAGGAAAGGAAACTGATCCATCAATATAATACGTACACTGGGTGGTTGAGCTTGTTCACATTTTGACTTAGTTGATGAGAGTTCTGATTGACTGCTATGCCATTGCTAGTCATCAGGATACAGCATGATCAATCAGGCATAATATGCTCTGAAAGTTAGAAATCGTCAACATGATGAAATTATCAACTCAACCTTGTATTGCTAGAAGACCTCTTCAGTGAACGTTTGATTGACAAAGTGGGAGATTTACTCTGTTATAAAGAGGATCATAAAATTATAGATTATTCGATTGCAAGACATTCGTTTTTCTGAAATTTTCCATTTGGGAAATCTTAACCACAGATCTTTATCACCCCATAACTCGAGTTTACAACGAAACCGGTACATAAGGGCTCTTGAGACTACTGAAATTGATTGGAAATCTGTATTGTTTGTCAATGAGAAATCATCAAAGTTAATACAAATCAAACATTTCAGGGCCCAAAAGACCGAAGACTCCAGATCAAACGATGTATCAAAGGTGACGTATTCACAAAGAATATCTATTTCATAGTACAATAAAGAAGATCGACTATTTATAGAATTCTTACACGGTAGCGTGAATGTAATCAATTCTCGTTAACTCTCGTATCGCCGTTCTTTATCACTGTATTTATATCGTGATCCACGATCCTGCCCACCGACGCTGTAGCAATCAACTCAGTCATACCTAACGGTATTCATGTTGTCTTAATGCTTTGTTATGGCGCATTTCCGTAAAAACCATTATTGCCAGGAAATAAGATAAAACATGTCTTCAAAGGGAAACCGTGTATCATCTTAGTCGCCGATGGGTGTTGATTAAAACATGATCTGCAACTCTAATGGTAAAATATTGTTTATGATATGTTTATTGTGTTGCATCCCAGTGCGCTAATGGTATTACTGTGTTGAGCAGAGTTCAATATATGATCTTGACTATTTTAATCACATAGGACATTTAGTAGCGCGGTGACACTATCCTGGAATCGCTTAAAGCTGGACTGCGCTCCGAAACGCAATCTTGGGTTGTTTCGGGGGTGAACTTTATCATTTTGAGCCTAATGAAAGATTATAGAATGATGAACAAATGGGGCAAATCTTGTGTAGAAATACTTACGATAAATGTGTCATTTCAAAGATTATTCATTGAATTGCTTCGATCGGCGCCGACGATATGATTTTGGAAAAGTTTTTAAATGAAGAACGTGACGTCACTTCCGAATCATAGCATTCAAAATAAGTAGCGTTTAATTACTTGGAACATTCATAAAAAGACGGTGGTCTAGGGGTACAATTCACGCTTAGCACGCGGGAGGACCGGGTTCGTATCCCGCATTCGCCTTTTTATTTTTTTTAACTAAATGATTGTTCTTTGATATAACGCAGAAAAAAACAATTTTTATTTACATAAACTTTATATTAGAGCTTAAAAATGTAAAAACAATATATGTCAACATATTGCGTTTTGGAGCGATGTGCAGGTTTAATGAACACGATGTTGAAGTCGAATTTGTATTTGTCGTTGTCGTTGAATATGTAAACGCAAGTACCAACGGGGAAATATCAAAAATGGTTAAAGAACGCAGAAAGGAAAAAGAAAACATCTAAGAGTACACCAGTCATAATAAAGGAAAATAAACCCCTACTATGCTGAATCAAAATCCAACGTGAAAAGAAACAGTGTCTAATACCCCCTCCCCGCCATTCAAGTACCAATATCACAATCCGAGAGCATAACACAACGGGAAATATCATTCAATACTGAAGTCATAACAATGCATGTTGGTGAATAAATCTAAAATTGATAGCCATCAAAAATATTTGTAGATACTACAGCATTCCGTCTCAAATGATGTATTGTATTGTATTGCCATCGCTAGGATCCACCTAAAAAGCTGCCAAGAAAAAATGTGAGCTCGGTGTTATTTATGAATGATCGGATTTTGACATTTGCTATCTTTTCACAAGTTTCTAGCAATTTTTAAACTTTCAGATTTTTGGACTTTATTGTGTGGATGTGCAAATCGAAATGCTAAGTCTCGAGTAGAAAATACTATATTAATTAATGTCCATTTAGAGTATTACAACATGGGTTATTGACAGACAAACAATGATACCTTTCCGATACAAATGATAATAAAACAATTACAATTAACTTTGGTACCAATTGGTAGCCACACTTGGTTTCTCTAGGTATATAGTATATACTTTTGAAATATTTGAAACTACGTCGCGCACTGTCAAAACAACATTGTTAATCTACGAAACATAGCTATTCAGCGGAAGTGACGCATTAGGGCAGTTTGGCCAGTAACAGTTAAAGTAGGTCGACGTGCTTCTATATATTTTCCATTTACCATTCCCACCACGGTCACGCATATTGGTATATTTGGTAATTACAGTAGGATCAGTGATGCCTATTAAGAGGTGATATATCAGTCTAGCGTGACATCCTATTTTATTTTCCAAGCGAGAGACTTTTGTTGGCGAAATTACTGGTGGCATTTCCAAATATGCGCCTCATACGGGTCAAACCCATTGACTTTTCTGTACATTGTTCCAGTACATTTTCCAAAACATGAAAATCCCACCAAACCCCAAATTAGAAATGAGAAAGCCTTAAACATTCATTCACATATCAATGATTAGAGCACATCACGATAGGTTCCACACGACAAAGAGATAGACCATCTATCACCGTCAATAATATGCCTAATCTTTTCCCCATTCTTTTTCTTCAGTTGGCAGCACTATAATATACGGCATGATTGTATATGGAGAAAATATTGTATGTCTAGCTCGTGTATGCCCAAAGGGGGATAAAGACGCCTAAATTATTCCAGTCTATCTAATTACTCAACTAATGAGAGTTCATAATTTTATAATTATATTATCAACATCTACACCGTTTTTGTACCAATGTGTCCTACATGGAGTAACGCAATGGAATATCTGCTGTGGTTATGCAATGCAACCATCAAATAATATTGTATGATAAATATGGACATACTATCTGAGAAATACATGGATATTTACTCATTAGGTAAACTAACATACGTTTTCTCTCTATCACAATCTTGCTGTAACCAACTCACTTATTTTATGCATTTTGTACCCTGGTTTACAATTAACTCAGACCCCACTTATGTAGCAACACAATGGAATCAACTGTAGTTTATATAGTCTACTCACTCACTAATTAGATGTATCAACTCACTTATACATCTAGTTGTGAACAGTCAATTCAAAAGAAATCAAATTTTCCAGATTAAGTGTGGGATTTAAGGTGCCATGGAAGTTAACAGGAAATGACGAAACAGGAAGTGAAAAATAATTTGCATTTTTAGACATTTTTTGAACAAAGATAACAGAGTTCTGGTTTGACCTCCAGTCAATTTAACTATTTCCACATATCATTTACATGACCAGGATCACAATGTGCATGGTCAGAATGACCCTAAACATAATGAAATAACCTTTTTAGCCCTTTGAAAGTGTAACTGAAAAAAAGCTAAAAGTAGGAGCTAGGGAAGGTCACTGAACAGAATCTTTTGAATTTTTCAGAAAATGTGCCCAATATAATGCTCTAACTGATACAATCTTTGAAATTTTAGAAAATTGTGTTAAACAAAAATGTCGTTCATAAAAAGGAAAATAGATCGCTTTTCAAATCAGTTTTTTAATTTTTTTCTTCTTCTATGAATGATATCAAATTTTCAAAGATTGTATCATTTAGAGCAATATATTGGGCACATTTTCTGAAAAATTCAAAAAATTCTGTTCAGTGACCTTCCTACCTCCTTCTTTTAGCTATTTTTCAATCACATTTTCAGAGGGCTGAAAAGGTTATTTCATCATGTTTAGGGTCATTCTGACCATGAACATTGTGATCCTGGACTTTGGAACTAGTTGAATTGACTGGAGGTTAAAACAGAACTCTGTTATCCTTGTTCAAAAAATGTTTAAAAATGCAAAAATAATTGTCACTTCCTGTTTTGTCATTTCCTGTTAACTTCCATAGCACCTTATGTCAAATAAATAATACACCCTGGGTCTTAGAGAAAATGATAGCCTCGAGCCTATCCTATCGGCCTTGGCAATTTTTTCACCTTATACCCCAAGCTCAAAATTATATCCTTTTCTGAATCGACAACACACACATCCGAATACGTAAGGCTAGATTTTCACATATATGATATATATAGGGCTATATATAAATATATCCCATACCCGGACGTGTTACAGGTACGTAAAACCGGTTTGTAAAAAATTATATTTTCATCAGCGGGCAGATATAGCTTTACATCCCGCTCCGAGCGGGCAGATATAGTATATCTGCCCGCTACGTCATAATCGCCGCTCGCATTTGTTCATAATTTGTAACGTTCGCGTAATGACTGTAAACCGACATTGGAGAAAACACAGACAGTCGGGATCTGTTTGATGGTTTAAAAAAGGAAGGAGCGTCAAAAATTCGAGAAAATAAATGGGGGAATATTTGAGAGAACAGGAAAATCCGCCCATGGTCAAGAAAACAAAACTGGACATGAATATTCTAAAATATTTCCACGATTGAACAATGTGAACCAGATGACCAAGATTGGTATGGGATAAACATATTATCCTATAGTCGGTTCAGGATATTGGGATTATCCCTTGGCCAATATAATATATTTTCCCTCGGGACCTGCGGCCCTCGCGCAGATATATTATTAGACTCGGGATAATCCCAATATCCTGAACCTCATATAGGATAATCTCTATATACTTATCCCATACTTGGACGTGTTACAGGTACATAAAGATATAATCGCCGCTCGCGTATTTGTTCATAATTTGTAACGTTTGCGTAATGACTGTAAACGACAATGGAGAAAACACAAATAATCGGGATCTGTTTGATGGTTTAAAAAAGGGAGAAGGAGCATCCACGTAATAAATCAAAAATTCGAGAAAATAAATGGGGGAATATTTGAGAGAACAGGACAATCCACCCACGGCCAAGAAAACAAAACTGGACATGAATATTCTAAAATATTTAAACGATTGAACAAATGATGTGATACAGATGACCAAGATTGGTATGGGATAAACATATTATCCTATAGTCGGTTCAGGATATTGGGATTATCCTGAGGCCAATATAATATATTTGCCCGAGGGCCGCAGGTCCCGAGGGAAAATATAGTATATCGGCCAATCATCTCCGTCGCAATACAGAAGATATTGGTACGGAGGGGACATTCTCGGTAGCAATCCAGAGGATCACACGATAAAAACGTTATAGAATGATTTGAAGTGCAACACAGGATATAATGTGCTCTCGATATTCTGTATTGGCACTCGACTTCGTCTCCTCCCAATACGGAATTCTCGAGCAGAATATATTGCACTTCAAATCATTTAATAACTTATAATAATTCACGTCATAGTGACATAATCTCTAAATATGCATTGATTTTGTCAATTATGAAAAGGCAAAGTGTAATTTATACATTAAAAATCGGCTCTTGGAAAACGTGAAAACTCATTTGCTTTTGGAAATATACCTGTATTGATTTTTGAGGTCCTCGAGAATTTGTTTGTAAATACACCGTTGTTTTCGTTTATTCATTGACATTGATGTTTACATGTTGTGTATTCATGTACACAAGGGATGATACAATAGTATGATTGCTGCAGCATGTTTCATTTCTCAACAAATTCTCACAAAAATGCACGAGAATATTTGTTATCTTTTTTGTACATTATGACCGTATGTTTCTAAACTAACTGAATAATGTCGACGTCGGCGGAGCATTGATCATTTATGAAAAGTTGAATATAACCAAATCTCTTGAAAATTGACCCCTTGAAACCTTTCAGAAACCATGTGAAACTCGGTTAGCTCGGTTCGGTTAGCTATCGTTATATCGAGCGAGGGACTATCAATCGGTGAAAATGTGTAAATATTGTCTAATATTTAACTGTTTCGGCATCTAATAAACATTTTACAAAATTCGATATTTCCTAAATACACCTCTATTTTATGAGACACATGTGTATTAATAAATGTTTTTAGATTGAGCATTGTGTTACAAAGTGGTATTGGCATAACATTTGTTTCCAACACAACTCATCTAAATGAGACACCTGGTACCCATTGGAATAATGACATCAGAAGTATGGATATCAAAGGTACTTACCCCTATTGGGAACTAAAAAGGAACGTCGGTTAGGGTTTAAATTAATGGGGGAATTAGGGACACATTCGCATATAAGACAAATTAAAAAAAAATGTATATTTTTCGAATGATCCAATTATTTACAAAACACAAGGAAAAACTAATAATATATTATTTTGCAACGCTTCGATATTGAACACATAGATATAACTGAACTTTCAAAATGTAAAAAGGCGTCTCTGTAGGACGGTGTTCATATATCGTATGAAAACATCTATATTAAAGATATAGATGTCACTTAAAGCTGAGGTTTCAACTCCCCAGGCAATATGGTGTTCAATTAGAAGGGTTTAGATAATCTGCATTGTTTAGATCCTTCACGGGACAGGGATTTTAACAAAAGAAAATGGTCTGATTTCTCAAATTAAGTTTTGGTCCTCCATTTATGAGTCATGTGATCTGTATTGAGAATGAGGGTTTGTAAACAAATGGAGGTATTGTACATACTTTTTTGATGATGTCATCAAGAGGTCAGTTCACAATTCTATCTGGATTGTAAAATTGAGAATTTGATATATAGACTTCCAAGTGAGAAATCTCCAGTATTCTCCAGTAATATGAGTTGCCATTATCCTAGTATCAAGGTAAAATAGTGATTTTGATGAGATGATATTTCGTAGATTTTAACAAAACTGCCTTACATTTGTCCTATATTTTCAATATGCTTAGAAGAGCCATCTTTGAATGAGTATACCATTTTTAATTCGACTACAGAGGAATTTGAAATGTACAATACATTGGCGGATCCAGGGGGCATGGTGGGCTCATAAAAAATGTTAGGGCCCCCAAATAAATTTGTAGGTCTTCAAAAGATGGGCCTCTTTGGCCATAATTTGGCCTTTTGGACCTTTTTTAGCCAAGTAATCAAAACTTGGGCCTCAATTTTTTAAATTTTTTTCCGCGCAAGTCCCCCTTGTTAGCTTCTAGATCTGCCAGTGCAATATATCATCGCCATCTTTATAACACTTGGAACATAAATTTCTCATACGAGCAGGTTGACTGCGACAAGTATTTTTGAATAAGTTTTGAGCATTTTTCTCTATTTCGCCTGATCATGAATGTTCTTGATATAGTTTGTAGTTTAAAATACTTACATAAAGTAGTTTGATTTTCATGTACATATCAAAATTAGAGATTTTACCTTATAAGAAACTACGATTTACTTCGAAAAACTAGAATGAACTGTCGAACTGGGACGTCATTCTAGAGAACGATGCAATGTTGCATTAAATCGACTTATATGCTGAAGAATTAAATCGGCCTTGCACTCCATTATCCCATGGTTACTATAGCAGCCGTATGCAGGAATATGATGTTTTGTATATAGAAGAAAATTAAACGTGTTATGTAAGGGTATATAACAAGAGTACTATAGTATATACAATAACACCAGCGAGAAGCAAACGTCTGATAATTAACTTCCCAGAGACTCGTTCAGCTAAAATGCATTTCATAGAAACCATAAGGTATGAGGAGAGAATCTTCGTTTATTAATGAATACGCCATTTATTATTTACGAAGTATCCGTGTTGAATCATACGCTGCAATTCGGCTAACCTCATAAAGAAGCCGTATGACTTCACCATTACCATCAATATTTTGTAAACTTGATGTTATACTGTAACAATATCATATCACGCCTAATGAAATGGTTAAAAGTCGACTTAAGATATATTACGATTACTAGCTGGCCATTTCCCTCCGGACTCCTTTCAAATGATTAACTTCGTTAAAAATGGTGAATTCATTTTTCTTGGCGATCCAGACTCGATTATACTCTCCCTGTAGAATATGCACGTTGTGTTTCAGGTGATGCTTCTGCAAAGTAGAAATTCTAGAATTCGAAGGAGTTTTAGGTGAGTGTATCAAGCAGCATTGGGTAGTATAGCATTTCGTAATAAGTGAGAAAGTGTCTCACTGGTCGACACCGGCTGATGGTGTCAAACGCGTATGAATTGCTTTAACTCTTTCATAACGATAGGCTCCATACCTAGGCCTATTATGTAATACATTTCTGGACGATAGGCTCCTTTTGGCATCATTATTTTTATGTATATGCATCAATGAGACAATTTCTCTCGTTCTATTCAATATTTTTACACAAGATTCTGGCAAGTTGTTTATATGTGGAAATCCTTATCAACAATTGTATTTCAGTGTCATAATTTAGGTATTGAAAATTTACAGATTCTCCCTTAAAACGCTCTTAGTCATACGGCAACAGGCCAACATTTTCCTCTTCAGTTCAAGGCACGAAAGGGTTAATTTTCATCATAATGGTGTAACACCAGTGGCACAAAATAAACTGTTTCAAACGAGTGAATGGTCCAATTTGTTTATATTGAAAGCCAAATGATATATAGTACTATAATATCCTACAAAAGTTTTGTCGCATTCTTTAATGGCTCTGAAAATATCAAAGATGATAATGAGCCTTTGCAAACTCTACTTCAAAAAATTCAATAATTTATTTGGATATTTGGGCAATATTAGTAAAAACATGATGAGTTTTCTGGATATTTGAATAATACTATACGACTTGCAATTCATGGTTCGAATGTCGGTTTGTAGATAATATTAACTAATGTTCAAAGGAGGAATTCTGAATTGTTAAAAGTAGCATTACAATTTTGTCTTCAGTATGTATATTTCAAGATGTATCACAAAAACCAATTTTTTACTACGAAAATTGATAATTGCTTGACTTGGTCTTAGTTTAATCTAAATTGGGTTCATGATTTTGCCTAGCAACCACATAGCAACGACATATAAGTCGAATTAGTAAAACTTAAAATTTAGAGAGGGAAAAATTAAAAAATTAAATCTAAAATTTTCAAAAAGTACAAAAACAACAAAAAACAGAGGGGGAGGTCAATTTGCGCCCCCCCCACATATATTAGGGTTATTACATTTAAAGTAAGTAGATTGCTTTGCTGGTGATATCGTTTGGACGATCCATTCGTTTACAAATCCCTTTGACTGAATGTCTCCAGCTTTTTTCTGAACTGCTCTCAAATCATAATTAGATTTGCCTACTTTTTGTCTATATTTTCCCCATGAATTAAACCTTCATATATTCAACGTCGCCGCTATGCTTTTATTAACTTCTCATGATTTTGACCATTATCCTTTGATCATTTTTACAAATAATTGATAACTTTACTGTCAGCAATTTTGTAGAAATTGCTGACATCACATTATGACATCAAGCATAACTGAAGTTGTGAATAATTAATTGAAGTTGACATCTGATGTGTTACACATGTTTGATCATACACAATTACATCTGCACATGGTCTGTATAAAATCAACAATGTCTTTTGAACTGCTCAAGGGTACAAGGGTGTGTTGCCATAGCAACCATAACTTTTATGTAGCGGTCATCGACCATCAACATTTAGCTTCGTAAAAGAACCATGCATGCACATAAAATGATTGCTTTAATAAGATGTATTGAAAAGACTTTGAAATACAATGTTTTGAGATACTGTACCAATGTTAATAGGCACACATATTACGTGTATGATGACGAAAAATCATTTTATTTTAAAATGACATATATTACTTTTAATAAGAATTTATGAATTATAGAAATATGATATTATCTTATCAACTACCAAGCAATTCTACCAATACCATTTTCAGTGGTGCATAAAAATCGAATATCGATGGAATGTGGATTTATCAGATTCAAGGCTCTTAGTCGATAGATAAATATTATTCAGAGTAATACCAGAGCCCATTACTGTGGCTGATTTATGTCCCATTGGGCAAATATTCGAATAATACATGAATTCGACAAATCTGGATACGACTTTTATTATACGATTCGTTTTCATTACATCATGTTGGTATCGATGGTGAATCCGTGACGGAGAACAACCTGTACTTAATTTACAGACTCTTTGGAAATCTCTCGGACATGGCATCTATTATACCCGCTAAATTAACGGATGAGGTTGAGAAACGCACTCATCATTAAATGCGATTATCTCCTCTTCGTGTGACACTCATCCGTAATGAAGGAAGACTGAATATAAAGGTAAATAATGTTTTATCGCAATCATCATTCTCTTTTGGCTGTATTACAAAAACACAAAGTAGGAAAGAATTTCTTATAACTAGTCTTGCTTAAGATTGTGAACCTGGCTCTGTAGCGTACATAGTCCATAGTCTTGGAATAAGACTAACACTGTGAGAAAGAAGACCATACTGGGAAAATATAGTTCTGCATAATTCAATATATAAATTATACGTTTCAATACAGTTAAATAAGAGGTTTGAAATGTGTGATTTAGACAGAATGAGACGATTTGTTAAGTTTTTTGTAATCCTTCATTGCCTATTATATATATATCAAAGTCTTCATGTAAGATATCTATAGGTAATTAAGCGCTAGAGTAGATGAGATATACAGGGTGTCAAATAAGTCCCGTCCCCCTGCTACATCTAAAACCTTAATATATGGTACCTAGTGTGATATACCTTTGGAAAGATCATCCAAAGTTATGTTAACTCACCAACTGTCAAGTATTTTGGATGAAATTCACCTATATTTTCATGATGCCCTTCATAGTTACTGTACCCTCCTTAAGCAGCTTTCATTGCGTCAAAATGAGAAGGATATGACCTCAGAAATACGTCAAAAAGTTATTCTTTTTCGCATTCCACTTGAAACAAAAATGTTTTCACCATTTTTTCATGCACCTCTATTTTCTGCACATGTAACCATATGCAGAAATTGGTTTAATTCATTGCTATATACATATGTAGTCATCTTTAGGTCCTTTGACTTTTCTTATACCCGATTCTTAAAATCCTGCCAAATACGCCAAATTGCCATGTTTCTAGGCCTATGGTCACTTCAATTGATACAATGTAAGACCTTTCCAATGATATATCACACCTGATACCATATATCTTGGTCTTGGCTGTAGAGAGGAGGGGCAGAACTTATTTGACACCCTGTATATGCCAAAGTGCCAACGGGAAAGTACCAAAAATGGTTAGAAGACAGCAAGAAAAGAAAACATCTAAAAGAAAACCCCAACTATCTCAAATCATAATATGACGTGGAAAGAAATAGTGTCTTATACCCTCTCCAACACAATTCAAGTACCAATATCATAATCCAAGACCAGAACACCAAGGAACAATTCATTCATACTGCAATTATTACAATACATGTTGACGAATGGATTTAAAACTGATAACAAATTCCCATGAAACCAAAAACAGTTTTAGACAGGCGTATCTAAGGGTCGACATCTATCTACCCTTTGCATTCGTTTGACTTCACTTCTTAAAAGAGAGTAGTTTAACTAGACTCTGCACGCAGGGTAACATCCATCCGCAAAGCCGATGCAATAATTCAAGAACACAATATTTCACAATGGTCATCACTAAAAAACTGTCTGGTTTTGATCACTATTTCAAAGCCATCAATGGCATAGACATACAAATGGACGTATGATGTATGATAGCCAGCCATGCTATTGGGTCTACTCTTAAACAGTCATACTACTTGGCTTACTCTCTAGAAGAACAACCATACTACTGGTCGCGATCGCTTACTCTCTACACAGCCATACTACTGATTGCTTACTATACAGTATACCCATACTACTGGGCTCCCTCTAACGAATGTACCGGTCAATAAAAGTTAGATCGTGATTTGATTTCCACTAGCAACAAAATGGCAATATAGTTTTAGTCAAATGTGTAAATACAATACAATACTAAAACGCCTTTTGGGACAGAAATGGAGAAAAATAATTGAATATTACAATACCTAAACATGATTAACCCTACTATCACACCAAACGAGTTCTCACTACGTTCTCGAAAACGGGTTCCAACTGTGTACGAACGGACTGGACGTGTCTTAGAACCGTTTGGGGTCTATTTAAAAACTTCATCGAACGCACTCGAACGGGTAGGTCCTGTAGAACTTAGAACATACTCAAAATGTTCTCGTGGTGGACCGTACATTCTACAATTAGACAACGTACTAACGAGTGACAACGTACTAACGATGAGCTGGACGTACTACGAACGGAACCGTCGTACTTCAATCCTACTAGGGACGTTTTTACAACGAGTTGAACTGTCTGAGGACATATTGAGAACGAGGTAGAACTAATTGCAAACGGTAAGAGCGTATTAAAGACTGCTTATGAACGAGTTAGCAAAAATATAGCTATCACACCAAACAAGTTTCCAATGTTTTAAACTGTGTGCGAATGGAATGAACGTAGCTACAACGTTCTACGGTCTGTTTACGAACATCATGGACTTTCCCGGACGGGGAATGTGATTTAGAATTTTGAATCGATTCAAAATTCGATGGCGACCATCCCGTTCTGTAACCAGGTCATGATGACCTTCTAGACTAATGGACGGTTTATACGACGTTGCACACCGACGTGGTGCGACCTGAACGAACTGCGAATGAGATGGACGTATTGAAGACTGTTTAATAGCTAATTATTTTAGACATATTTCCCGACCACAGCCAGATTGAGCCCGTTTTACGGCGTTTTCGTAGGACTGGCAAGAACGGGTAAGAACTAGTTTGGTGTGATAGGGGGGGGGGGTAAACTACAGTCTGTAGACGGATGACATTAAGTTTTCAGAAATTTCCAGAACCACAGCTAAGCATATTATTTATGAATCACGCTGCTCCACCTCACTGAGTCATTGAAAATATATATTGACTCTGTGTCACTATCACTAAACCGATTTATATGAAACTCACACTGTTTCAAGCAAACTAAGTATCCTGTCTCATGTTTAAGTTTGAGCATCCAACTCGTTTTATCATAAAATCTAGAGCCAACGGTGAGAAACCTTTTAATCGACCCTTGTAAAGTTTAAACCTAACCGACGTCATATGCAAATGTCATTTTATCTAGACACAGTGGACACAGTGGACAATGTAAAAAAGGTCCAATTTAGATTGTTATGGCAGAGAAACGGTATGCTTATTTGACGTTTTTGTTTAACACATCCTGACTCATCTGAAATATTTTATAGAAAGGAAATGAGGACTTAGTACTCAGGACTCATGTTGTTCTACTTTTTATTAAATTTTATTTTCCGATCGCTTAGGTCCAACCGTACACAACACACACGTGCGCAGATCATACCTTTCACTATCGTAAACTATTAAAATTGCATAGAGATGGTTGATAAATGTCGACAGGAATGCGATTATAAAACGAAAACCTCTCTCTGCCAGATTTTCCTCTTGTTGGTCTCTGTCGTGAATAATATCAAACTTAACGTTATCTACATGTATTAAGGGAAAATTCTTGCTCGGGATCTGTGGAATAAAATAGAAGTGATTTTTGACGTGACGGCGATGAGAAAACATCTTGACATTTTTGATGAATGGGGAATGGTTTAACAGCAATGCATTCTACTTCAATGTGTTCCTCTCCCTCATTCATCTACCTTGATTGACTGAATTGTCTAACTAATGAGTTCTAAATTCTATGTGTTATCTCTAGTTGATTCACATTTGAATATTATCCAAACTTATTTGTATTCTTCATCTGTCTCTTGGCACAGTATCTAGTTGATTAATGCACGCTGGGGTCTATTCTGTTCTATCTAACAAGCAAACATCTTTAGGAATGCCAATTTACGTCAGCCTGAAATAAACCTCTTTGTTATACGGAAACAAAGCGACACAGACGAGTTGCTAAAGGTTGACTCGAAAGACAAACTAAGAATAAAAACTTTCGGACAATTGTCACAATTTCGTAAATACTATTGATAATTACTCTTCATTTCAGGTGATGTCTATTTTCTAAAATGCCCTTTTGCCAAAAGTACTTAGTTTTTTTCAGATTAATGCTTTGGTTTTAAAGTTATCTGGCAAAATGGGAATCTTTTTCAACTCTTAATTTTATACTTAATTTGGACATTGTTTGCTGCATCTTGGAACTGGCTAACCAAGAAGTACCCGACAGTAGTTTTCAGGAATAACGACTATCCGAAAATACTTCCAATGCAGCATCTATTTATTTTTTAGGGACATTTACGACGCTATTTGTAGCAATTAACACTTTAAAAGTTCACAATAGGGACACTCAATAGAAACGGCTTTATATCTCGTTCAACATCCGCCAAATACAAAAATAAAATTATGCTCCCCAGCTATCCTCTATTTCATTTTCTCTGGCATATTTTAGTTTGGCGAAATTCGCTACGTAACAGTTAGTATGCTACATGTTATAGTTTGATCGATCGTGTACCGCATGTCAATAATTAATTACTACCACAATTCTCAGTTCATATATGAGAAACATCTAGCCGGTAATAAGCGCATCAATATGAGGATGTCTTTCATTTGGGTAAACATTTTAGGAAAAAGGATCCAACTTAGTCAACAGGGTCCTGTTATTGTATTACTTTAATAACAAAATCGACTATGATGACCGACCTTTCCCACATTTGTCTTGATATGCTTCCCGATTTAGACACGTAATAAGACAATACTTCATTCAGAAAGTGATAAATGAAGATAACGAGCGAAGAACAACCTTCTAATAACATTGGCAAACGTTAACTGACATTTAAGATAACAATTGCAAATTCTAAGTTAGAAAACACATAGAAGGGAATTGTTTACCGTATAAATTACATCGAACATTATTTATTACGTAGTTGATGCGTAAATCTACAGAGTGGTCATAAAATATAATATGGCTTTCTTGATTTCGGTGATCACTGTTGAAATGGCAGGTCACTCACTGGGAATTCAATCTCGTGTATTTGTAGTTAATTACGGAACATGCTGTTAGCTCATACCTGATGTTGTTGAAACGTGATTGTCTATACCTTTCTCAGAATCAGAATTCAATTGGTTTCATAAAATGTACTACGAAGACTAATTTTGTCTGATCACGTGACAATGACACTGATCAGTTTCCCCATTGGATGAAAACCATTTGGAAAAGTAGGACATATAAACATATAAACAGATACCACATATATTTAGAGTCGTTTAGAAGAATGTATACAAAGTGGAAAATAACTTTAATCAATTTTTTCTTTAAAAGCATGTTCGTTAATCGATCGAATGGTGCATGCTTTTTAACATATCATATCTATAAGCTTGTATTCGCGAAAGCAAATAACGGCTACCGGCTACCGGGTTGATTGGAATTTGATGGCAATAAACGTATTTACAGGGTGGCTAAAAAACAATACCCAAGTTTAAGGACGTATATCAATATTAAACCATGCCATGTATGATATACCATTTTAAAGATAAATCATTGCCAAACAACATCTGATAGAAAAACGTTATTTTCACGTGGAGCTAGAGGCTATAAACTGACACCAGGGGTGTCATGAGCAACCAAAAAAACAACTTGTGGAAAATGGAGGGAAATTCTAACTTTGGCACCTTCAAAAGAGGTTGTGCAAAATTCACCAATAATACTTCCTTAAGTACTTCGTAACAATTAGCAATTATTTATATTTCAATTATCAAGTATGTATTACTCCTAAATAAATGTATGATGATTCAGTCAAGCATATTGACTGTAGCTGTAACTACAATTATGGAGGGAAATTTGGTAATTTTTTTTAATTTTTCGTCGCTAGTGCCACCCCTGGTATAAATTTTAGCCTCTAACTCCACAAAAAAACAAAGGTTTTCAATTGGATGGTGCCATATTGTTAGGAAATGATTTATCTTTAAAATGGTATATGATACATGGCATGGTTTAACATATACCTTATGAATCATTCATCTTTAAACTTGTGTGATGGTTTTTAACCCACCCTGTAAATACAAATAGTACCTACCGTACATCCCGGTTGCTGCAAGTTTTTGCGTCAAGCAAAATCGCTGACCTGAATAACGGGTAAATCTACCTGTTGCAGCAAGTAACAATGACTTACTATCTGTTCGCTATTTCAACTGCGCGATCACTGATCACTGTTCGTCGATTAACGGGTCGTTCGTTATTTCAAGTTAAAATGACGAGTTGGTTTAAGAATTAATAGGTTAATCTTCACGAATACAAGCTAAATAAAATCTTCAATTGTAGCTTTACCTGTATACTGTGTATATTGTTTGGATAAAATATTGAAAATTGTAATGTACTCACATAGTAATAATGTGGTAATAAAGGATACAATACAATACAATACAATATACGTTTGTCTTTCTACTTAGTTTCAAAGTCGATAAGATGGATAATTTTTCTATGGAAAAGTTCAATTCTCTCAAACGATATATTTTACTGTTGTTATGTACATAGTACTACAATGTATATCGTATATAATTTTCAAAATTCATAACTGATTAAGTTTACGCTTTATGAGTTATAATATAAGATTTAAGGATTTGTAAATTGGATTTGAAATCATATTGCCCTTATGAAAAGTGTTGTCAGGCTTCGAGGTATCTTACCTTATTTCTAAAAGTGGACCACCTTTTCGCCCACCCTGTATACTCGTGTAAGATCTCAATGTCTCGGGAGAACGCAATTAACATACAGTGACTAGAAGAAAAAAAGAGAAATAGACGTCCTTAGTAATGCCAAGCAAATTCAGAGGCATAAGATAGTAATCCAATTATATATTTTTGCAGGTCAAAATGGGAAAAACTATAATTTAGTGGCCCCAATAATCCGTCAAACGTCGAGAATTGCGAATTAGGAACAAAACATTTTCTACGCGAAGTTTCGAAGACTAGCTTAAGTTCCGCCATGCTTTCAATAGGTCGTTTATGGCGTGCGATATCTCGCAAGAAGACGATAGATCCCCATCGACTGCAGGACACATCACTTGAAAGATGTCTCAGTGTCGTGGACCTTGTCTCTATCGGTGAGTATATTGTAAGACCAGTTTTTAGTAAAAAATAAGCTTATTTATGTGTCACAAGTGTGACATAAACACAAATTTATATGAAGACACATCATTCATTGATATGTTTCTATTATATAACCACTGGTATTTGACACCTTTTAACTTTAATGTCGAATGCTGCCCATTGTTATCTTATAATGAGTTTTTTCAAACAAAACCGGGTTTCCAAGCTCAACATGGAGTCATGGATTTGTAATTTTAATGCTTTTTTAGTTTCAAATTCAACAATGAACAGTGTCTATGGAGAGAGTAGGGGAATAACATGACATCATATCGGTTAGGCATCTCGTTTTATCAGATAGACAACGTTTGAAAAATCCTCAAACGTACCAAAGCGAATTGTATTTAACTATAACGACTAGCCAATTTGCGATAGAATGTCATGTTTGATAAACTAGAGTTCCTCTTTTATCCCTAGAATACCACGTATGCCGCTTAATTTACCATATATTCGATAGCTTAAAAATATTGCTCGTGATAAGTATTCATTCGAATTGGCAAACGGGTCGGTATGTTATTGAAATGATAATTGGTATGGTACCATAATGGAAAAGTCAATTACTTTTAAGTTGTTCAAAGAAAGGTAAACATACATAAGAGCTAATGAAACTACTCAAGATACGTCTATAAGTATTGATTACTCAATGTCCCGCAAAGTAGACAATTCATAGCCTATGGAAATACGACTGATGAGCTTATAGGTTGTCTCGTAGGAATACACTCCCACCAAGCGTTTGGCAAAACCGACCATTTTGTTAGCATTTAAAAGCCTTATGTATAAGCTACGCTCGAGCAATTGTTTTGCTGCCTAAATCACAAATTTGGGATGATATTTCATGTTTTATTAAAAAAACAAGTTCTTGAGTTTCTGAATAGACATCGATGGTCAGGCAGGCTATTTGTTAATTGTTATAATTATTTGAATTATTTTCCTACAAACAGTCAAAATCAAAAAACTTCAACTTTAATCATTATATTATCCCAGTGAGAATTGAAATCAGACTTCCAGTTGACCCGTCATTTGACTAATGACACTGTCATTAACTAATGACAGTGTTATTAACTAATAACAGTGGCATTCTTGAATCATCTTTAGGGAAAGGAAGTAAATATAACCATTACGGTCTGTAACAGCATGAGCCTTCCTATCAGGTAAACTATATAACAAATAGGTGTATATTTAAGACCAGATCGGTTTTCACGTGTTGTTTTATAAATAATTAACATTTTATTTTCATTAAAGGTGTAGGAAGTAGTCTGGGAGTAGGAGTATATGTGTTGATACCGCAGATTGCTAGAGAACACGCAGGACCATCAGTGATGCTATCATTCCTCTTCTCAGCTGCAACCTCTGTCTTGGCTGGTATGTTTGTATATTGTATATTATTCTATACAACTCTCGTGAGAAGATGAGCAACTTTGTCCGTATCAAAAATTGTGACTATAACAAATAAAGTGATGACTGCATCTATTAATTCAATGTACCTGAAGTCATATTTCTCCCTTTTTCCAATGGTCTGTCATTCACATGAAGGAATGGTTAGCTGAATAATCACTCGCACCTTTTTACACATTGCAAAAACTCAGTGCATCTGACCATGTTTTCAGAAATGTCGTTCCTTCGTTTTAAGTATGTGTTTCAAGAATATTTATTGCAATTTACAAAAGATAAGGTGTGTCCCCCGTACTATTTCACGGACAATTTTCGCTCGACCAATTAACCCAACGTTAGTTTTTATTATTATTCTTTATGTAGTATTTGTCATGATAATATTGCATCCATTGAATCATTTTAATAGTAAAGAAAATAACTTGTCAGCAAGAAGTTAAAAATCTCAATTTTACACAGAATTGTTGAGTTTCAAAGTATCCTTTCTTTGTGTACAGCAAAAAGAGACACCCGTTTGTAATAAAATTGGTAAGTAGAAAATATTATGTCTACTGTAGAATACAAAAAGCATTATGAGACCAACCGTTAGATTGTGAAAAATGATGTTTTATACAACAAGGTATCAAAAATACGCATGTATGTGCACGTTCTTCAAAGAATTTGTGTTAAGCCTGTTTATCCAATGTAAAGCCAGTTTTCAAACTCTTTTTTCAATTCCCCTTATTAGCGAGGAAGAAATCAAGTACAACGGGATGTAAAACTTTAGAGCATATGAATAACTTGTAAGATGAAGAATTGCCATATCTGGACAAATTATTAAATAGTTTTATGATACAGACAGTGGTGGTACCATCAGTCATCTTGACATGGCGTATCAATGGATCCTATTAAATCGAATGAAATATTGAGATCAAAGAATTATGAGGGTCTAAAAAACAAAATCTTTAGATCAAATAAGATTCTAGTCCAGGACATTTGATTTCATTTTCTTGTTGCTTCTGTGCGAACTCCTATATTCAGCCAAGTCTGTTACTGCTCTACCGAATCTACATTTTGGTCATCCTAAAGCTATTTAAAGAACTTGCAGTATTTTGTTGAACTGCATCCTCCATCTCCTGAATACTAAGTACAGTGCTTTAATCTAGAGGGATCGGTTAAATTGCTTGGCAATTATGAATTATATTGATTTCATCTAAAACTGGGCTCGGATGATCGAATTGATCATCTGTCAGTTGGTTTACAATTTTAAGCTGGTCTGCGATATAGTATATATTCATCCATCCATGACACGATGAAATGCAGCCAACATTAAACCAGTTTTATTTCTATCAAGTTATTTGCGCTTTTTTGTATACTGTCTGATATATTGATTGTAAGTGCCCCAAAGGTAGGTACTGAGAAACATATTATTCATTACATACCACTGAGAATGCTTTGAACTTATATTAACTGATCCCTTGCCAATTGCATGTCGATGTCAGTATTTATATATGGATTTCCATACTCAATATAATGCATCCAGTAAAAAGGCATAAGGTAACACATTTCCCATTTCCCCAAAACTGATAATACGTTAAACAACTATACGTATATTTACCGGAAATGAGTAGAAAGCAGATGTCTTACGCTATGAAAACATATAAAAATACTCCCATTTCATTCCTTCACCGTCCTTTCCGGTTTTATAAATTGTAAAAAGAGGGTGTAGTCGAGATGACAATACAAGCTTATGGTAGTTCGATTATAAACTGTCTTCACTGAATGAAACTTTTAAAGAGTAAATCTTCAAACTTTAAAAACTTCTTTAAATTATGTTGTAACGTTCTTCAGAACCTTATTTTGTTTTGAACGTTGGACGGAATTTTGGTGAACTAGAGACGTAACTCGGTCGAGTTTGGTAAGTCTGCTAACTGGATAAACAAGCTACAATGGGATGGATGGAGGAATAAGATCTGGAGCGCTTTCGCTCCGATCACGTCAAGGAGTTTGTAAAAAAATCATGAAACGTTGCAACTAAGTCCGATCCGTTCGCACAAAGTTTTAACCAATTCGGGAACACGTTTCAAAAACATAGTAAGAAATAGTTCGCAGTGACTGGGGATTTGAACAAACAAATCGTCACAAGGAATATCAATCTGAATCATATTTCCCAGATGTCACGACCACAATTAAAAAACAATTAATGTTTGTCGTTTCAGGCTTTTGCTATTCTGAACTAGCTGCCCGGGTCCCAAGGGCTGGGTCCTCTTATATATTCTGCTACGTCAGTGTTGGTGAGCTCTGGAGCTTTGTGATTGGTTGGAATATGATCTTGGAGAACGTCATCGGAGCGGCGGCTGTAGCTAAGGCTTGGACACAATACTTTGACTCCATGTTGAATGACACAATAAAAGTGTGAGTCGAATTGTCAAATGAACCACCTTGCTACATTTGTCGCATACGCCTTCTTTCCTACTAAAACCGGAGTTCGTTATGCTACTTTCATGTTCTAAGAGCAATTGACTTCCAACATCAGATCAGTCATGCCATTTATATAAGCATTTTATAAGAATCGATCAAGTCGACAGAACAAAGCTTGTCTATCCTACTGGGTGATTTGTAAATTATACCCTACATCCACATCTCCATATTCTTTAGAATCCTGGTTTTCTGGTGTGTCTGATATATAAAGAGGCATTTCGTTTCATCTTTTTAATCAATAGTGAATATAGAAAATGGTATTAGCTTGATTATAGACGTGTGTCGTTAGTTACAACTTTATCAATTTATACGCAAAGTGACATTCGCATAATGATTAAATATTCAAGTATTACTAAAAAAAATGCGACGCAGTGTCAATGTCTGAATAATTCGGCATTTCTAGCTCTTTACAGGGGACTGATGAAGGACTATTAGAATAAATAGGGTTTGATTGGACGAATAAATGAAACGTTCGGTTTCTCAGTTTCTATAAACTAATAAACGAGGCGTATAGCCTTTTTATTTTTTCGTGAAGCCACTCGGTATAATTACGATTTCTCTGGAAATGTCATGTCAAAAATATACAGGATTATATGCCACCTTAACTCTGCATGAATAGTTGACCGCGACCTACTGAGTGGTGACTACTGAGCACTACCTGCTTTCTTGGTCATTCTCTCTATTTTAGATCCTTAGAGGAGCACGCTGGGCTGGTGGCTGGACCAGGGATGTCATCTTACCCCGACTTTATCTCTATGCTACTTTTACTTTTTATGACAATACTCATTGCATCCGGGAGTAGAGTAAGTTATTTGGAATCAACTGGAAATTAAAATAAATGAGACAAAATTAGCCATTATTTAAATTGATTGCGTAGATGCACATTTGAATATGTTCCTAAAGTAACAGATTACTTATTTCATAATGAATCCTCGCAAAAGTGATTTATTATCTCTAGTCTACATGACTGCTTATTGCATTTAATGATTTACAATTTACGTCAGATTTGTAAAATCTCAGATTCAACTTTTTGACATTTTAATAGATCTCATCAATCATGAGCTTTGTCTTCACGGTCTTAAACATCCTGGTTATAATGTGTATTGTCTGCGTGGGGATCTTCCATGCTGACAGAGCCAACTGGAGTGCGTCGCCGGGATTCTTCTCGCATGGATTCCATGGAGTACGTAAACACATGTTACTGTGTAGAACTTAATTATAATTGACTAATGCCAGGGGACCACTGAGTCCTGTGGAATACACAAATACGTTTATCTTGCTCCATTAGGTCTTGTGTAATAGTATATTTTGTTTAATTAGAAACAGATTCGATTCACAGACATGCGATATGCCTGATTTCTTTATATTATTGGGATTCGTATATCAACTGAATATTTCATTAATGAAGGTCATCCCATTTACCCAAGGTCCATTGATTAGCTAGTTCAACTGAACGTTCTAATCAAGTCGTCTTATTTGCACTACTTATATAAATAGACTTGCTTACTGCTAGAAATATCTTCCTTAATAATTCATTGATATAATATTGGCCATAGACATGTCTTGATTGGTTTTTAATAGGGAATCAATGGCTTAATGCTCTAATGCAATTAGGCTTTCTATGAGTAATTGTATCAACCTCGTAGAGCTTGCTGGACGCTCACGTGATCACTGATGTTATAAAGTATTGTTCAATTGATTCTCGTCGGGATCTGCAGATTCTTACATATTACGACAACTTACTTTGATTTAGATAAATTGACCGATGTTAAATAAACCTATTTGGATAACCCTCTTGATAAGATTGGCAATTGGAAGAACTATTTGGTAAACGGCTGTTTATGTTTAAAAATAAAGTTTGGGGTTTCCATTGCCAAGCTTTTGGAGAGGAGTGTATGTAAGACTTTGTTGGTATGTCTTTTAGGTTGTGTCTGGTACTGCATTGTGCTTCTACGCATATGTTGGCGTAGACACTATCGCTACATCTGGAGAAGAAGCCCGTAGACCAACTCGCTCAATACCTTGTGGGATATCCATCTCATTGTTGATATGTTTCATAGCGTTCTTCAGTGTTGCGGCAGTTATTACTCTCATGGTACCGTCATCCAGTATTCCACTCGAGGCAGCACTACCCCGGATCTTTGGCAAGATGAGCGTGACTGGTGCCCAGTACGTCATCGCAATAGGTGGACTGTGTGGCCTCACTGCCTCCATCATTGGTGCTCTTTATCCATTACCAAGACTTATATTTGCTATGGCACGAGATGGGTTAATATTCAAGTTTTTGAGTTATGTATCGGATACAAGCAAGAGTCCAATACTGGCTGCTATGGTTTCTTCTAGTCTGTCTGCCTTATTAGCAACTCTACTCAATCTACCGACGTTGGTGGAGCTTATGGCAATAGGTACACTGATGGCTTATGCTATGACAGCCGGATGTGTGCTTGTTTTGAGATACCAGCCTGAACATATGGGACTATCTAGGGAGCACCAGCATCAGAATATAGGCATAATACATGAAGATAGTACATTGTCAGCAAACACTATTAGCCATATACAGCGACAACTAAGTGAGAACACGGGTTTATTAAATACACCAACGGCGTCAATTAAAGCAAAGTATAATCCAGATAACAATACGTCTGAAACGACACTCTATAAAAGAATTCAACCACAGGATGAAGGTGAAATAAGTAAATATGGATCTACTCCGGATAACAGCAGTTCAATTATATCAAGCAAAGAGCGTTCAAATTCCGATACTGATACTTCTAAGAAACATCAGGAATACCCATCTGAGTATAAGGCTATGGAAATACATAGTAACAATTATAATGTAGATGAAATTCAATGCGAGTCTATCGATGAACAGGAAGAAGCACCACAAGGTAGCACGTATCAACGAATTGGTAGTTCATTTAGTGTAAGCAGCTTTGGTAGCATCTTTAATACTGGTGATGACTACTGTTCGGAAGCTACGGATCATTCTAAAAGAATCTCCTTGGCCATTATCCTTCTTATACTTACAATTTGGATTGGTATATGTGTGGTAGCCATCGCTGGCCAGGATCACACTGGCACTTGGTGGGCAGTATTGCTTTTCTGTACACTTGGGGTCATCATAATATGCCTGATGTCGATTCTCATTCGACAACCAGTGAATAAAACTAAACTCATATTCAAAGTGCCCTTCGTGCCATTTCTTCCATTGACATGTTTGTTTCTGAGCGTGTTCTTCATGTTGTCCCTTAGTGCTTCCACCTGGTTAAGATTTGGAGTGTGGATGTTTCTAGGTAAGTAACTTTCGAGTGAGAAAAAAGTTTCCCTCGTGACTGAGCATATTCGACCGTTTATAAATCTATATGAGACTCTACATCTATATGATTTGTCTGCTATTATCTATGTCTGCTTCATTTAAAACAGATTAATTGTAGTATTTATTCACTGTTATTTATCCAATACCAAACATTTAGCTGATACAAAACGTGGCTGTCGAGAAGGCGTTGAGATTAAATTTTTGTATTTGCAGGCTTCGTCATGTACTTTGGCTATGGTATTAGGCACAGTAAAGAGGCAGCAATAGACAATCCTGAAATAATCCTTTACGACGTATCGGACAAACAAAGTATTATATCGAACAATGATGTTGCAAAGTAAAACGGCAAATCAGATATAGAATGTATACGTAAAGAACGTGGTTCTGAAAGTGATTTTGCATAAAATGCGTCTTTATTCACAATGCCCAGTTGCTATTTTGTATCATAATCATATTAAGAGTCGAAGGTGCAACGGGATAATACTAAATTAGCAAATATACTGGATATTCCTTAAACCTATTGCAAACGTTTATGTTGTTTCGAGGCTGGATAAATGTCTTATGATGACACGTGTCTTTCATAAAGTGTAATCAATATTAAGGTACCATTTAAAAGTCGTTATTTTACAACTTATTTCATGGTATACGTTGGGCAAATTCGAGGAAAGTGGCTTCAACAGACTTGAATATCATGCATTTAAATTTGACAACGTATGATGTGCAACTGTGCTGTCCTATAGTACGAAATACTTGTATACCCTTTGCAATTTTTGGCTTTATATATACTCTGTGAATTAGAGATAATTGGTTGGTCCGCCTTGTCAATCAGAAATCTGAAAACAAGCTCTGAGCCCGGTTTTATGTGTTGCGCTGAACGAAAAATTTGGAACTTCCTGTTTACCAGCCTGTGTTTACATGTGTCGCATGGTCCATTCTTTTGTCTAATCCCTTGTTCCCAATATCATCCCAAAAATATCGAGAAGAACTAATTCGCCTTCCGTTTCTATCATAATCTTTATATATGAACAAAATCTTCCTGCCCAATACACCATCTGTGTCATTCATTGTGTCGTTTTATTACACAATCTTCATGTTGATGTTATTCTCTAAATAAGGCGGCATTTTATTAATCTTTGTGTGAATGATATAATGGATGTGTAAAGTAATTCTATTGCACCATCTTTCTGTGGATGATATACTGCATTATGTTGTTTTAATATTGTAACGACCCTTGGGCACGCTCGTCGGGGAGCTGTAGTGTACCGAGCCAGATACTAGACTCGAAAGAGAATGTGCTAAATTCAATGCCCTGTACGGGAATCGAACCCAGGACCTTCCCCTCTCAGAGTCAGACGCTCTACCCCTGAGCCATAAAGGCTAGCCACTACAGCTGAGACTGTTGTAGCGACTTGCTATCGAAGGTCATTACACCATCCCCTATACTGCATATATACTGCATGTGTAAAGTAATTCTGTTGCACCATCTTTCTGTGGATGACATGCTTCATTATGTTCTCGTCCTAATACACCATCTTTATGCGGATGATATGATTCATTCATGGTGTCGTTTTATTACACCCATCTTCATGTGGATGTTATTCTGCATATATGGCGGCATTTTATTAAAGTTTTTGTGTGAATGATATACTGCATGTGTTAGGTCATTTTATTGCACCATCTTTCTGTGGATGATATGCTTCATTATGTTCTCGTCCTAATAGATCATCTTTATGTGGATGATACTGTATGATTCATTCATGGTGTCGTTTTATTACACCATCTTCATGTGGGTGATATTCTGCATATATGGCAGCATATTAAAGTCTTGTGAATGTCGTGTGAATTATATACTGCATATGTAAAGTCAATCTATTGCACCATCTTTCTGTGGATTTTATTAAAGTCTTTGTGTGAATAATATACTACCTGTGTAAAGTAATTATATTGCACCATCTTACTAAGGATAATATGCTTCATTATATTGTCGTCCTTATACACCATCTTTATGTGGATGATGTTTCCTTCATGGTGTTGTTTTATTACACCATCTTCATGGGATGCTATTCTGCATATATGGCGGCATTTTATTACAGTCTTTGTGTGAATGATATAGTGCATGTGTAAAGTCATTCTATTGCACCATCTTTCTGTGGATGATATGCTTCATTATGTTCTCGTCCTAATACACCATCTTTATGCGGATGATATGATTCATTCATGGTGTCGTTCTATTACACCATCTTCATGTGGGTGATATTCTGCATATATGGCGGCATTTTATTAAAGTCTTTGTGTGAATGATATATCGCTTGTGTAAAGTTGATCTATTGCACCATCTTTCTGTGGATTTTATTAAAGTCTTTGTGTGAATGATATACTGCATATGTAAAGTCATTCTACTGCACCATCTTTCTGTGGTTGAAATGCTACATAATGTTGTCGTCCTAATACACCATCTTTATGTGGATGATATGATTCATTCTTGGTGTCGTTTTCTTACACCATCTTCATGTGGATGTTATTTTGCATATATGGCGGCATTTTATTACAGTCTTTGTGTGAATGATATAATGCATGTGTAAAGTCATTATATTGCACCATCTTTCTGTATATGACATACTGCATGAACGACATCGTTCTATTTTACTATTTTTATGCAGATGCTATGCTGTATGTATGATGTCATGACATATACCCTTCGAATGTGGGTGATATGCTACATGTGAATGAAAGCATATGAAATAACGTGTATGGTGTTGTTTTAATACATCATCTTTCTCGGGATGATATAAAATCAAATACATCACCTTTCTGTGTTGCCTGCATGACGCCGTTCTATCATACCATGCATATGAGGATGATATGCTACTCATAGTTGCAAATATACGAGATGCAACATGGTTGATGTCATTCTGTAATACCATCTTAATGTGAATCAAATAATATGAACCATTTTAGAAGCTATTCATACGTTTATTTTACAATTGCAAGCTACACACAATTCATAAGGTTATCTTACAATTACAAGCTTCAACCCAGTCATAAGGTTGGGAACACTGTAGAAAGGACAATTCAAAATGAGTATTATATGGGGATGTTATAATGAAAATGGCCTGACAATTGATGCATTTAGCAACATAGATAAATATGTGACCAGTATTCAGACTTTTGTTTCTATGATAGAGAGGCTCGTGTCATTGTACGACGATTTCTATTCCTAAACCATGTATATGACCTGGCATTAGCTATACATAAACTAATTAGGGATGGAGTTTCAGAAGTAATGCACACATTTGATGACCAAAGAGTATTATCTATTCGTACTTCCGTAAAAGTAAGTACATTTTGGATGAACCAGATTTAGAGTGACTGAATGTAACGTAATAGCATTTGGTCAAATTCCTTAATTATAAGATGAAATACATTGATCTCCAACTACAAATATATAATCATGTTGTATTATCTTTCTCGACTCTACTTAGAAAACATATGAGATAAATAAATATACTTAAGTTATGAATGGAGTAGGAGAACCGCACTATGTAATCATTACATATGGTTCAAGGTTTATATGGCACGTTAAACTGATTTGTCTACAAAGATGAGCAAGGATATCTTGGAAAAATGGTAAAATGATGGGATTTTCCAGTACACTTCATAACCAATATGCTCTTGTTGTAATACCTTCACATTAAAGATACAGTTTATAGAATGTATATTTGCACGTATACCAGAATGTAGCACTTAAAGTGACGTTGTGCTATGAGTAACGATTTTTATCTTTTAAGAGTCACACGACGGTAACGCCTCTCACTTTGCTATACTAAGATCTACAGGGTGGTCAAGATGATGGACGGAATGTTAATCTTATTTTTCTCACAAAAAATCTATTTAGCACTACTTTGTCTGTGGATGGCAAGATGACCAACCTACAATACATAGGCGTAGCCAGTGGTGTGATGGGTGCCAATAAGAATGAAATCACTAGATAGAAGGGGAAAATAGCTTTAAAATGCTTTTTTTTGAAGAAATTCTAGCTCAATTTTGAAGTTGCATCAATTTTTGAATCAATTTATGAACAAACCTTAGAAAATAGTTTTTAGCTCGCTTATGCCACGATCGCACCCCCCCCCCCTTTACTGAAAACCCCAGAATAAAGGAAGAGGAGAACTGTGTGCTAGAACACAACGTATTGATGCAAGAAAAATTAAAAAAGCAGGGGTGGATGGGGTTGAAAATCAGGAAAAAACATTTCACAAAACATTTGGGTGTGTTGTTTGCATCTTCCCTGTCTCAAAATTGAAATGATCTTATCATCTCTAGGAGTGCTTTTCTTGGAGGTAAAACAAATTTGGTCTAATATATGCACCTGTTTAAATCCTCAGAAAATCGCAATCGCAAATCACATATGACTGTCCGAAATCTGTTGCGATATTTTCCCTCCTCCTCTGGCGATCGCACCCCCCCCCCCCCTCCCAAAAAATAATGACACATCCATGAGAAAAAAATGGTACTAGATAAGACATTTTTAGAAAGTTTTTTCTCTGATTTTACTTTTTACACATAAACATATCCAATGTTCGTTAATATGCCCTCTACATTTGAAATACAGGGCCCCCATTTAGATCTCATGTGTCAATTTGGCGTTGACTAACTTTATGCATTATGTTTGTGTAATAGCTTTTAAGGGGCATATTCAGATTATTTTTGATAGGAATAAGTGGTTTCATGTGGGATATTAATAGCTTCACAAATAGGTTGGATGCTGGGGGATTGTTTCCCTAAATGAACCCTTTCTAAATAGCGGTCTAGGGAAATCTATGACTTTTGCGGCATTTGTATCACACGCTCCAATCTATTACTTTAACTCATCGCATCTCTTGTTCCAATTCAGATTGAGAAACAAAAATGTCATAATATACTATGACCCTCTTCACTTTTCTAGATTTGTATTTGGGGTATTGGGAGGCCTATATGACTTCTCACCTGCCATTCAATGTTATTATATTCAATATATTATTATGTCACCACGAAAAAGTGGTGACATATTGGGTGGTCTCCGTTTTGTTGACGGCGATTGGTGGTCGGTGGTTGGCGGTTGGCGTCTGTAACAAATTCTTTCAACTTCCATTAACTTAACAAATACTGTTTTTTCAAATCAACTACATGTTTCCAGAAGTTCAAATCTGACTTTATATTTAATATTTGACCTTCAGTGACCTTTTCAAGGTCAAAAAAGTCTTTTTCAACTTGCAAGGTCAAAATTGACCAATTTTTTTCAAAATCATTTACAAGTTATCAACAGTTCAAATCTGACCTTCAATGAATTCTCAAGGTCGAAAAAGATTTGACCTTCAATGACATTCTCAATGTCCAAAAGGTATTTTTCATCTTGCTTCATCTTTCAACTTCCAATAACTTAACAAATACTGTTTAGTCTGACTTCAATTTCTTTTAAAAATCATCTACATGTTTTCAGAAGTTTAAATCTGACTTTATATTTAAGATTTTACCTACAATGACATTTTCAATGTAAAAAAAGGTCAAAAAGGTATTTTTCAACTTGCTTCAAATTGACCATTTTTCAAAATCATCTACAAGTTATCAAAAGTTCAAATCTGGCTTTAGATTTTAGATTTGACCTTCAATGACCTTCTTAAGGTCAAAAAGGTCTTTCTTCAACTTGCTTTAAATTGACCTTTTTTCACAAGTTCTCAAAAAAGGTATTTTTCATCTTGCTTCAAATTGACCAATTATTTTTTCAAAATCATCTTCGTGTTCTCAGAAGCTCAACTCTGACTTTAGATTTGAGATTTCACCTTCAATGGCTTTGTCAGGGTCAAAAAAGGTATTTTTACTTGCTTTCTTATTGACCAGTTAATTTTTTCAAAATCATCTACAAGTTCTCAGAAATTCAAATCTGACTTAGGATTGAACTCTAATATTGTGAGCAACTAGGTGGTGACATTTTGTCATGTGAATGCCTTGTGTATTAATAAAACTTTTTTGTGATAGTGTTATTGGTTTGGTGAAAAAGGATATCAACACAAACGATGTTCCGAAATCCATATTGCATTTATTCAACATGAAAATGTGAAGGAATACAGTAATTTTGAAGCTCTTCTTGTTGATTTATGGAATAAAAACACGCCTACAGAGTGACCAAAAATAAACATAACACTAATTTGAATCAAACACTTAAACACTTAGATGCAATTGTTTTTATTCTTTAGAAAGGGAACTACAATCTACGGATGGCCATACATCTCAAGACATCAGGTACATGTCCATTCATAAACTTTTTAACACTTTAATGTACAGGTTGGGCAAATATAAATAGGACACTTACATACAGGGTGTTTCATATGTATAGACCCCCCCCCCTCCCCATTAACTCATACAAGTAGCATTGATACCCTATCATGTTATATATAATTTTTTTCCTTATGGAAAGTTACATAAGATTGCAGAATCCAGTGGTTCCCCTGAAAAATACAATGTATTACAGTATGTGGGTATGGGGAATTTCTGGTCATTTCGAGGTCAATTTTAAGGAAAAATTTAGTTTCTGTATTACACATTTCTAGCAGTTGCCATCATTGCAGGGTCCTGTGCACACGAGTGTTATGCACACGGATATAATAGAGGGGATTCATGCAGTGGCTTATAGGGAGGTTAGGGACCTTGGTGCAACTTCTATCTCTAAAATGGGTATGGGACAAAGTGAACAGATCAAATCAAACAATGCAATAATTCTTCATTAATTTTTCTTAAAGCAAAAATGTGTCTCGAAATACAGTTTTTTAAATTGCATATTTTTAAAAATCTCCACAATTTCAGATTAATTCTTTATTTCTCCTCATTTTCCCATCATTTAACTCATACCACACCAAAGTACTCTCTACTGTGGTCTTCAACCGAATTTAAAACATATCAATTATCTTGAATTTGCCCATTTTCATGAATTCCTCTTTCACTGTAAATTCAGTTTTTGTGAATTGTGACATCACAATCAAAAATTGTCACAATTTCTCAATCATTGAAGATATATCACATAGCTGATTACATTTTCCAGATTTTTGGGTCACATAAAAAGAAACGATGTACGAATTCATCACCTGTATAGATATTTTCAATCAAATGAAATAAGTATTTAGAATATATTAGTTCATCAATACTCAGGAAATGACAGATGGTTGAACCTTGTTAAGTAATTTAGTATAATTATTAAATATTTATTTATTGTATTACCTACAATATTACAAATAATTACGAGACAAGATAATTACCTAAGAGGATTTCAGATTCGATCATGATACACCATTATATCATTATTAAGTTATATTTTATCTTAAAATTATTCCCAGTATCAAAATCTGGACGATATGATCACCGGTGGTTGGTTAAATAAAATGCGGAGGAGGTTGGTTGTCCCGAACATTGGCTTGACTGATTTGAAAAATGAAAACAAATCCTGTTATGACAACTAAACAAAATGGAGAAAATCAATAAAACAATCCTCTTAAATATAGGTGTATGGGTGCAATTTACAAGGATAAGACTAGCTCAATCATTATTTATCTGTATTATCGGTCTGGATGTTTCACGCCATCAGTTTGTCAATATTAGCACTGCCGCTGGCTAGTTCAGAAATGTTACGTTTCACCCAATTGCACAAATGTTATATTGCAAAACTTGAAATGAGAACCATCACGCGTTAAGTTCGATAAGTTCAGATTGAAAGGACAAATCTCGGTTTGGAGAACAGACTCCTGGGCTAATGATTATTTTCATGAAAAATATAGAAATATCACCCAAATTTAATTATATCAAAATTGTCCAAAGCAGACGTAACGTGCAGTGGACTGTTTTTATATGCATAAAATCAATCTTTAAAAATAGGTCAAGTTTAGTGAAAGTTGCTTGAGTCTGCCTTCTAATTAACATTGAATTAGACAACAGCATATATTGTAATTATTTATTGCGAATTTTCCACATTTGGAGAGTAAATATTCCATTGAACCCAGCATATGGGGTCTATGTATCCCGGTGTGAAAGAAATTATGGTCCCCTGGGGATTATGGTCTCCTTTCTAAACGGCCCTTACTGGCCCTGATTGTGTATAAGATAATAAGGGAAAGAGTTATATTTAGGTCACCATATAAATCAATGGAGAGTAGGACCATAATTTGATAGGACCTCCTACCCTTTTACACCGGTCCATGAGATAAAGCAGGGCATGATCGAGATATTTAGATTTTAGGCCAAGGCATAATATTTCAGTCCAAGGTTATACTTGTAAAAGCTTAGAAATTACTTTCCAAGCTTTACAGAAACATACAATTCATTAATTTTGAAGTTTCAAGTTTTGTTACTTGATATGCTTAGGGAACTCCAGACACCGAACTCACTTGGCCCGTTTTGGAGGATCCCGCTATGGAATTAATGGAGGTTGCGAAATACGGATCGAAACCAGCGATAGTTTTCTCTTGATGACCATAGTGAAATATTGTATTTTATGGATAATGATGTCGGATTTGCGAATGGATGTTGACCATTCGATACGCTTATGGACTTCCAGACTGGTTTTTGTCTGTCCCACATCATTAGAGACTGAATGCCCTCGTATGAATTTGAATCTTGTATGAATTCTAGTATCCACAACTTTTTTTTATTTTTGATGTTATGAATTGTTTGTTTTTTTCTTCAATATTATATTCATCAGTATGAATGAAATATCCCTTGTCGTGTTCTTTTCCTAGGTTGTGAAAATGGAACTTGATTGATTGGGGAAGGGTATTCACCATTATTCTTTCTCACGCTGGATTACGGTTTGGGAAAGTTGGGGTTTGTTTTCCTCGTGACTGGTGTACACTTATACTGTATTTTTATATGCCCGCGGTGCTAGTGAATTGCGTAATGTTTTAATGAGGTTTCTCCCCAGGTATCACTTAAAAGAACAATAAGCCCTGCAGTGCCCATTACATACTCATGTGTTTTCAAAAACTCTCACATAATTCTCTTAAAAGACATCATGGTTTATTGTAATCGAACTCCTGTGGTGCACTAGCAACAAACCGGCGCGGTTGACGCACGCGAACCGACAAGGATTGTTCCACGGTAAGTGGTATTCATACTTGAACTTCCAGGTAGTACAGTGACCCGAGCAGCTACCTTTTAAAGTCACGCCGTAGGTAGTACAATGCCTCGAGCAGCTACCCCTTTCTACTCAAAATTCTTCCAAAAGCCATAATTACGCACATGGAGTACAGTGCCCAGAGCAGCTACCTATCTATGGCAGGGGTAGTACGTTGCCTCGAGCAGCTACCCCTTTCTACTCAAAATTTCTTCCAAAAGCCATAAGTACATGGAGTACAGTGCCCAGAGCAGCTACTATACATGTCAGCTCTAAGAGCTTATATATAATTATTATTTGAGTTAGAAGAGCTCTATCTTGTCTATTGTAACTTAAATTTTGATACAGTTTTAATATTTCTGTAATATATAATTATTATATTATCTCCAATCAATAGAGGGGAAATAAATCTAATAATAATCTAATAATAATAATAAATACAATCACAATGTGATATTCACCATTTACTCTTCGGACTTCCATTCGAGGATTATTTGAGATCATTGTAGCATCATGTAACCACACTTTAAAGATAAGTAATGGCGAAATAAGTAATGGCGAAATCCTGTTCTACTAAGCCATTTTGAATTTTCTGAGGCACAAATCAGAAAAACAATACCATAGTTGTGATCTATTCAGAAATTCCTTCAATCTGTATACTAGCCATAATTTTAAGAGAGCAGAAAGAATTGCAAAATCCCACATTAAGCGGTCATATTGAATTTTAAAGGCCCGGATCAAAAAAAACGATACAATATTTGCAATTTACTCTAAATTGCCTTTCATTTGAGTATAATAAAGCTATACTTAAAAACCATCTCAAAATAAACGCAAATTCCTAATTTTTCAACCCCCAATTCATGGCTCCTTGGGGTCAAGGTGAAAACACGGGATACATGATTGTGAAATAGATAGATGTTGTGAATACACTTTCAAATAATAATATTTATTATTTTGGTTTAAAAAGAAAAACATAAGATTTTTTGTGAAAATTTCCGCCATGTTTAAAGCGGCGGCCATCTTGGAAAAATGCGTAAAACTTTATACCAATATACATCCTCCGCCAAAAATGAAGAAAATTTGTCAATTAGTAATCGAGTTATCTTCTGGACAGTCTGGTGGACTGACGGACTGGCTGACTGACGGACGGAAGGAGGGCTTCACTAAATCCCTACCGAACTTCGTTCGTTTTGATAATAATACAATACAATATAATATGATATAAATTATCTTTAGGTTTAACATACATTTCAAAGACACTACTATTTAACGCTACGTATCACAGCAGAATAATAAATGAAACCCCAGAGACTTCTAGTAAATATCGTAATATCACGTCTTCGTGTACATGTGCTATTTTTCATGGTCTTTTGATAAACTGACTGATCATTCTAATTGATGAGATGACTGACTGGGGTCACAGCTCTTACCAAGTGGATTCCACTTTGATGGCATGAGATGATGGCCATAATCATGATCATTATGATACCTGCAAGCTATGTTACAATAGCAACAGTTATTAAAAGCTCATAGTGTGATCTCAAAACAAAAAGAAGCAGAAAATCGGTTGACGAACACGAATCGAAACATGTTTATATTATGGATAGGATTCAATAAAGCACCTTCGGCCAATAAGGTGTTTATGAAATACAGATTAGATATAACATAATCAATAACAATAAAAGAAAAACACGATTCTACATTTAACACAGTGTTTAATTAAAGAATGCGACCAAATCTGATTTACTAATTCTAATAAAAACGTTCATTTAAAAACATGCTGTTCAAGAATATACAGGAAAGTACGTTCAAAGAATCAAACGAATACTGCTATAAAAATTGTGCTTTATTTTTTTAAATCTCTCATAATTCCTTATGTGATTTAAACAATAATATAATGAAACTCCTCATATTTTAATTTAATATAACTTTATGACCATTCATTAAAGTAACCAGTAACGCTTATTTAAAGACGTAATACAATGGTAGTCAGTATTTCCTATTAGCTTAAACTACATTATTTAAAATGTTAACCTTAACACCAGTTTTTCTTTGCACCCATTTGTGCCACATTCAGCAAACCTCAATATTATGAAAGAAAAAAATGGGACAAGTCCAATCAAACGATGTAATACGTAATGCAATATGTAATAACATTCCATAAATAAGAAATCTGTTCTTTTTTTCACATAAACCCACCCTCCCAACAAAGGTGTGAGTTTTTGGAAAGAATCTTACCAATAGATCCTGGCGTGGTTATGGTTTGAAATACTGATATGCATTTCCCGTATTCAATAAAAATGAGCATAAACACATAGAAAGTGGTTAGAGTTTTCATATATTTAAATGACATTTTCAAAGGTATACTTTTTACATATGTAGTTAGACACTTAATTTGTTATGCATACGCTTCTTCTAAAATAACTTTAATAATGGTATAATAATGCCTCTGGGTCTCTGGTGAGTATTTAAAGAACACCCTTCAATACCCATCAAGATTGATTTACTATTTGTAATTCTTATACGGTTATCATTTCATTTAAAAAAACAAGTATCAGATTGAAACTTTGTAATTATAACAGACAACGGGAATTAGAATAAGAATAGAAATTTAATTTTCATTTTCGACTGGCGCTCGTAAACATCGAAGTTGGTGAAGTAAATATCATGCGACAATGGTGGTCATGGTCTTGATTAATGTAAGAACCCTTTCAATGACAATTAGGTTTCGTCGAATAACCGATATTCTCAAATTAAACATATCTGTATCAGCTCTTTAGAATATTTCAGTAGATCGGATTGGGCCATACTGTATAGGTTTCCCGATTGGAAATCAGAACAAGCTCACGGCACATTTACTTCTGAGAAAGCAACAAGCAGAAGAGCACAGGGGAAGATTATGGGTTTTATTTTCTAGTTCTTTACCAGCTATAATCGAACATTGATGCAAAATACCTTGGATGCAATTTATTTCTTTGATTGCCGCTGCAAATCTGTGGGTTGACGTGATCTACAAAAGAAACTAAGATAATCAGATTTCGAAATTTCTTGGAAGAAGTCTCCAAAAAGGTAGGCTCATTTAAGTTTTTTCAATACTCTGATTTGATTTGATTCTTTGTTCAATAAAATCATTAAACAAATGTCAAGAATGATAAAAGTATATAAGCGTTACAGTAAGACACAACTGCAAATATATTTGTAAAATAACAAAATGGTAAAGCGGTACCTCATTTCTGATTTACAGATTGTTTTGTTTTCTTCTGGGAAGATTCAGTAAAATCTATCAATTCAGTCCATGAACAGTGTACTAATTTACCACGTGACCAGATTATCAGGATTCCGTAAATGACTTGAAAGGAATTGAAGGGATGAAATTATATCAAGAAATCTTAAAGGCCAAACATCAAGTTACATCAATTTCGATGAGGTCAACTAATTTGATTTTCTTTCTGTGGAGTTGCAATAAACTGGTTGTTGATTAGTTAAGTAAATTATATGTTTGCTTTAAAGGTCATGTAGTATTCCAGGCTCGTAGCCAGCTTTCATTAGGACAGGGCCCTAATTCCAGGCAAGGGACTCTGTTTCCAAGAGGTGTTCAACATCGCTACAATTTGGCCAAGTCGGTTAAAAATGTCAGATATTAATTATTAAGAATATATCTATATACAACTTAGGGTTGTTCAAAAAGTTTTGCACAAATATATATTATTATAAAAATAATGGACCAATTTTGTTCATTGTTGGTAGGTATGTGCCCTCATCTTATTTCTTTACACTGTTAATGTGTCATGTATATAACTCTACAACTTAACATTCTATGGTTGCTACAGTAACCAAGGTGATGACGCTGTGGTCCATATCATTTTACTAAAAAGGAAAACCACATATTAAGTACTATACTGTATATTAAGATTAAATATAAATAAGTTAATATACCATATCCTGACTAACAGCTGAAAGAACAAAGATTGACCAAACAATTTCAGCCTATCAAGGCATTCACAAAATCAATTCAATTTAATGTCGTCATATGGACCATGAGCCCATTGGTTCTAATTTTAAAGTCAACGTATCTCAGGAAGTGCATTGCTTATGGCCCTGAAATTTCAAATATGCTTGTAAGAAGGGTGATACTATATCTGTATCAAACATGTAAAAATGATACAATCTCAGTCTTCTCTTGAGATGCTTTCATGCAAAACTTTTCGAACGACTCTTATGTATATTAAAAAATCTATATTGTAAATACTATGAATCAGTATTTACAAATCACGAGACATAATCCGCTTTTGTTGTCGGATGCTATATGGACTGCTCAATAGTACGCTTCTTAAATAAATTCTCCTGAATCTTGACATCATAAATATTTTCATCGCAAGTATGAAAATCTAAAAAAAACGTATTGACAATTATACCTTCAAGCAGTTCCATGAAGTGATGACAAATCGATTGAAATAGCGATTTAGATTAAAGCTGAAATGAGACACTTTGATAACACATTGTCATACCTTATAATAATTGGTTCTGCACTTAGCTTTGAAGTGTTGTTAGTGGGCCCATGATGGTTTTTAAGTACAATATGTGGACACAAACAGCTATTCTTCGTATCACTATCATGAATGAAAATCAACTTGCGAAGGGTGAACGTTACAGGAGCTAGAAATGTATAATTACAGCTGTGCATCCATACGTACATGAGAACCATAAATTCATAAGTTAAGTCTTTTATATCTAACAGGATGGGGACTAACCTCGTCGAGTTTAACTTGAAAACACGGGATAAATCAATAAAACAGATAGATCTAGCTATAGATAACTGTAACATTTTTAACAACATTTTGATGAGAAATCTTACAAGATACATATGTTTAATTTGGATTAATTAGAAAAGTGCTGTGTAAGAAACCATGTCCAAGCTAAATGAACTCTTTGGAGACCATAATTTGCAAAATAAGCCCCAAAAGTAAAAATGGTTCAAATAGGTTTCCTACGACCTTTTCTTTTCTCTCTGATGTTCTATTGTTTTAAAAAATTTGATAAAATATATGGAGTAGAGAGTGTTCAATGTTTTGAAGCAAACTTTTACAGAATTATGCCAAACTATGAACATAGAAACAGATATCTGATCAAATTATAAAATATAGAAGTTATTAAAGATCCTGGATGCAGAAATGTCAAAATCATCGATATTGAGAAAGGGCACGCCCCCTTGATGTCCTACACTATCAAAGGATGTTCCTGAAATAAAGTCAGAACTGTGAAAATAGGCGTGACATGGAATGACTAGAACAAAATGTGTTGTGTGACAATTTTTTAAAAGTTCTCAGCTCGACTCTAATGCCTCTTTTAGTTCATTTAACTGATTTTTCGATGAAGTTCTAATTATTGAACAAAAATCATTTCATTGGGAGATCCAAAACAAGATGAATCCTTTTGGTCTTGTTTAAAAGAAAATGCCAATCCACCTCACAATGTACAATTAATGATTACCAAGCTAGGATATAAAAGTGAAATTATGGGGGTGTTTAAATGATACATTTCCTTAATATTTCCAAAAAAGGTTTATCGTTTTATTTGTATTGCAAGGGTGGTCATTTTCCCAAGGCCATTGTTTTCGTGTAGATCCTGGCACCTAATTGTAACACCACATAAAGAAACGTGTTTCACATTATTAACGATAGATTTGTGTGGAAAATGTAAAGTTTTCCAGCTCCTCTTAATTAGTTTAATCAAAACTTCACAAGCGACATGCTGAAGGTGGAATAAATTTATCTGAGTCAAATTGTCAGTAATTCGCAACTATGTCATTCTTCTAATGAATAGCTCCGTAAGTACGACATGTGTGTGATTCGCGCATTAAACCAGATAATATTATGATAACGACGAACGCAAGACAATGGAACTATCACAACCTTTCATTAAAGCACAAGCAAACGGAGACATTATTCATCTCGATATTAATTGACCAGGATTGACGTGCAAAATGATAATTGAGTCACTTAACAGACGTCAAGACTATGTTTCGAGAATTCCTGAATTCCGATATAATGATATGTGCCTTCTGTACTGCCTGTCTTTGAAACTTGTTCGCAGATACAGTGCTATCCACATTCATAGTCATCGAAAACTATTTCCATTTCAATGCATTATTATGATCGAATAGTAAGAAAAGAGATATTTGACTAATAGACCATTGAATCGTCAAACTTTCAACACGCGTTTAGATTAGGTTTAGTTAAGCAGTTTTACGGTTGCAACTTACACTTTTAGAAATGATTCTTAAGCCTTGATTACTTTCTTCAAGGCGTCGTAAAAGCGATATCCCCTTTTGTTTTCACAAATATTGAGAAAAGCCATTGGAAAGAATTTGGGTACATTCAGCATGGTTTATTTAATTGTAAAAAAATTACATTTAAATTATAAGGTAATAACCGATACTTCACTTGACACCTGTGTTACTGACGTCTAAACTCCACCGAAGGCGGTTTTTGCATTTGGGTTTGGTCTTAAGCGTTATGAAAGATTGGCAAAAACATAATTTGTTGATATACACAACAAACACCTTTCTGGTATTTTCATGTCTCCAAAACTTACATGCACTTAGCTTTGTCAGATTCTTGAAATAGACAATTTGAATAAGTATAGACAACGGGTATAGAATCACACATAACATTGCATGTTCTATACCTTCTTTTGAAAAGCATATGCGCTTTTTCTGAAAAATGGTGAGGTGCCTCGCTTGATTCAAACGCGGGATGTGTCCATTGTAAACATGACATTTTATTTTTAGAGCTTTATTTTCACATCGCCCGTAAAAGTTCATATTTGTTATTTTAATAATTATAATTTACCTGACCTGGTATTGTGCCGCATATCTCAATTAGTGGCAATCACTTGTGAAAACAAACGACATCCTGAAGCTATAATCAGCGATGTATTTCATGCGTCAAGGGGGAAGCTGAGTGGGAGTGAGGGTGTATAAGAAGGGAGAAAGCGTTTAGGTAAACTATAAATGCTATGTTAACTAATTGTAGCACTCCTTTAAACAGACAGCGTCGCATCACCTCGCTACACAGCTGACAGTGTTACAACAGCTGAAAGAGCTACCACCACAGCTGTGAGTGTAACAATATACCGACAAGAGCATGAGGATCACTAACCGTGGAATATTCTCTCTAGGACTTTTAGGATGTCTCATTTTATTAATATCTGGTGAGTGAAAGTTTGATTATTGAAAATTCAAATTATCAAATTGTTTAAAGATTTCAGGTGACTCTTTTTTGTTTATTTTATTGAAACATTTAGAATGATTAACACCTAACACTTTATATTTCTAGTCTGGATTTTAAGTGTCCATTAATTAAAATAATACAGACTGTCCTTTTCATTTGAAAAACTTGTTTTGAATAATTTGTGAATTGAAATGTCGGAATCTAACTTGCCTCGAACCCATCGAATCTAGGCAGGGTCTTACAATTTGTTCAATGTGGGAAAGTTTAGAAAGTTTTAATTCGAGAATGCATACGACCTTGATGATAATTCTATTCAAGTTTGAAAGTATTTTGTCCGTCTGTCTCAAGACACCTTGAGGGTACATTATATGACAATAGGACCAGGATAATTTCTGTAATCTGGACAAGAATATCTGTTAACATTGCAATGTGTTTTGTGACCCCATTCAGTGCATTTGGACTCACACTGTGAGTATAGGATGAATTTGTGAGGTACTGTGGACAACCCCACAAATGGCGGACACTGTAAAACTTTGATTGATTTCGTTTGTATGTCTTGCTGACTGTCGACAAAAGAGGTTCTTCATCAATCGAAACAATATATTATTTAGAAAAAATATGACTTCTTGCAAAAGTACAAAAGGACAAAAGTACAAATCGTTTTCACCGAGATGGATAAATATTACCGGTAATCCACCGGTAAAAGTGTAAAATGATTGTAGCGTTTTTGGGCAAAAGGTGCAACAACGATTTGTAGGGGTCTTTGTAAAAACATTCCTATTCCAACACTAACCCATTCATAAGTAACTTTATTATGAGTTTTGGGGATAACAAATAATTTTCTATTTTTAGAATAGCGGCATATTGTCCATGGCTACAGACAAAAAAGTATTACAGTTTGAACCTTTATCTTCAACCTAACAATATTAGTTAAACATTTCATCAACAAGTTTTCCAACTCAAGTACCTATCATTACTATTTATCACTCAAGGACCTACTTATAACACTAATTATTAATAACGAACAAATGTTTACTAAAAATATTGAATCACAACTTTATTTGTACAAGTTAGTAATTATGTCCATTTATCAATCTTAGAAACACGATTCCTTGAAAATATGAATAATAATCTGACGCGTAAAATGTCGCTTTTCAATGTTTAACCACAAAATTGATTAAACCATTTCCATTTTAAATCTAATTTGCATAAGCACATCGACAATTGAGTTTCCATTTTAAAACAATATCATTTAAAACGTTTTAATGCAATAGATAGTTTGAGATCTAAGGATTCTTCAAATCATATAATCGCTTTTGCAGTATCTCGTTAAAGTTGGCAACACACTAAGGCACGAAGTTCAATTAGTGTGATCTACGCAACGCATCGTTTTTAAGTGTCGTTTTTCAATACATTTTCAATGTTTCAGTTATGCAAATATGAATTGCCATTTACTGTTACAGTAGAGATCTTATGTTGGATGCTTTCAAAAGTATTCTTATCATTTCACGTATTATTATATTGTTAATTAAATTGATTCCAACTCTCCATTCAACAAGAATGGAAGAGGCAGACATTTGGGAAGAGACAGAACGATCAATCAATTATATAACTATTCTGAAAATCCCCGGCTTTGGGATAAAACCATTATTGAAATTGGCAAATCTGCATAGATAGAGACGTGTCCTTTTCCTGCAATTGGCTATTCTTAGTAAATAAATAAAGTAATCAACTGTCGACATGTCAATATGTCCCGATTAAAGATAATTTAATCCATTTGGTACAATCTTGTCCGTCACTTCGATCCATCAATGACTCATTTTAAAAACATTGGGCTTAGTCATTTAAATACCAAATAAGTGCGAACATTTGATGAGGTGGATATAGTAGAGATCAAATTGATATGTCATTTGTAATTTGTTTATTTTTTCGCGTGAATAAAGACCTCATCACCTCAATGATCATGAATTGTACTTTTTAATCTCATAATGTACCCTCATTTGTGTACTTAATGAATTAATGAAAGAAAAGGGTGAGATAACCGTCTAATTTCTCATTAAATATACCATTAGTTACAGGAATCATGCGCAAAACAGTCAATCTTCAATTAAAAATTATCTAGGTTGATTTCTAAGATGTTATTCACACAAAGAGGGTCTTGTGTAAATATTTATTTTTGAATTGTCTTCGTCTGTGTTTGTGTTATATCCAATCACTTGTACTTTTTTATTCAGCAGTTATGTGTATTTATATTTGTTAGCACAATACATACCTCGGCTTACCTATACATATACCCGCTTTTCATAAATAGATTACGTTTTTCATTTTAGTTTACAAATTAACTAAATCCTAAATACTATTTCAATTTCTAAATTGCAGATGTATATGCAAAGCCAACAGGGGGCAGTTCATCTCATAACATAAAGAAAAGAAACGGTGAGTACTGTTCCACTGATGGATCAACATTTAAAGCGCTAACCTTGACTTTTTATGGATAGATATTCCGGAACTGATACTTTTTCACTTCCGAATTTGTCAAGTTGAATCATGAGCTTTCAACTAGATTTAAGCCCATGGTTGAATGAATATAACTATTGCCTCCAATAACATGTACCAAGTTAGTTACAATGCACGAAGAGCTCTGTGAACGAAATCAATGAATAGTGTTGGATGATTATCGTGTTATATTACTATATGATTAAAAGTATATGTAAGTTTGATTAATGAACCATCTTCAATTCTGAACACTACCTCTTGTAAAAATTATCATTTATTATTGTATCTTTATTTTCCCATTATTCATGGATCATTCCTAAAGTTCATAAACGTTTGAATGTCGGAGTAAGCTATGGAATTAGTTTCACTTCGGTTCCATTGTGGGCCTGTTTTAGTCGAGCATCATTGGGCATTTAAGAGGGGGCGTGTCTTTGAACCCCCCTCCCCTTCTCGAAAACTCAACATCAGCGTGTATTCCAAATATACCAGAACGTTCATTGGGGTCGCAATCCTTGGTTGTCTTAGGTTTGTGTCCAAAATTATTTTCTACTGTTACGTTTCACTGAAGAAAACAAGCCAAGTTGATTGGAACTTTGTACCAGATAGAGATCAGCCATGCCAAAATAGTTATGGTACTTGAAGGGATTTTGATAATCCAAAGTGACAATAAGGTACACTGCTCTCAATCTATGTTTCTATTTTACCATTTCATTTAAGTTAAGTGGTTCTCTTTTACTTTTGTTTCATCGTTAATTAACTTTCTTTTTGAGCAGGCCCATCCATTGTTAATGCCTTATTTAGAATTCTTATAAGGTCACACTAATTACTGAAGTACAATTAATTTGACATTCCAATCGGACCTGTCTTTGGTAAGACGATTATGTCAATGTCCAGATATTTATGAGGGGCGTTTATTGCATGCAATCGCTAGACCAATACAATGAACTGAGGAAACTGATTTCGTCCTTTACAAACAAGGGCTACTTCAACAATCAAAGGAAAAAGCTCGGAGTGAAAATGATGTCATAAAATATTTGTGATACGCTATGGTGAATTTATATCGATATATAAAGTATATACTCTATGCTTGGTGTTCACTTAGTAAACTTAGTAAATTAAAAAGTGTAATTCAAATATTTTATTCATTTATAAATTAGTGTATAAAAATATATCTCCTAAAACGAGGGGTAGGTATTGTATAATTAGATACTAATTCCAACAGATTTTACACATAAAACAAAATTTAAATTGAATCAAATTTGCCATTTGTCATTTGTATCTCTTGAGAAAGTCAGAAAGTGACTGAATAATGTGAATCCATTTCAAATCCCTCAGCATTAGTGTCACTTAACTAAAATTAATGCGCTTTATGTAGTTAACTACAGAATTGCATGCGTATTAATGACTCTGTTAGTTTTCACCTCCTACACCCCGGATCTGAAAGTATCTGTCCCAAGGGCACGTTGTGATATGATTTCCGCAAAGTCCAGTGAGCAAGCTTAAAAGGTAGAATTTAAATTTACATTTCAGCCTGGTGGAGCAAAAAGTCGATATCAAATGCATTAGACTATGGTGACAATATAGAACGTGAGTATCCTCCGGATGTAGTCCACGTAGCTACAATGATGTGTACTTTATTTTACAAAAAAAGCATTTGTTAAGTATTCTACTGTAGCCATATAACATATAACATACTCATTTTATATTATCCATATCCTAAATAATAATTTCCTATATCTGAAGTATCTAATCGATATCTAATCGACATCTAATCAACATGTTTTCTTTTTCAAAAAAATGTTATTAGCGCATATTTTGTTAAATAAACTGTAATATCTGAAAGCTTGTGTATACCATACTTCGTGTTAAAACATTAAAGCGTATTTTACAGCAAATTACTACTATCAATATACAAAGAAAGAACAAAAATATAATTTAAGTGAGTAAAGAAAGTTGTAAACGTACATCTATTTGTACAATGTTAACGTACGACGTAGCTTAAAATCGTACTTGTAATATATTTACTTGTAGGGCTTGTAGTTAAGCCTCGATATCCCTTAGATACAAGATAGTATGTCACTTTGCAAATGCAATATCAAATTCAATTTATTATCATTTCAATTCGATTTAAATTGATTGTGGCATCACTTATAGATTGTATACAAATTACAGAGTGTGCCAAAATATAGTTATATTTGGAATATTATGTCCATCCAAGTACAAATGTACAGGAGTCATTCGAAAAGTTTTACACGAAAGCTTCTCAAGATAAGAGATTTTATCATTTCCACATGATATTTGATACAGATATAGTATCACCCTTCTTAAAAACATACATGAAATTTCAGGACCATAAGCAATGTACTACCTGAGATACATCGACTTTAAAAGAACCAATGGGCCCATATACCAATGGGCACTATTCAAATTATTATTCTAATTTGCAAGTTTAATCATTCCAAATAAACTTTTGGTACACCCTGCAATTTTACGTAATGATTTTGAAACGTAAGCTAGTTAGTAAACTAGATAAATGTAGGATTTACATTGTCAATTTGTGTAGAATTGTTTCGTCAATAGGAAACACATATATTAATATATACGAACTGTTAATTGACACTGGCCATAGTCGTTCTTATCCAGAATCACGGGTTTGATATAATAGATATTTATGAAATTGAAAGATCTGTATCTAAAACGGTGAGGATTATATTTCTAAATCCAATAACTGAATTAGAAATATAATCCAATCACCACTTTACCTACAGTCATTGAATTCTCCCTTTCGCGATTCGCTCTTTGAATCAGAACGTTCGCAAATATGAACTGAAAAAGCACTCAAAAAGGACAACATTTGATTGGCCAATATTTTCCCACTATGCATTTCGCGTAGCTATTTGCGTGACCCGAAAGTTCTAAATCAAACTAATTACGCAATTTTGTTTGTACACCCGCACGCTAAATAAAACAATGACACCATCGGAAGTATTCTTCGTTGTCCTTGCTTTAATAGTCAGTATACCGAGTTTAATCAATAAAAGATTGTACGATGACCAACAAAATTCGGAAACGAGTATTATAGATTTGCTTTCGGACCACTGAACAGATTGACCTAGATAATAGCGACGCGTCTTCTTTGGTCTACTGCTCAGTTGTTTGTGGGTTTTCAACGTAACTCTATAATGTAATTTGAAGATGAATACTGTTATTCAGTTGTTGCATCGATGTTGCACTTTGTAGTGCGGTAAGATTGGTAGGAAATTATTGAAAGTCGAATGGAATTGTTTTTTCCAAAATGGCGACTAGTCAACTGATCACGAGACCTTCTCTTCCGGAATATTTTCTCACTTTTCAATCATCGTTTTCACCACGCTATGAATCAATACAATGAAAAAAATAGCTGTTATATTAAGACTAATAAGAGACCAATCGTTTCTAATAATATTTTCTGTACTCTTGAACGGGAATATGAACGAATATATAGTTTGAAAAATAGGTGTGAAAATCCCCATGTTAAACCTATGAGGGAAAACAAGGAAGTATAAATTTGTTCCTCCGCGAACTGCATCATGGGAAATATTTTGACCTTATAAGGAAAGATTTTCGCGTCTCCTCTTTTGAAGAGGGAACAACGATTTCGAGAATTGCGAATAGTCTAAATTGTACACTACAAGGTGACACGAAAAACAGAGCCATACAATCTATATATAGAATATCGCCAGAGTCAATTAAACAAGATTTATAGATTTCTTAATTTGCATGTTATTTTTCATCTTTTCTATGCATGTTCATCTGTGTTGACCTAATACCAATAATCTTTAATAACGTATACAGAATACGTGACTTGAAAAAGAGTAGCGAACATAAAAGTTGGTAGTAATATCAGATTTAACGCATTTAGTGCTTTGAAACCATATACACTTACGTTAAGAGTTTGTTTTCTATTTCAGTGTGTTTTATCATGAAATGTGCGAGAATCCCTGGGCCATTGGGCACGTGTTTAACGACGGAGTGTAGGGATCTACTTTTCGCCTGTACCAAGGCTTGTTCTACCGAGTGACCGATTTGACGACCATGCCGGCCCAGCATGGGGTGAGATCAAATTGATCATACACACTGTTACGACATAATGATGGTGAACTTTGTTATAAAACGATGACTGTGCATTATATGTTTTATATATTAAATACTGGTCATATTTTCATACAAGCAATATCTCGCTACACGTTGATAATCTTTTCTTATTGGTTCTACTTATTGGTTTAACTCATTCTAGTATATACGTACATAGCTAGATGAATTACTCTGCTAGTATGACGTAACGAAGACATATTTGGGAAATCTACGTTGTTCTACATACATTACATCTCTCATCGAAGACATCTTCCTCCAACACTCAATTTATGGATTTGGTTAACTTATTCTCGTTTACTTTGTAAAAATACTGCTGTGATGAGTGAACTGTTTTATAAACTGGGTGTTCTGAATTATTACTTATCCCCACAAAAGTAATGATTCGACTGGTCAAAACACAAAACGTAAAATGACATATATTCAGAAACAATATGGTCTATCACGATGCGAGGGAACATGACACTGTATAAGATGAATGTAATAATTTACTAAAACACCGTTAATAAAGTATATAAAACTACAAAACTTGTTTATCCAGGTACTTAGTAATATCCCATATCAACTGAGATTCTATAACGCGGGGAAATATATCTCGGGAGCGTTATAGATATACATACATTTATACAGTTAGATGCCACGTCAAACTAAAACTATTTAGATATTCCAAAATAGGTGGTCATCGTAATGTGGTTTTGCCACATTATCCTACACGTAATGTACTAAATGTATAATAACGTTAAAATAGATTTAATGTCTATTGGCAAAATGAATAACATGGGGATATCACGATATGCTCCGATAAATCAATATGCAGAGGATATTTATAGGATATCCTATGATTTTGAGGAATATCATTTTTATTTACGAGGTGATATTGATATCTGCACGAGAGAGCGAAGCGAACGAGTGCATATATCAATATCACCGAGTAGATTAAAATGATATTCTGAAAAAAATAGCAACGTTCTTATTATCCTACACTTACTATTAGTGTACTAAATAATATCATTGTAAATCAAATAGTTCAATTTGACGTTAAATCAACAAGCCGAGTATATCATCACGATATCCTCCGCATATTGGTTTTCCATGATAAATCGTCATGATATCCTCCGCATATTGGTTTTCCGGAGTGTATTGTGGCGATATCCTCCGGTTATTCATTTTGCCAATAGATATCAATGGTTTTTTAATGTTATACAATATTTAGTACACTAAGTGTAGGATAATGTAACGATATACTCCGCTTGTTGGTTTTGGTGGAATTTATTTTTCAATGATATTAAACACTTAGTAAACTTATTGGAGGATAATAAGAACATCCTATGATTTTTTCAGAATATCATTTTCATCTACTCGGTGATATTGTTATCTGAGCTTGTTCGCTTAGTTCTCTCGTGCATCAATATCATCACGTAGATAATATATCCCTCAAATCTTAGGATATCCTAATAGTCTTATCCATAGTTTTGGTCAACGACCTCTAAACACTCTGATAATCCGTAAATTGTTCATAAGCTGTCTTTAGAATTGTTAAGGCATGTGGTGAAACGATAAAATAAGAATAGTTGACAGTTTAATTAGCGCATTAACTGGTATTTCTTTAAATTGGTCAAACGGACTAGAAATCACAATATGATATCCTGTTTCTATCAGTTAGGAAATATATAGATTGTGATAACGCTTAATTTACATAAGTACGCCCATTATGCCTTTATCAAATCACCCAGATTTTTAAATTGTCTTCAGATGAATGTGACACATAAATAATTCATTTCACTATGCAACTTAATTTGTACCTTGTAGGAAAAATTGGAACGGATATTGATCATAATATACTGCTTTTCATTTTGTTTGTTATGCTTTGTATCCATGCTATGAAGGCATTTGTAATCCCATCGTGGAGACTCAAAACTACAGGTTCAATCGTTGACTGCAAAATGTACAGTATATTTTATGATTTTATGATTTTATGTAAAATATGTATGTGGCGATAGACTAAATATTATGTCCAAAGGTTTCACTATCATGCCACATGCTATTAAGAATAAGATGTTTTATTTGTCTTATGTAGTACTGAACAAATATTTCACTCTATTGAGGTGAATACCTGTACATCTTTCACAAGTGATATTCCACGAAGCCCGAAGGGCAAGTGGAATATCACCTTGTGAAAGTGCTGTACAGGTATTCACCGAAAATAGAGTGAAATATTTGTTTTATTATATCACTGTCTAGCTAAACATCCCTAATATTATTAAGTCATTAAGTCTTCAGATATTTTTACGAATCTACTCAGTTCGTCTGCCATTTTGACTTACACTAAACTAAATTATTTACACTGAACGAAAACAAATTCTTTGAAAATTCCCGGGAGCGTGGGATATCGCTAGATATCTCACGGTTGTCTTATCTGATTAGCATTGCCATTGAATATCGCCAGATATCCCACGACATGTGACCTGGTTTTGACCAATCATACTGTCGCTAGCTAGATAGTGATATAATAATATAAGTTATTCAATGATTCGAGTGAAATACAGAAAATATTCTTCCCGAGAAGGTTGTATTTCACGATGCGCTAGCAGAGTGAAATACAGACGTCCAAGGGAATATTTGAATTTTGCTAGAAATATCTGATTTGAATATCAGGAAATGATACGGTGATCATCACAATTTATCATTTTAGGATAAAAAACACAGATATGTGAATATAAAAAGATCAGTATTAGCATGCGTTGGTGCAAACTGATCACCATTGATTTTTTCAGTAATAATCATATCCTGGATGGACATCTGGGGCGTTGGGATACTCTGCTAGCGCATCGTGAAATACGACCTTATCGGGAAGAATATTTTCTGTATTTCACTCGAATCATTGAATAACTTATAGTATACATTGCGAAACGAAGTCGAGATGCTTATTACTGGTACCACCCGGGGACGATGGAGTACGTTATTCTCTAAAACTCTTATGAAATGCATGTTCTCACTATTTTCCTTGTTTAGGTATTGCCGAATTGTTGCTACATGAAAGTTAGTATTAATTCATAATTTATTTTCATTTATTTTATTTACTTATTTCTCGTTTATCTCTTTATATGGTTATAAAGTTTACAAAGGGTTTATACAGGGTGGGCCAAAAAACGCCACTTTTTTTCAAGACACTACAACTTTTTTATTTTCCAACCTACATACCCAAGATTTTGTAGTTAAATAGTCCAAGGGGTTCTTAGTAATAATGAAGTGTAACGAGTCCTTCAACTTGGAATATATTTGATCTAAAAGAGGAGTTCCATTGGTCCGCCATGCTATTTAATGATATATTTTAGTTTTACTCGCCTTGCTGATATAGCAGTATCAAATAGCTAAATCAATCTAGGTATAAAGCAAAAGTGGCAGCCATTTTTCAAAATGGCCACCTTCTACAAAAAGTGTCATTAGACAGTGTGCCATGCTTATAGTATTCACATACCAAATATGAACAAAATCGCCCCACTACTTTTCGAGTTATAGTAAAATATGTTAAATGGTGGTCATTTTTAAAATGGCCGCCTTCTACCAAAAGTGTCATTAGACATTGTGCCATGCTTATAGTATTCACATACCAAATATGAACATAATCGCTCCACTACTTTTCGAGCTATAGTAAAATACGTTAAAATGGTGGCCATTTTTAGTAAAATACGTTAAAATGGCGACCATTTTTCAAACTTTTTCTACTCAAAGTGTCATAAGACAGTGTGCCATGCTTGTAGTATTCACTTACCAAGTATGAACAAAATCGCTCCACTACTTTTCGAGTTACAGCGAAAATCGTAAAATAATGAGTAAAGACCGCCATTTTTCAAGATGGCTGCCATGTGCTTCTTTAATATCTACATTTCTTGCTATTAATGTCCTATATAATTTTTCTACATTTAAAACATACTGCTATTACAGTTTTACATATTGCACTTAAATTACTGTAAAATCGGCATTAAAATGGCCGCCATTTTTAAATGAGCGGCCATTTTGAAAATCGGCTTTCGAGCAGAACGTCTACCCCCATAGGGTATATGTGTACAAAATATGAACAAAATCGGGCCAACGGTATTTGAGTTATTGCCCGGACGGACGGATGGACGTACGAACGGACGGACAGACGGAGGCGTTCCCTATACCCCTCCGAACTTCGTTCGATGGGATAAAAAGTGACCCCCCCCCCTTGGCAAATCCTGGCTACGGGCTTGGGCATTTATTGCCCATAATGCATATTATTGCATAAGAGGTATAAAACATATTGTCAATATATATCAAAACAGACAGGTGATTCGATTAGATGAAATATCAAAATCTATCGTCATAGATTTTCTCAATGAGAAGAGTCGTCTATCTGTAGTATTTGAAATGGTTTATGTCTTACTGCTCTATGTCTTTATTAACTTAATGATTCTCAGTAATGAATAAATAGAACATTCTACACTATAAAAATGTTAAGTAAACTGTGAAGTTAATTAATTAATGTAGTTAAGACAAGATGAAGAATTAGGCCATAAGAACAGCATTGAGCGATCATTAGCTAAAATTAGCCAGATACAATAGGGAATTATCATTGCATTAAAGGCATTCACACATGCAAAAAAGCACTTTTCTTGGACTACTCGTGTATTTATATATTCATGTTTTTGTTGAGTGCTAACATCAACTACGTAAGTGACTAAACTAATCTTTTAAATGTGCATGCGGGATGTATTATGTAAAGCGTAATTTGTTAGATTGTAATCATCTTAAGGAGCTTCGATTATTCATCATCATGTATCTGAAACATCAGATTTTAACAAAAGTAATGTTGGAAGTTCAAACACATATCGTGTATTCATTTTGATACATGTGCGTAATATTCATGCCAAAATATATTTTTCAAAACCATTTGGTTAAAGTGTCTCACATATTCGATCAAAACTTGCCATGCAAACATGTTAGTCTACTTTACTGGCCCCCCTTGCTGTAACAAGGAACCCAAACACATTAAAACGTAAGTCACTTCACTATGAAAGTGAGGGGTGTTAGTGTATTAGCAGAATACGCTGTGTGCATGGACTAACACAATATCAGTGGTCATTTACTGTGTCAACTTAGTAACTCTTGCATATCGTGCTCACTCAAGTATTGAATATTTTTTTATGATCTAAATGTTTGTGGTTTATAAAAAATGTGATATATTTTAGTTAGAAATACATTAATTAATATATTCATTCAAACAGCACTAGAATGCGGGAAGAAAGAGCAATGGTGACAAAATGCAGACAGAATTTTCCGTAAGGGCTTCCAACATTTCTGAACACAATCATACATGTACTTCATGTGTACTGTTATTTTTAGTGCTGTATTTATAGATATAATTTCACGTATTAAAATCATATTTTCCAGCAATGACTTCAAATTCGGAACCACACCCATATCACATTTTCTTCAATAACTCCAAACATGTGTAAACATTGACCATGTGCATATAAATTCAGATTTCACGAGCTCTTTCCTATTCGAGTACCTCATACACCCCTGCATGGATTTGAGTTGGATTCGCCTTTTATACGTGAGCCGACACACTCGCAAACGCTGGTTGGATAAAGATTGCGAGAATCTTAAAAATGATTTGCAGTGTTATCCACATTGTCTGAACCACCCTGTATGAGGTGAACACATTGACCAAACTTTAACAGTATGCTAAGAATATTTGTTAACAAGATATACATTGTTATATAGGCTGCATTATTTTGAAACGCCCTGTATTTGGTCATGACAAAAGTACATGTATTGCAAAAATAGTATAATGCTAGTGTCGATGGATTTTATACAATGCAAAAGGTTTTGACATATTACATATATACAGTGCGTATCAAAAAAAGCAACAGATTGTTATCTCGGAAAAGCACAAAACCAGTGATAACAGCAAATTAATATTTCATTGAATGCACCATAAAGCCATGTGTCTCCTCTTTACAATTATAATTATTCTTTGATATTTGGTCATGGTTGGGCAATTAATCACTCCATTTGCAAAGTGGGCCAAAATTAGCTTGGGACCAAGTTATAAACATCGCAAAAGTCAGTGTACGGAGCCCGATGCAATACTGGAAGAAAACATAAAGCCAATGCTGACTGCAACCTTTTCATTCAGTGTACCAAAAAGCCAAATTAATCCTCTTTGTAATGGAATATCATTCATTCACAGGGAGTCATCTCTGGCTGAATAATCATTAATTTTGCAAAGTGGGGCAAAATTCAACTCGGATCCAAGTTTTAAACATTGCAAAAGTCAGTACAAGAGGAGATACGTGGCTTTATGGTACATTGAATGAAATTGATGTAGTCATCAGTAGTTTTGCGATTTTACGAGATAACTACTTGTTGCGTTTTTTTATACGCATGGTAAGTACGTATGACATAAATAGATGTCATTGCAGTCTAGTATCTAGACGCTTTTCTTCGTTTAAAGTATATAACAATCGATCTATTTCTCTCTCTAGTATATATATACATATACAAGTGTATCTCATACTTGAGTGGGTTTGGGGTAGATATCACCCGGGAATATATATCGTATCTGAGGAGCGGGCAGGATATATTGTATATGTCCCGCTCCAGGCCAAATGCGGGCAGATATAATATATCCATCCCGCTCCCGGGAATTTTTCAAAAGTTTAAAAAAGTTTAAATATCAAAAGTTTTAATTTTTTAATTTTAAAATTTAATTTTTTAAGTTTAAATGTTACAATTTCATTGTATTGAACAAAAAGAATATTACGAAAATGTTAAATATAAATATCTTGTCATTTGAAAAAGGTGGAAAAGGTTATATCTACCCTAAACCCACTCAAGTATGAGATACACCAGTTATGCACGGTCGGTTTGGATACATGGAATATCCCTTGGGATATACAACACATCTTCCCTCGGTCCCTTCGGTCCCTCGGGAAGATATATTGTATATCCCTCGGAATATTCCCTGTATCCAAAACCTCCCAGTGCATAACCCCTATATATATAATATATAGATAAAAATAATATATCTTTCGCCTTTTTTCTCCTCGCTCAACTAAACTGAAGGTTAGTAAGAGTGCAATATAGTTACGCGTGTTAAGAACGCAGTGTAGCTATAAACTTTTATGTAATATTCTATTTACACATTTATATCACCATGATAACCATGAATATCAATAATATACTTAATATATAGTACACATCCTACTACTTTTATTTTACTATAATTTACATTAGTTGTTTATAATGAATGTGTAGCACCGTTTAACGTGACAATTAAATATGGTTATGTCAAAGAGATCGTAACTTGCACTAAATGACACTATGAATATCTTACAAAATATACCAATTGTAATGTTAATGTAAATGATTTCTAACTAGCTATAAAATGGTAAAACTTCAAGATATGTATGATTGATATAGAAACAATACCCGAAATTAGCTATATAGTTCAGTAGCAATGTTTCTACTTTATTATAAGGATTTTTTTGTAAGCCTTACCTACTATTAAAAATATTGAATTGCACTGAGTATGCTCTCAATCGAGGCCGAAATCAGCACTTACAGCCTTCTGCTCTCTTGTAATGTATTGATTTTAACAACAAAATATCAATATTTAAGCGTTTGTGTCATTTGAATAAAGATCTTTCACCTATCGCCTTATTTAAAATAACTCTTTTGTAACTCCTTTCAAAGGTGTTGGTACAAAATCGGAAAGAACTTGTATTGTAAAGTAACTATTGTAAAGTTGTCAAAACACATAGTTTATTCATATCTCAAGATATCTTGCTCCAATGTTCGACTACAATGGTTTACACAATTATTAGTTGAAAGTTCAAGCGAAATTGTATCAAATCTGTATAACAATAAACATTCATGTTTCTTCAGAACCTACACAAAAACGATTATTGCATGTTGATGTCGATAACCTCACATTTACTGAAGGATGGACGGACACACAAATTGACTTACAGATTGCCCCTGCCTGCAATACAAAAAAATACAATTTATTATGTTCAGCAACTTCCTTATTGGATTACGTGAATTATTTTCCACGTTAAATTTCTTCAACATTGAAAGATAAATATAATATCTTCAAAGTCAAACTTAGCTTTCACAAAACCATCCAATTAAAACACAAAGTGACACGAGTGCTGTTTTGTCCAGAGTAGTAATATCTTATGGTATAATAAAAAAGATAGCATTGCTGCTTTCTAATCTTTTCTTGTAATTATTTTACGGATATCAAGTGGGTGGACATTCATGCCCCGAACCCATTGTTTCATATCAAGATTTAATAAAGAATGGTTCTTCTTACATGGCCTGAAGGGAACTTTGGTTTGTTTATTTATTGCTCTGTGCATTTTCCACTTTTTATTAACGTAAAATATCACTTTTATTGTTGACTTTTTTTTTAATAAATTCATATAAACATTGGATTGAATAGTACATGAGAGTATAATATTGTTTGTATGTGTCAACGACTATATCCTATTTCATACGGTAAAAAGTATTGGGCGTTTAACTTTATCGAATGTTTTATATATTAAATTTTGAAAAATGTTTACATTTAACAATGATACTTAATACTTCATCAACTACACGTGAATGGTTACATTATATTGTACATTTACTTTGTAAATAGTAAAATATGAACGTTTGGAAATAACGTATTGTGTCTAAGATGCAGTTATAACGTTGCCAAAGCACTATGATAAAAAAGCAATTACTATATTCTCAGTTCGTCAACACTTGAGGTTTAACTTGCGACAAAAACTGCTGAAAAGTAAAAAAAAATTGTGCTATTTACACTTCTGGGGGAAGTTTCAAAACTTCTTAAAAATTGCAATTCTAATGGTTCATAATTTACATGTTTATACGATGTTAACCATGCTGTTTATTTGGATAGAATTGTACTTAATATGTAGTCCATGTCGAAGGATGCCTATTTGTTTTTATAAACACTATTTATACACAAAACTCGTTTATATTTGTGACACCTTCCCCACATTGTCGCCACATATTAAATTGGTGTAACCCTGTAATGAGAAATTAATCCAGAATAAATCAAAATGGCGATTGAATACATGTATAGCATTTTCAACAAAAACCTGCTAAAAATGACTGACATGAAGCAACATCACAAGGAATATGTCATATTTGGATTAAGTACATAGAAAAATGAGGCACTTTTATCTCAGTATTTTTGTTACAGTCTCGCTTTTCGACAGATATTCAGGTAAGGAAAAAACACAACACGTCTAACCATCGACAACGTACTCACGCCTAACCATCGCGTAAGCAGGCGTCACCGTACAGCGTCAAAAAATACAGTAGTACAGTTTTCTGTACGGTGACGAAAATTAACTGAGTTGAAGCAAAAACTATAATGAGGGTTTTAAAAAGATTAATTAGATGAAAATAAATACGATTTCGGGTGTAATAAAAACAGCATTCTCTTAGGAATGGTTTTAACTTTCTAATTATAATAAAAGTTTTTCGAGCACTGCTCGGATTTTTTCTGACTGGATCGGCCCACATAATCGACTCGAGAGAAAAATGGTGTTTTTTTCACTTTTCGTTTGGTTATTATTTTCCCTGTCGTCTGAGAGTATGGATTATTTTTATGAGAATATGTATTTGTTATCTACACATTTTAGAACAGATGAATATTCGGCAAATTATCATTCAGTGTATTTATTTAAAAAAGATCAGAACTGTACTGTGACGCATCAGCTGTACGGTGACGCTTCCATAGATTTTATGAAGTGCTCTAAGCTTACTGTTCGAACAAGAGGTAAAGAAGCGTCAGATCTACATGTACATTATCACTGGTAAGTATCAAGCGAAGGTTACAGCCGTCACCTTCGCATTTAAGATGGCGGACAGGAAGTATTAATTTCGATATTTTTAGTTTTCATGGAATTAAGTCAATTAACTATTTGAAAGTTGACGTAATGCTTTGGTATCATTTGAACTAAACCAGGCTTTTCTCATATGACTAACAAAGATAGCCTACATAGCCATCTACCCATGCAAGACATTGCATCTTTCATCCTAAAAAGTCACACGTGCAAGATGAGATTTACTTGTGACATCCCTTGTTTTAAAACATCAATAACATAGCAACAAGAGAGTTTTTGGTTTCATGATCTTTACCGTATCATACATTTCCAGTAACCTTTCATTAAGCTGTGGAAGATATCGTTGAACTGTAGCGCCCATGCACTATATATAAACAAATGATCATACTCCAGAGTTTCCATTTCATACAATCTTAGTCTCATTTAGTTCATCAAAGCATAGCGTCACCGTACAGTTGGTGCGTCACCGTACAAATTTGATCTTTTTTAAATATACATAATGAATGGTTGTTTGCTTAATCTTCGCCCGTTCTAAAATGTGTAAGTAACAAATACATATTCTCATAAAAATAATCCATACCCTCAGACGGTAGGGAAAATAATAACCAAACAAAATGTGAAAAAACAACCTTTTTTCACTCTGGTCGATTATGTGGGCCGATTCACTCAGAAAAAATCCGAACAATGCTCGTAAAACGTTTATCGTAATCAGAAAGTTAAAACCATTTCTAAGAGAATGCTGTTTTTATTTCACATGAAATCGTATTAGTTTTCATCAAATTAATTTTTTTAAACCCTTGTCATAGTTTTTGCTTCAAAGCAGTTAATTTGCGTTACCGTACAGAAAACTGTACTCCGCTATTTTTTGACGCTGTACGGTGACGCCTGCTTACGCGATGGTAAGGCGTGGTACTGTGAAAAAATACGCCGTCGTAAACTTTAATTAGATGTACGGTGTCACTATTAACCGATTCGAAGCAAAGAAAACGATGTAGGTTTGCTGTAGGTTTTAAAAAATGATCTGAGGGATACATTAAAGATTTCATGTTTGATTTCGTGTGTATTCTTTTTGGAAGACATTTAACTTTCTAATAATGTTAAAAGATTTTCGAACAGTGGTCGATTTTTTTCGTGGTCAATCTACCCATTTGGTCGGTTGGAAAATGTTGTTTTTTACACATTTCTTTTGATCATTTCCTCTACGAGTGTCGAATATTTTTATGAGGATATGTTTCTCTAAACTACACGATTTACGACAGTTGAAGAATAATACATATTCATGTATCTATTGTAATTTTAGAAAAAATCAGAAATGTGCGTTGTCATCTCGAGTGCACGTTGTCCCTTGCCCTGTAATTGAAATTCATAAGATATAATATGAAACAATTTCATTTCAAAATGAATTATTAAGGTTTTTATGAGTAAAGTAATCTTTAACGGACATGTTCAAGTATGCTTTGTACAGATGATTTTAAAGATAAGGTTAATGTGATTTTTGACCTATTTTGAGTGCTTTTTCATTTGTATTGCATTGTTGTGGTGGTGGTTAATGTGGTGATTAATTAGGGACCATAAGGTGTTAGTTTCCAGCCTCTTTGATTATATGTCTGTACCTTACGTTTTGTTGATAGATAGATCTATATACTATAGCTTATCGAATATGACTTTTTAAAATCCCGTTTATGATATATCTTGAAAGTGCTCAATAGTTTCAATAGTTCAGTCAAATTAAAATAATACTGTAATTGTTCGGTTTCAATTTCAAATGCATCTGAACCCCTCCTCCATCTGCCTGTTAGTGCTAAGAAAAATACGTTGCCTGCATTAGGGTTAACTCTGAATTGAGTAAGTTCAATGGGACAATGTACACTCGAGTTGACAACGTACACTTATTATTTTCTAAATTATAACAAAAACGTTAATACTTATTAATAATTATTGTGTAGTTTAAAGAAACATATTCTCATAAAAATATTCGACACTTTTAGACCACAGGGGAGGAAATGATTAAAGGAAATGTGAAATAAAACAACATTTTCCAACCCACCAGTTATATTAGATTGACCAAGAAAAAAGCGACCACATTTCTTTTAACGTTATTGGAAAGTTAAATGTATTCCTAAAACAAATGCACACACAATCAAACACGAATTCCTTAATGCGTTCCTCAGATATTTTTTTAAAACCTATGTCAAACTACTTCACTGTCTTTATTGCTTCAAATTGGTTAATAGTGAAACCCTACATCTAAAGTGTACGACGGTATATTTTGTCACTGTATGTTGTCGATGGTTAGGCGTGGACAATATTTTGTGCAATATAAATGCAGCCATGTATTTTGTACACTGTTATCAAATAATACAAGGAACTTAGCCGTTTGTTTTTGAGTGTAGTATGGCAAACTATGTGTAGTGAGTAAAAAAAACTAACACCATAATACGTGATATAAAATACAATAGTGAATGAGCAATTAAACGCCTTCTTTCTGAATTCTATAAGAATATTTAAAATAAGTCATGGTCAAAATCATGTTAATTGGTCGTTCTTGCATGATTCTAGAGTCTGCTGCGACACCTTGTTCCACCTATACATACTTCGGAGCCACTGACACTGGGGATTGGACTACTGCGGGCCCTTCAGACATCACTTATAACTACTATAATTATCAATACTACTTCGACAATGCTTACAGTTATAATGGTTATGATTATGGTAAGTTACTTTGATATTTGTTCACAGCTTGATATACGTAATTTCGTACATGGGCATGAGTATTTTGTATTTTATTGAAACCCACGGAATGACAACGATACCAAGGTGAAATCTATTTCACACTCAAAATGTAATTTTTGCTCTAATGAAATCCTACGTCGGCCTTTATACGTTGCCTGAAATGGATAAATCCCTACCAGAAAAGGCAGAATCTTGTATACGTGGCATGAATCATATATTTGTTAATATACCCAACCAATGTATTCCTCACCATCACAAAAAATGATTTATCATCAAAATTTATTCCTCATCATCACAAAAAATGATTTATCATCAAAATGTTTTCCTCACCATCACAAAAATGATTTATCATCAAAATGTATTCCTAATCATCACAAAAAATGATTTATCATCAAAATGTATTATTCACCATCTTAAAAACACAAAAATGGTATATCATCGAAACGTGGAGTTATTCAGGTTTAAAAATGTAAATTTTTCCAAAATGAATAATACTATGAGAATTATGTTTCGAGAAATAGTTTGATAAAACACTGTTAACAGTTTTTTAAACATTCACATTGCAGGAACTAAGCAAAGTATATATGTAGTGAATGCTACTCGATATACTATCGACTGCTGTGGGGTCGTAGAACAGTGGACAGTGGCAGTATATTGGCCTGGGGATGTGAACATGCAAATATGGACCCCTGTGTCTGGATACGAATACAGCCTGCGAGGGGAAAATGTTATCACTGTTAATAACCAATATCCTAATGGATATGGTGAGAGCATCTTTAAGTTGTTTGTTTGTATCTCCAAATCGAGACTTGTATTTTATTGAATCGGTCAATAGAGGAGTTTCTAAATAGCTTCGAAATCTCGCTAAATCTCGTTTTTTCGTGAGATTTAAAGAGATTTGCACTTTTTACCTACGATGACTTACTTTTCTTTACCGTTGATAGCATATTTGAATCCAGTGACACGTTTTCACCTACAATAGCTTTGATTTACACAGCTATGTCATTTAAATAATTTTCCATGACATTTTTAAAAAACTTGGGCCAAATCTCCATTGGTAAAATGCTAAAATTCATTAAAAATTCATTAAAACCTTGGCTTATATGTATGACAACCAACATTTTCACGTTTAATCACAATATACACATTGACAGTGCCATCCTTAAGTATGTCATTCGAGTTTCAGATTCAACCAACACTTTTTGATAAATCATGAAATTAAGTGACTATTGCAAGTTTCTAGCATTGAAGTGAATGTAGGATTGGCCCAAGAAAATCAAAGACAAACAAGGGTGACATCTATTACGCCAGCGTTATTCAGCTATTTAGAAACTATACAATTGCACCATTATCCCGGCGCATGCTTCGGACAATCGTGATCTTTTTACATCTTGTACATTTAAATGTCCTCCGTTTGATTCATAATTTAATTTGGGTGATATTTCCATTTTGTTCATAAAAAATATTAGCTAAGGAGACTGTTCTCAAAACCGGAACTTGTCCTTTGAATATAAGATTTGCAATAAATCGCTGGTTCTCACAAGAAAATCTAATAAAAAGAAAGTATACAACAAAGGTCTTAATCTATCTGTATAAAGTTGTATTAGAGGAAATACTGCCATATAAATGAGGTTCGATTTGAAAGTATTAAAAATTTATCTTCGAGTATGCAAACATAGATAACGGGTAAAGATTGTGCAGCAGCCAGAAAATGCAATTTTGTGATAAACAATACACACGACATGTAATGTAACTAATAAGAAGGATAGCTTTTACAGATGGTATTACTATATATTGCAGATACAGAACTGGTTGTTGATGGTGTATCTGATCAAATTCCTGTTAGAAATGGCGATGTCATTGGCTGGCATTCTCCGGGAGATCAAAATATAGTGAAATATGACCTAGACTGTACTAACTCCCTCGGTAAAAATAATGATTGCATTTCACCTTCAAATTATTTCGAAAAAGATGGCAGTTCGGCAGTACCCGTTGGAGGTTCGGTCACGTTTACCGGAACAGCTGCTCAGTGGGGGATTTCACCTTGGGTACAAAGGAACTTTGGAGTAATGGTTGAAGTTGGTCCAAGTAAGTCAGTTAGACTATGATCATGTATTTGTGTTACATATAATGTAAATAAAAATACAAAACACCTAGTTTAAATTACTTCTATTTAAATATTACCATTGCACATCATATATACGAATCAACTATATACATTTATTTTTAATATTATATAGTTGATAAAACATTCCTATGTATCTCGAGTTAACTTCAAATTAGTTTAAAATCAATATCTGATTTAAGGTGAACCTCCAATATTTCAAAATTTACCTTACACAACAAGCACTGCTGATGATACCGCATTGGGAACAGTGATATTCGTCGCATATGCAGTAGATCCAAACACATTGGAGACGCTCACAATGACGATATCACCAACAACTAACTTTATACTAAATGGATCGAACGGTAAATGACATACAGTTGTGTAATTTTACAATTTTACAACATACACTGTTTTGTCTATTACTCCTGAATCAACATTGATTTGTACACAAATCAAACATGTTCACCTCTGTATAATTTTTGAAATAGATAATATCACATATATGAAGCAGTGCCATTTGCAAATATGTGCAAATATGCCATTATTTTTCCCCTATTTATCAATATTAAAATCTATAAATTGATCAAAAAATGATCAATTTCCAATCTGATCAGTATTAAAAGTAACAAATAAAACTCATGAAATAGACCTGATTTACACTTAAAGATACATGCATATGGACATATAAAAACCTCATACTCATTAATTCCCATGACGTTTGGTTCATGTTCATTTGAAAGAATATAATTATGTGATTGTCACATTTTTACTCCCTTGTATAACGTAGATGGATTAAAAGAGAAAAGTAGAAACTGACCTTGTGTTTTCAGGTGAAGTAACTGTTGACAGTGCACTGACTACAGGCACCTATGTGTTGACGATACAAGTCAGTGATGATTGCAATGATATCAGTGCCGATTTAACGGTTATCGTAACAGGTATGATACACTATCATCCGTTTGTTGATTAATTTATTCTTTTTAGAAATTTGGACTATATTTTAGATATATACGTGTAAATGTGAATATTGTGTAATGGTCCTTTTGTAGTGGCTAGCCTTTATGACCGAATCGGCAGAGCGTCGGTTTTGCAAGTGGTCTTGTATTCGATTCCCGCCCTGAGGCTTGGCTTTAACACACTCCCTTTCAGATCTAGTATCTGACGCGTTAAACTAGAGCTTCGCGAACGAATACCCACGGGTCGTTACAATATCATTTGGAATTGAATACACAACTCAATACATGCGCCCGAACATCAATAATATACGCCTGAACATGTTGTTGTTTCTAGTATATAGTTCTATATAATTGCAGCTAATGATGACTGTGCATCATCTCCTTGTCTCAACGGAGCTACGTGCAACGATGCATATTTGGCATACACATGCACATGTGCAGCAGGATACACAGGAAGCGAGTGTCAAACAGGTAAAACTATATTACTATATGCAAAATTGTTTAAGTGGTATTTAATCCGAGTGGTTAATTTGCCGAATGGTCAAATTTTATCAATAACCTAATTTCAATTTTCCTAATGACAAGAAACTTCCCATTGGATAGCATTATGAAGACAATAATCCCGACGTTTAATTTTCCGAGCCAGGCAAAAATTAGGCAATAGGCAAATTAAATTATTAGGCAAAATTACCACTTATACAGTATTCTATAAAAAAGTGCCAATTTTTCCCCAATGACTCAAAATTCATTGGGAATAAAAAAAAACCTCATCAATTATGGAAAATTGTTAAGATTAGAATGTCGAAGTATATTAAAAGGATCTGTCAATATTAAGTGTCACCATAAATAATGTATAAATCAAATGAACGATCATATAGGTAATTCTTATGAAATGATAATGATATAGGTAATATTCTTAACTCACTGATGCCATTCTTATTTTGAAATTAAATCAACCCAATAATATGTTTTCAGGCAATTGCAAGAGTGACCCATTCCTCTGCCAAAAGCGTGTGTTTTTGACAATCATTTTTATGGGGTTTAAGAATATATTCATTTAATATTCTAACAATATCAAGCTGTATGAATGCCTATTAGTTTGGAGGCACTCTAATCCTATATTCATCGGAGGCAATCAATTGCATCCTCCTTAGCAGGTGTCCAGAATCCGTACCTCCTAGATCCTTCTTCCCCCCTGCTATAACCAATTTGAAAGCACCCGATTAAACTGAATCATGTGATCTTATAATGCGCAATGACTTATACATGATTTCTGTCGCAACAGCCAATCAGATTGCGAGTTGTTAAACGGGGAAATGCTAACTGCTTATCGCAGTGGTAAAAAGAAAGAATATATTCTGGATTTTGAAGCCCTGTGGTCGGAGGTTGAATCAAATGTGGCCTGTTTTTTTTATATCATGCTATGTGTGTTTTTCACTTCCTTGTATCAATGTGGCATATATATTCGAATAGCGTATTGCTTCCGCAGGCCTCGCCCACTCCTTTTTATGCCTCAATGTAAACATTATGACAGGGGGCACAGTTTAGTGATAGTGTGGGCCGGGCCTGCGGAAGCACTGTAAAAGTGAAGTTGAACAAAAAATATAGCACATGATTAGGGCATATTGTGATATTGGTTCTCGATTGGAGGGGGAGGGGGATGTTAGACATTGTTTCTTCTCACGTTAGATCATGGTTTTGGGATATATAGGGTCTACTTTTCTTATTCATATCATGTCATTTGTGAGGTTCAAATCATGAAAACCCTTTTCTTTTTTTTAAGAAATGTCGTGCTTGATAGATTTTAAAGTCCCCGTCTAAAGTTTGAAATTTTTTTTTTTCATTCATTTACTATTTGTCAGGACTTAAAAAGTGATTTTAGAGATTTTTGAACCAAAAAAATTTCAAAAAAAAGTTGTGAGCATTTCATTTCTTGAAATTTCTTAATCATCAAATATTTCTTAATGCATTTCAAAAAAGATTATCTTTTTAACACCAATGCAAAGATTGAACAAAAGACACGCTATTTCAATAATAAAATGTCATATTTAATGGGCTACACCAATGTTTAAGCTTATCAAAAATATTTTGAGACATTAGTGATGTCACTAAGGTAACAAAAACCTTTTGAAAAAAATTGAATTTTTTTTTCAATGTCAATCTTTTCTAAATATGCTAGACTTTCATAAAAACCAATGTTGATTGTCTAACCAAATTAAAAGGAAGAATAAATTATGTTTTAGATATCATTGTACCATTGGTTTCTATGAGAACTAAAATTTTGAAATGCATTTTTCTCAGAACCATTTTCATGCACTTATAAGTTCATTTCTCGCTTGTTTATCAACCGATTTTCCTAATTTTTTCAGCAAAAAACATGGGAGGATGAATGCTATGCATTGATATGAATTGTGGCTAATTAGAAGATATGTATTGTATTGTATTGTATTGTATTGATTTATTTCCTTCAGTATGAAGATTTACAACATTAATAAGCAGCAATTTACATTATATCAAAATAAAATTATAATAAGAAAACTATTTATAGTATCATAGTATGTACAGATGTGTGACTTTCTTTTAAAAATATAGGTAGATGATCTGTACTACCAGTGCAGTATTATTCTAAACAAGTGTTGGTGAATCTGTACATCATCATATTGATGTATGTTGCACATATGTTAAGCAATTTTATTGATGTGGCATCATCAATTGTATGCAAAATATCGGAGCGTCCTCCAAGGAGAAATTCTAGGATTATGTCATCTTCACTGTTTAGGAGTTCACATGACTTATGCACAGAGATGCTATTTATAATATTTTCATACATTTCATTTCTTAATGCAATTAAAAATTGACATTCTACTATCATGTGTTTGACAGTATCATTGGTGGTTCTACCGCACCTCAGACATTGCGTATTGAAATCGTCATCTGGAAGTTCCCTTGAAGCCAAATGTAGAAGTATTGCAAATGCCTATGTTTTAAGAGGATATTTCCTGCCAGCTACCCAATGTATTGCTGGTTTAAGTTCAGTCTGAATTTGCGCAAATCTGTTTAATTTTGTATTATTGGAGAGCAAGCGTTGCCAGTTTCACATATCACACTTTGATAACATTGGGTAAGACTACAATATTAGCCAAAGAGGTTTAAACTTTACATGGGGCCTTTAAGTGTTTTCTATATGTAGGCAAAATTACCATGTGAAGCTAATGTATTACAGTTCGATTCATATCCGTTCATTTATGAATTTGTAATTATTAAAATGTTAAGTATTGTTTGTATCACTTGAAGATGTTGATGAATGCGCTTCTTATCCATGTCAAAATGGAGTGACGTGTACAGATGGCATTAACACTTACACATGTAACTGTTTAGCTGGATATACTTATAGTGTCTGCTCTTCGGGTAAAAGTACTAGTTGATCTCAATGTTTAAGAATTATAATATATAATTTTAATTCTTTTTTCACCATTTGTAGATATTGATGAATGCGCAACTACTCCGTGCCAAAATGGAGGGACTTGTACAGATGGCATTAACACTTTCACATGTAACTGTGTAGCTGGATATACTGATAGTGTCTGCTCTACAGGTAAACGTACCAATTGATCTCAATATTTAAGAATTATTTTCAGTTGACATTACTGCATGATAGTTTGATGCATATTAAATTGTGGATGAAATTGAAATCATGATAATTTAAATTTTTTTTTCACCATTTGTAGATATTGATGAATGCGCAACTACTCCATGCCAAAATGGAGGGACGTGTACAGATGGCATTAACACTTACACATGTAACTGTGTAGCTGGATATACTGATAGTGTCTGCTCTACGGGTAAACGTACCAATTGATCTCAATGTTTAAGAATTATTTTCAGTTGATATTACTGCATGATAGTTTGATGCATATTAGATCGTGGATGGAATTGAAATCATAATAATTCTAATTCTTTTTTCGCCATCTTTAGATATTGATGAATGCACTACTACTCCATGTCAAAATGGAGGGACGTGTACAGATGGCATTAACACTTACACATGTAACTGTGTAGCTGGATATACTGATAGTGTCTGCTCTACAGGTAAAAGTACCAGTTGATCTCAGTGTTTAAGAATTATTTTCAGTTGACATTACTGCATGATAGTTTGATGCATTTTAGATCGTGGATGAAATTGAAATCATGATTATTTTAATTCTTTTTTCACCATTTGTAGATATTGATGAATGCGCAACTACTCCATGCCAAAATGGAGGGACGTGTACAGATGGCATTAACACCTACACATGTAATTGTGTAGCTGGATATACTGATAGTGTCTGCTCTACAGGTAAAAGTACCAGTTGATCTCAATGTTTAAGAATTATTTTCAGTTGACATTACTGCATGATAGTTTGATGCATATTAGATCGTGTATGAAATTGAAATCATGATAATTTTAATTATTTTTTCACCATTTGTAGATATTGATGAATGCGCAACTACTCCATGCCAAAATGGAGGGACGTGTACAGATGGCATTAACACTTACACATGTAACTGTGTAGCTGGATATACTGATAGTGTCTGCTCAACAGGTAAAAGTACCAGTTGATCTCAATGTTTAAGAATTATTTTCAGTTGACATTACTGCATGATAGTATGATGCATATTAGATCGAGGATGAAATTGAAATCATGATAATTTTAATTCTTTTTTCACCATTTGTAGATATTGATGAATGCGCTACTACTCCATGCCAAAATGGAGGGACGTGTACAGATGGCATTAACACTTACACATGTAACTGTGTAGCTGGATATTCTGATAGTGTCTGCTCAACAGGTAAAAGTACTAGTTGATCTCAATGTTTAAGAATTATTTTCAGTTGACATTACTGCATGAAGGTTTGATGCATATTAGATCGTAGATAAAATTGAAGTCATGATAATTTTAATTCTTTTTTCACCATTTGTAGATATTGATGAATGCGCAACTACTCCGTGCCAAAATGGAGGGACGTGTACAGATGGCATTAACACTTTCACATGTAACTGTGTAGCTGGATATACTGATAGTGTCTGCTCTACAGGTAAACGTACCAATTGATCTCAATGTTTAAGAATTATTTTCAGTTGACATTACTGCATGATAGTTTGATGCATATTAAATTGTGGATGAAATTGAAATCATGATAATTTTAATTCTTTTTTCACCATTTGAAGATATTGATGAATGCGCAACTACTCCATGCCAATATGGAGGGACGTGTACAGATGGCATTAACACTTACACATGTAACTGTGTAGCTGGATATACTGATAGTGTCTGCTCAACAGGTAAAAGTACTAGCTGATCTCAATGTTTAAGAATTATTTTCAGTTGACATTACTGCATGATAGTATGATGCATATTAGATCGTGGATGAAATTGAAATCATGATTATTTTAATTCTTTTTTCACCATTTGTAGATATTGATGAATGTGCAACTACTCCATGCCAAAATGGAGGGACGTGTACAGATGGCATTAACACTTACACATGTAACTGTGTAGCTGGATATACTGATAGTGTCTGCTCTACAGGTAAAAGTACCAGTTGATCTCAATGTTTAAGAATTATTTTCAGTTGACATTACTGCATGATAGTTTTATGCATATTAGATCGTGGATGAAATTTAATCCATGATAATTTTAATTTTTTTTCACCATTTGTAGATATTGATGAATGCGCTACTACTCCATGCCAAAATGGAGGGACGTGTACAGATGGCATTAACACTTATACATGTAACTGTGTAGCTGGATATACTGATAGTATCTGCTCTACAGGTAAAAGTACCAATTGATCTCAATGTTTAAGAATTATTTTCAGTTGAAATTACTACATGATAGTTTGATGCATATTAAATTGTGGATGAAATTGAAATCATGATAATTTTAATTCTTTTTTCACCATTTGTAGATATTGATGAATGCGCAACTACTCCATGCCAAAACGGAGGGACATGTACAGATGGCATTAACACTTTCACATGTAACTGTGTAGCTGGATATACTGATAGTGTTTGCTCTACAGGTACAAGTACCAATTGATCTCAATGTTTAAGAATTATTTTCAGTTGACATTACTGCATGATAGTTTGATGCATATTAGATCGTTGGTGAAATTGAAATCAAGATAATTTTAATTCTTTTTTCACCATTTGTAGATATTGATGAATGCGTAACTACTCCTTGCCAAAATGGAGGGACGTGTACAGATGGCATTAACACTTACACATGTAACTGTGTAGCTGGATATACTGATAGTGTTTGCTCTACAGGTAAAAGTACCAGTTGATCTCAATATTTAAGAATTATTTTCATTTGACATTACTGCATGATAGTTTGATGCATATTATATCGTGGATGAAATTGAAATCATGATAATTCTATTTCTTTTTTCACCATTTGTAGATATTGATGAATGTATAACTACTCCATGCCAAAATGAAGGGACGTGTACAGATGGCATTAACACTTACACATGTAACTGTGTAGCTGGATATACTGATAGTGTCTGCTCTACAGGTAAAAGTACCAGTTGATCTCAGTGTTTAAGAATTATTTTTAGTTGACATCACTGCATGATAGTTTGATGCATTTTAGATCGTGGATGAAATTGAAATCATGATTATTTTAATTCTTTTTTCACCATTTGTAGATATTGATGAATGCGCAACTACTCCATGCCAAAATGGAGGGACGTGTACGGATGGCATTAACACTTACACATGTAACTGTGTAGCTGGATATACTGATAGTGTCTGCTCTACAGGTAAAAGTACCAGTTGATCTCAGTGTTTAAGAATTATTTTCATTTGACATTACTGCATGATAGTTTGATGCATATTAGATCGTGGATGAAATTGAAATCATGATAATTTTAATTCTTTTTTCACCATTTGTAGATATTGATGAATGCGCAACTACTCCATGCCAAAATGGAGGGACGTGTACAGATGGCATTAACACTTACACATGTAATTGTGTAGCTGGATATACTGATAGTGTCTGCTCTACAGGTAAAAGTACCAGTTGATCTCAATGTTTAAGAATTATTTTCAGTTGACATTACTGCATGATAGTTTGATGCATATTAAATCGTGTATGAAATTGAAATCATGATAATTTTTTAGTTCTTTTTTCACCATTTGTAGATATTGATGAATGCGCAACTACTCCATGCCAAAATGGAGGGACGTGTACAGATGGCATTAACACTTACACATGTAACTGTGTAGCTGGATATACTGATAGTGTCTGCTCAACAGGTAAAAGTACTAGTTGATCTCAATGTTTAAGAATTATTTTCAGTTGACATTACTGCATGATAGTTTGATGCATATTAGAACGAGGATGAAATTGAAATTAAATCAAATGCGCAACTACTCCATGCCAAAATGGAGTGACGTGTACATATGGCATTAACACTTACACATGTAACTGTGTAGTTGGATATACTGATAGTGTCTACTCTACAGGTAAACGTACCAATTGATCTCAATGTTTAAGAAATATTTTCAGTTGACATTACTGCATGATAGTTTCATGCATATTAAATCGTGGATGAAATTGAAATCATGATAATTTTAATTCTTTTTTCACCATTTGTAGATATTGATGAATGCGCAACTACTCCATGCCAAAATGGAGGGACGTGTACAGATGGCATTAACGTTTTCACATGTAACTGTGTAGCTGGATATACTGATAGTATCTGCTCTACAGGTAAAAGTACCAATTGATCTCAATGTTTAAGAATTATTTTCAGATGACATTGCTGCATGATAGTTTGATGCATATTAGATCGTTGATGAAATTGAAATCAAGATAATTTTAATTCTTTTTTCACCATTTGTAGATATTGATGAATGCGCTACTACTCCATGCCAAAATGGAGGGACGTGTACAGATGGCATTAACACTTATACATGTAACTGTGTAGCTGGATATACTGATAGTATCTGCTCTACAGGTAAAAGTACCAATTGATCTCAATGTTTAAGAATTATTTTCAGTTGAAATTACTACATGATAGTTTGATGCATATTAAATTGTGGATGAAATTGAAATCATGATAATTTTAATTCTTTTTTCACCATTTGTAGATATTGATGAATGCGCAACTACTCCATGCCAAAACGGAGGGACATGTACAGATGGCATTAACACTTTCACATGTAACTGTGTAGCTGGATATACTGATAGTGTTTGCTCTACAGGTACAAGTACCAATTGATCTCAATGTTTAAGAATTATTTTCAGTTGACATTACTGCATGATAGTTTGATGCATATTAGATCGTTGGTGAAATTGAAATCAAGATAATTTTAATTCTTTTTTCACCATTTGTAGATATTGATGAATGCGTAACTACTCCTTGCCAAAATGGAGGGACGTGTACAGATGGCATTAACACTTACACATGTAACTGTGTAGCTGGATATACTGATAGTGTTTGCTCTACAGGTAAAAGTACCAGTTGATCTCAATATTTAAGAATTATTTTCATTTGACATTACTGCATGATAGTTTGATGCATATTATATCGTGGATGAAATTGAAATCATGATAATTCTATTTCTTTTTTCACCATTTGTAGATATTGATGAATGTATAACTACTCCATGCCAAAATGAAGGGACGTGTACAGATGGCATTAACACTTACACATGTAACTGTGTAGCTGGATATACTGATAGTGTCTGCTCTACAGGTAAAAGTACCAGTTGATCTCAGTGTTTAAGAATTATTTTTAGTTGACATCACTGCATGATAGTTTGATGCATTTTAGATCGTGGATGAAATTGAAATCATGATTATTTTAATTCTTTTTTCACCATTTGTAGATATTGATGAATGCGCAACTACTCCATGCCAAAATGGAGGGACGTGTACGGATGGCATTAACACTTACACATGTAACTGTGTAGCTGGATATACTGATAGTGTCTGCTCTACAGGTAAAAGTACCAGTTGATCTCAGTGTTTAAGAATTATTTTCATTTGACATTACTGCATGATAGTTTGATGCATATTAGATCGTGGATGAAATTGAAATCATGATAATTTTAATTCTTTTTTCACCATTTGTAGATATTGATGAATGCGCAACTACTCCATGCCAAAATGGAGGGACGTGTACAGATGGCATTAACACTTACACATGTAATTGTGTAGCTGGATATACTGATAGTGTCTGCTCTACAGGTAAAAGTACCAGTTGATCTCAATGTTTAAGAATTATTTTCAGTTGACATTACTGCATGATAGTTTGATGCATATTAAATCGTGTATGAAATTGAAATCATGATAATTTTTTAGTTCTTTTTTCACCATTTGTAGATATTGATGAATGCGCAACTACTCCATGCCAAAATGGAGGGACGTGTACAGATGGCATTAACACTTACACATGTAACTGTGTAGCTGGATATACTGATAGTGTCTGCTCAACAGGTAAAAGTACTAGTTGATCTCAATGTTTAAGAATTATTTTCAGTTGACATTACTGCATGATAGTTTGATGCATATTAGAACGAGGATGAAATTGAAATTAAATCAAATGCGCAACTACTCCATGCCAAAATGGAGTGACGTGTACATATGGCATTAACACTTACACATGTAACTGTGTAGTTGGATATACTGATAGTGTCTACTCTACAGGTAAACGTACCAATTGATCTCAATGTTTAAGAAATATTTTCAGTTGACATTACTGCATGATAGTTTCATGCATATTAAATCGTGGATGAAATTGAAATCATGATAATTTTAATTCTTTTTTCACCATTTGTAGATATTGATGAATGCGCAACTACTCCATGCCAAAATGGAGGGACGTGTACAGATGGCATTAACGTTTTCACATGTAACTGTGTAGCTGGATATACTGATAGTATCTGCTCTACAGGTAAAAGTACCAATTGATCTCAATGTTTAAGAATTATTTTCAGATGACATTGCTGCATGATAGTTTGATGCATATTAGATCGTTGATGAAATTGAAATCAAGATAATTTTAATTCTTTTTTCACCATTTGTAGATATTGATGAATGCGTAACTACTCCTTGCCAAAATGGAGGGACGTGTACAGATGGCATTAACACTTACACATGTAACTGTGTAGCCGGATATACTGATAGTGTCTGCTCTACAGGTAAAAGTACCAGTTGATCTCAATATTTAAGAATTATTTTCATTACTGCGTGATAGTTTGATGCATATTATATCGTGGATGAAATTGAAATCATGATAATCTTAATTCTTTTTTCGCCATCTGTAGATATTGATGAATGCGCTACTACTCCATGCCAAAATGGAGGGACGTGTACAGATGGCATTAACACTTACACATGTAACTGTGTAGCTGGATATACTGATAGTGTCTGCTCTTCAGGTAAAAGTACCAGTTGATCTCAGTGTTTAAGAATTATTTTTAGTTGACATTACTGCATGATAGTTTGATGCATATTAGATCGTGTATGAAATTGAAATCATGATAATTTTAATTATTTTTTAACCATTTGTAGATATTGATGAATGCGCAACTACTCCATGCCAAAATGGAGGGACGTGTACAGATGGCATTAACACTTTCACATGTAACTGTGTAGCTGGATATACTGATAGTGTCTGCTCAACAGGTAAAAGTACTAGTTGATCTCAATGTTTAAGAATTATTTTCCGTTGACATTACTGCATAAGGGTTTGATGCATATTAGATCGTAGATGAAATTAAAATAATGATAATTTTAATTCTTTTTTCACCATTTGTAGATGTTGATGAATGTGCAACTACTCCGTGCCAAAATGGAGGGACGTGTACAGATGGCATTAACACTTTCACATGTAACTGTGTAGCTGGATATACTGATAGTGTCTGCTCTACAGGTAAACGAACCAATTGATCTCAATGTTTAAGAATTATTTTCAGTTGACATTACTGCATGATAGTTTGATGCATATTAAATTGTGGATGAAATTGAAATCATGATAATTTTAATTCTTTTTTCACCATTTGTAGATATTGATGAATGCGCAACTACTCCATGTCAAAATGGAGGGACGTGTACAGATGGCATTAACACTTACACATGTAACTGTGTAGCTGGATATACTAATAGTGTCTGCTCTACAGGTAAAAGTACAAATTGATCTCAATGCTAAGAATTATTTTCAGTTGACATTACTACATGATAGTTTGATGCATATTAAATCGTGGATGAAATTGAAAGCATGATAATGTTAATTCTTTTTTCGACATTTGTAGATATTGATGAATGCGCAACTACTCCATGCCAAAATGGAGGGATGTGTACAGATGGCATTAACACTTACACATGTAACTGTGTAGCTGGATATACTGATAGTGTCTGCTCTACAGGTAAATGTACCAATTGATCTCAATGTTTAAGAATTATTTTCAGTTGACATTACTGCATGATAGTTTGATGCATATTAAATCGTAGATGAAATTGAAATCATGATAATTTTAATTCTTTTTTCACCATTTGTAGATATTGATGAATGCGCACCTACTCCATGCCAAAATGGAGGGACGTGTACAGATGGCATTAACACTTACACATGTAACTGTGTAGCTGGATATACTGATAGTGTCTGCTCTACAGGTAAACGTACCAATTGATCTCAATGATTAAGAATTATTTTCAGTTGACATTACTGCATGATAGTTTGATGCATATTAGATCGTGGATGAAATTGAAATCATAATAATTTTAATTCTTTTTTCGCCATCTTTAGATAGTGATGAATGCACTACTACTCCATGCCAAAATGGAGGGACGTGTACGGATGGCATTAACACTTACACATGTAACTGTGTAGCTGGATATACTGATAGTGTCTGCTCTACAGGTAAACGTACCAATTGATCTCAATGTTTAAGAATTATTTTCAGTTGACATTACTGCATGCTAGTTTGAAGCATATTAAATTGTGGATGAAAGTGAAATCATGATAATTTTAATTCTTTTTTCACCATTTGTAGATATTGATGAATGCGCAACTACTCCATGCCAGAATGGAGGGACGTGTACAGATGGCATTAACACTTACACATGTAACTGTGTAGCTGGATATACTGATAGTGTCTGCTCTACAGGTAAAAGTACCAGTTTATCTCAATGTTTAAGAATTATTTTCAGTTGACATTACTGCATGATAGTATGATGCATATTAGATCGTGGATGAAATTGAAATCATGATATTTTTAATTCTTTTTTCACCATTTGTAGATATTGATGAATGCGCTACTACTCCATGCCAAAATGGAGGGACGTGTACAGATGGCATTAACACTTACACATGTAACTGTGTAGCTGGATATACTGATAGTGTCTGCTCTACAGGTAAAAGTACCAGTTGATCTCAATGTTTAAGAATTATTTTCAGTTGACATTACTGCAAAATAGTTTGATGCATATTAAATCGTGGATGAAATTGAAATCATGATAATTTTAATTCTTTTGTCACCATTTGTAGATATTGATGAATGTGCAACTACTCCATGCCAAAATGAAGGGACGTGTATAGATGGCATTAACACTTACACATGTAACTGTGTAGCTGGATATACTGATAGTGTCTGCTCTACAGGTAAACGTACCAATTGATCTCAATGTTTAAGAATTATTTTCAGTTGACATTACTGCATAATAGTTTGATGCATATTAAATTATGGATGAAAGTGAAATCATGATAATTTTAATTCTTTTTTCACCATTTGTAGATATTGATGAATGCGCACCTACTCCATGCCAAAATGGAGGGACGTGTACAGATGGCATTAACACGTACACATGTAACTGTGTAGCTGGATATACTGATAGTATCTGCTCTACAGGTAAAAGTACCAGTTGATCTAAATGTTTAAGAATTATTTTCAGTTGACATTACTGCTTTATAGTAAGATGCATATTAGATCGTGGATGAAATTGAAGTCAGGGTAATTTAAATTCTTTTTTCACCATTTGTAGATATTGATGAATGCGCACCTACTCCATGTCAAAATGGAGGGACGTGTACAGATGGCATAAACACTTACACATGTAACTGTGTAGCTGGATATACTGATAGTGTCTGCTCTACAGGTAAAAGTACCAGTTGATCTCAATGTTTAAGAATTATTTTCAGTTGACATTACTGCATGATAGTTTGATGCATATTAGATCATGGATGAAATTGAAATCATGATAATTTTATTTCTTTTTTCACCATTTGTAGATATTGATGAATGCGCACATACTCCATGCCAAAATGGAGGGACGTGTACAGATGGCATTAACACTTACACATGTAACTGTGTAGCTGGGTACACTGATAGTGTCTGCTCTACAGGTAGAATTACCAGCTGACCTTATTGTAAGATAGTTTGATTAAAATATGCGCATGTGTGACGCCGACATTATGTAAAATTTAAAATTCTGTTTGTATTTAATTGTAGACATTGATGAATGCGCAATTACTCCATGTCAAAATGGAGGGACGTGTACAGATGGCATTAACACTTACACATGTAACTGTGTAGCTGGATATACTGATAGTGTTTGCTCTACAGGTAAACGTACCAGTTGATCTCAATGTTTAAGAATTATTTTCAGTTGACATTACTGCATGATAGTTTGATGCATATTCTATCGTGGATGAAATTCAAATCACGATAATTTTAATACTTTTTTCACCATTTGTAGATATTGATGAATGCGCAACTACTCCATGCCAAAATGGAGGGACGTGTACAGATGGCATTAACACTTACACATGTAACTGTGTAGCTGGATATACTGATAGTGTCTGCTCTACAGGTAAAAGTACCGGTTGATCTAAATGTTTAAGAATTATTTTCAGTTGACATTACTGCATGATAGTATGATGCATATTAGATCGTGGATGAAATTGAAAATATGATAATTTTAATTATTTTTTCACAATTTGTAGATATTGATGAATGCGCTACTACTCCATGCCAAAATGGAGGGACGTGTACAGATGGCATAAACACTTACACATGTAACTGTGTAGCTGGATATACTGATAGCGTCTGCTCTACAGGTAAAAGTACCAGTTGATCTAAATGTTTAAGAATTATTTTCAGTTGACATTACTGCATGAAAGTTTGATGCATATTAAATCGTGGATGAAATTGAAATCATGATATTTTTAATTCTTTTTTCACCATTTGTAGATATTGATGAATGCGCTACTACTCCATGCCAAAATGGAGGGACGTGTACAGATGGCATTAACACTTACACATGTAACTGTGTAGCTGGATATACTGATAGTGTCTGCTCTACAGGTAAAAGTACCAGTTGATCTCAATGTTTAAGAATTATTTTCAGTTGACATTACTGCAAAATAGTTTGATGCATATTAAATCGTGGATGAAATTGAAATCATGATAATTTTAATTCTTTTGTCACCATTTGTAGATATTGATGAATGTGCAACTACTCCATGCCAAAATGAAGGGACGTGTATAGATGGCATTAACACTTACACATGTAACTGTGTAGCTGGATATACTGATAGTGTCTGCTCTACAGGTAAACGTACCAATTGATCTCAATGTTTAAGAATTATTTTCAGTTGACATTACTGCATAATAGTTTGATGCATATTAAATTATGGATGAAAGTGAAATCATGATAATTTTAATTCTTTTTTCACCATTTGTAGATATTGATGAATGCGCACCTACTCCATGCCAAAATGGAGGGACGTGTACAGATGGCATTAACACGTACACATGTAACTGTGTAGCTGGATATACTGATAGTATCTGCTCTACAGGTAAAAGTACCAGTTGATCTAAATGTTTAAGAATTATTTTCAGTTGACATTACTGCTTTATAGTAAGATGCATATTAGATCGTGGATGAAATTGAAGTCAGGGTAATTTAAATTCTTTTTTCACCATTTGTAGATATTGATGAATGCGCACCTACTCCATGTCAAAATGGAGGGACGTGTACAGATGGCATAAACACTTACACATGTAACTGTGTAGCTGGATATACTGATAGTGTCTGCTCTACAGGTAAAAGTACCAGTTGATCTCAATGTTTAAGAATTATTTTCAGTTGACATTACTGCATGATAGTTTGATGCATATTAGATCATGGATGAAATTGAAATCATGATAATTTTATTTCTTTTTTCACCATTTGTAGATATTGATGAATGCGCACATACTCCATGCCAAAATGGAGGGACGTGTACAGATGGCATTAACACTTACACATGTAACTGTGTAGCTGGGTACACTGATAGTGTCTGCTCTACAGGTAGAATTACCAGCTGACCTTATTGTAAGATAGTTTGATTAAAATATGCGCATGTGTGACGCCGACATTATGTAAAATTTAAAATTCTGTTTGTATTTAATTGTAGACATTGATGAATGCGCAATTACTCCATGTCAAAATGGAGGGACGTGTACAGATGGCATTAACACTTACACATGTAACTGTGTAGCTGGATATACTGGTAGTGTTTGCTCTACAGGTAAACGTACCAGTTGATCTCAATGTTTAAGAATTATTTTCAGTTGACATTACTGCATGATAGTTTGATGCATATTCTATCGTGGATGAAATTCAAATCACGATAATTTTAATACTTTTTTCACCATTTGTAGATATTGATGAATGCGCAACTACTCCATGCCAAAATGGAGGGACGTGTACAGATGGCATTAACACTTACACATGTAACTGTGTAGCTGGATATACTGATAGTGTCTGCTCTACAGGTAAAAGTACCGGTTGATCTAAATGTTTAAGAATTATTTTCAGTTGACATTACTGCATGATAGTATGATGCATATTAGATCGTGGATGAAATTGAAAATATGATAATTTTAATTATTTTTTCACAATTTGTAGATATTGATGAATGCGCTACTACTCCATGCCAAAATGGAGGGACGTGTACAGATGGCATAAACACTTACACATGTAACTGTGTAGCTGGATATACTGATAGCGTCTGCTCTACAGGTAAAAGTACCAGTTGATCTAAATGTTTAAGAATTATTTTCAGTTGACATTACTGCATGAAAGTTTGATGCATATTAAATCGTGGATGAAATTGAAATCATGATAATTTTAATTCTTTCTTCACCATTTGTAGATATTGATGAATGCACACCTACTCCATGCCAAAATGGAGGAACGTGTACAGATGGCATTAACACTTACACATGTAACTGTGTCGCTGGATATACTGATAGTGTCTGCTCTACAGGTAAACGTACCAGTTGATCTAAATGTTTAAGAATTATTTTCAGTTTACATTACTGCATGATAGTATGATGCATATTAGATCGTGGATGAAATTGAAATCATGATAATTTTAATTATTTTTTCACCATTTGTAGATATTGATGAATGCGCACCTACTCCATGCCAAAATGGAGGGACGTGTACAGATGGCATTAACACGTACACATGTAACTGTGTAGCTGGATATACTGATAGTATCTGCTCTACAGGTAAAAGTACCAGTTGATCTAAATGTTTAAGAATTATTTTCAGTTGACATTACTGCTTTATAGTAAGATGCATATTAGATCGTGGATGAAATTGAAGTCAGGGTAATTTAAATTCTTTTTTCACCATTTGTAGATATTGATGAATGCGCACCTACTCCATGTCAAAATGGAGGGACGTGTACAGATGGCATAAACACTTACACATGTAACTGTGTAGCTGGATATACTGATAGTGTCTGCTCTACAGGTAAAAGTACCAGTTGATCTCAATGTTTAAGAATTATTTTCAGTTGACATTACTGCATGATAGTTTGATGCATATTAGATCATGGATGAAATTGAAATCATGATAATTTTATTTCTTTTTTCACCATTTGTAGATATTGATGAATGCGCACATACTCCATGCCAAAATGGAGGGACGTGTACAGATGGCATTAACACTTACACATGTAACTGTGTAGCTGGGTACACTGATAGTGTCTGCTCTACAGGTAGAATTACCAGCTGACCTTATTGTAAGATAGTTTGATTAAAATATGCGCATGTGTGACGCCGACATTATGTAAAATTTAAAATTCTGTTTGTATTTAATTGTAGACATTGATGAATGCGCAATTACTCCATGTCAAAATGGAGGGACGTGTACAGATGGCATTAACACTTACACATGTAACTGTGTAGCTGGATATACTGATAGTGTTTGCTCTACAGGTAAACGTACCAGTTGATCTCAATGTTTAAGAATTATTTTCAGTTGACATTACTGCATGATAGTTTGATGCATATTCTATCGTGGATGAAATTCAAATCACGATAATTTTAATACTTTTTTCACCATTTGTAGATATTGATGAATGCGCAACTACTCCATGCCAAAATGGAGGGACGTGTACAGATGGCATTAACACTTACACATGTAACTGTGTAGCTGGATATACTGATAGTGTCTGCTCTACAGGTAAAAGTACCGGTTGATCTAAATGTTTAAGAATTATTTTCAGTTGACATTACTGCATGATAGTATGATGCATATTAGATCGTGGATGAAATTGAAAATATGATAATTTTAATTATTTTTTCACAATTTGTAGATATTGATGAATGCGCTACTACTCCATGCCAAAATGGAGGGACGTGTACAGATGGCATAAACACTTACACATGTAACTGTGTAGCTGGATATACTGATAGCGTCTGCTCTACAGGTAAAAGTACCAGTTGATCTAAATGTTTAAGAATTATTTTCAGTTGACATTACTGCATGAAAGTTTGATGCATATTAAATCGTGGATGAAATTGAAATCATGATAATTTTAATTCTTTCTTCACCATTTGTAGATATTGATGAATGCACACCTACTCCATGCCAAAATGGAGGAACGTGTACAGATGGCATTAACACTTACACATGTAACTGTGTCGCTGGATATACTGATAGTGTCTGCTCTACAGGTAAACGTACCAGTTGATCTCAATGTTTAAGAATTATTTTCAGTTGATATTACTGCATGATAGTTTGATGCATATTAGATCGTGGATGAAATTAAAATCATGATAATTTTAATCCTTTTTTCACCATTTGTAGATATTGATGAATGCGCAACTACTCCATGCCAAAATGGAGGGACGTGTACAGATGGCAGTAACACTTACACATGTAACTGTGTAGCTGGATATACTGATAGCGTCTGCTCTACAGGTAAAAGTACCTGTTGATCTCAATGTTTAAGAATTATTTTCAGTTTACATTACTGCATGATAGTATGATGCATATTAGATCGTGGATGAAATTGAAATCATGATAATTTTAATTATTTTTTTCACCATTTGTAGATATTGATGAATGCGCAACTACTCCATGCCAAAATGGAGGGACGTGTACAGATGGCATTAACACTTACACATGTAACTGTGTAGCTGGATATACTGATAGTGTCTGCTCTACAGGTAAAAGTAGCAGTTGTACTGATTGCATATCAGTTTGATTAATATCAGATCGATGGTAAAACCATAATCATGAAAATTTAAATTCTTTTTGGCATCATTTTTAGAAAATGATCAATGTGCAACCACTTCATGTGAAATCGGAGGGAAGGGTTAGCCCTTAACTTTTTGTGAGTGCATAAAGGGTAGGATTAGGTATTAGGGATAAACAATGAGTTTTGGGTTTTAGGAAAAAGAATGGCCAAGGGGCAAAGCCCCGGGGCCATTATTTTCTCCTAAGACCCAAGACGAATAAAAACACAGTTCTTTCTGTTGTTCATTCTATTGTGTTGCTACATAGCGGGGTCAGATGTCCTTTTTTTGTTCGGCTTTTTCAGGAAAGCAACAAACTTGGCACAGTTGTAGAATCATATGATATGAGTAAAAAATGATTTCAGGGCAAGTGATTTGGGGTGGTCTTCATGGATTTTTTAGCCTCTGACCCCCCACCCCTACCAGACTGGGAGGGGTATATTATTAAAATTAAATAAAAATGGTTTTAAAGTATTTTTCTTTAAATGACTTCATTTGGTGATTGCTTTGAGCCTTGAAATTGTGTAAAACCCAATTAAGAAGTTGTTTGTAGCAAGAAAAACTCATTTTAACCCAATTATCTAAGAATAATTCGTTGTTTAAAGGGCCAAATACGGAACATCCAGTACTGTATTTCAAGAATGTGATGTCTAATAGTCCTGAAAAAATTCATAGTAGTAGAGGTTTAAGTGTTTATCACAGATAGAAAATATACTACGGGTGGCTCATGTATTTTTTGAGAAAAAAATTCTCGAAATTTCAATTTTTAAGTGCATGCAGCTCAGGGGTAACCTTATTTTACCTTAATAATTTTTAAAATATGCAATGTATGCATCTCATATGAGGTCAAAATGATGCATAGAGCATTGTTTTGTCATATTATTCCTAATAAGATGTAAAAAAATTATTGGAAATTTTTCAAAAATCCAAATTTTCATTTTCGCTTCTGAAAGGCCAGGGGTAACCATATTTTACCTTAATAATTTTCAAGATATGTAATATATGCATCTCAAATTAGCTCAAAATGGTGCATATAGCTTTGTTTTATCAGATTACCCTTGATTAGATGTAGAAAAATGATTTTACATTTCTTAAAAATCTAAATTTTCATTTTAGCTTATTGTGGCCTATGGGTAGCCATATTTTACCTTAATAATTTTCAAAGTACAAGACATATGCATCTCAAATGAGCTTTTAAGGGTTTTTTAATCTTCTTTTGTCATATATTATTTTTAGGGGATGTAAAAAATGTTTGGAAACTTGAAAAAATGATATTTTCATATTAGGCCATAAGAATTAGATTGTCAGGTTTGCGTCCTGGCAAAATCCAAATCATGCAAGGGTACAAGGAAACAAACACAAACTCAAAAAACACAAACTTGTTTGCTGAGAAATGTATACATTTTATGGGCATTAAAAGGAATGACATACCAATTTGCAGTGATACAAACACAGATCTATACGTTTATACAATATATTTAAATATAGGTATTATTCAAGGGTAAAAATAAAAAAATGTATGCCTAAGTAATCAATAACACTGTCAATTTTGACGCACATCAATTTATCCGCCATTTCGTCTGATTCTGATTGAATGAAATGCGATGTTACTTTCAGACCCTTGTGGTTGCTATTTGGATATGTTTGTTTTTTCTGATTTAGTCAAAATCATGCAAGCAAGGGGAAGCAAAACAAAGAATCTAATTCTTACGGCCTTAGCTTTTGATGCCATTTTACCGTAATAATTTAAATAAAGATATATCACACTTGTTACTCAAACGAGCTCAAAATGTTGATTATAGTCAAGTTTTGTCATTTATTCCTTCTGAAATAAGAAAAAATTATAAAAAATCTCAACATCCATTTATTTATTTATATAAAGAATCACAACATCCATTCATTCCTTTTTAGTACCACTAGCTCAATACTGTACTATAGTTTTATCGAGCACTTTTCTAAGATTTGAAAATGTTTGACAGTCCAGTTTGTACTGAGTAGTAGCATTGTTAAGATTCTATGTATAATCATTTGAAAATATAATCCAAATCCATAAAACATAATCAAACAGGTCAGGATTTATAGATTCTGACAGTCTCCCCTACAGCTACATAGCCCAGAGCAAATGAGATATGATTTCAAACATTTGCATATGTTCCCTCAACACTCCTTAAACATCAAACAAGTTTTTTGCATGCCTCGGATGCAACATCTTTTGTTATTATACAGATATCCGCCTCATAGGACCTACATTTTCATATGTTGTGGCCTCAGTATCAGCAGTGGGAGTAGTCCAACCACATTCATGTAGTGATAGAAACTGTGGGTTAGAATGCATCAGAATAACAAATGACTCTACAACTGCAATGTTTCTAAAAAAAGATTCAAAGTTTAAAAACAACTGCAATAGCTCTGGGTATACACCTTCCATTCCTTCAAATCAGATGATTTAGAGAAGTAGTAGAATGCAAAGGTGACATATCAAATCCATTGATTGCATGAAAAATTGGGAGGGCTAAACTTTGGTCATGGCCAAGTGGTCTTGTAATATTGTGGGCAGGTAGATATTGGAAGGATTTCCCCTTACCATATGCAATCCAAATTGACATTTTCAGTTTTACTACATCAAAATCAATTGTTAGGCAATGATTGAAGCAGTCTCTCGTATGGAGAAATATCCTTGATGGCGCCTAAGACATTGCATTACTTGGTCACTATCATCTTGCCATGTTCTTGAGGGTTTCAGTGTTGATGCCTGGAAGGAGGACAGCTCCCTCTTGTTCCCACTACATCTTGGATTGCATTTGGTAAAAGAAAATCCATTCAATAACTATCTGTGCATGATATTGCAAGATCAATTGGCCATGACCAAAGTTTAGTCCTCCCCATTTTTCATTCAATCATTCTATGCGATGTCACATCTGCATTTAACTACTACTCTAAATCATCTGATTTGGAGGAATGGAAGGTGTACCCAGAGGTGATGCAAGTGTTCTTAAACTTAATATCTTTATGTAATACTTCATTGATTTATCATTTTATATCACAGTATGAATATATGAACATATGAATATGACAAAATGCCATTTTGAGCTTATTTAAGTTGCAAATGTGACATATCTTGAAAATTATTATGGTAAAATTAGGCCACCTATAACCAGTCAAAAGCTAAATCAAAATCTGATCATTTTTTCCATCTCCTTAGAAATGATATGACAAAACAAGATTATATACACCATTTCAAGCTCATTTGAGATGCATATATGTAACATACATTGAAAATTATTATCTTAAGTATGGTTACCCCTGGGCTGTCAAAAGCTCAAATATAAAATTTAGATTTTTAGATATTAGATATTTAGTAATGTCAAATTATGTTTTTATATATTATTATTGGAAATATGATAACAAGACTTCTGGTATATGAACCACTTTGAGCTCATTTTAGATGCATATATAATAATATGTAATTATTATGTTAAAAATATGGTCAAATAGAAAATTCAGATTTTTAAGAAATGTCCAATAATTTTTCTACATCTTATTTGGGGTATGATAAAACAAGACTATATGCACCATTTTGAGCTCATTTGAGATGCATATATTACATATCTTGAAAATTATTATGCTAAAATATGGTTACCCCTGGACCATCTGAAGCTTAAATGAAAATTTAGAGTTTTAAGAATTATCAATCATTTTTCTACATCTTATTAGGGTTAATATGCTTAAAAAAGACTAGATGCACCATATTGAGCTCATTTGAGATGGATATATTACATATTTTAAAAATTATTAAGGTACAATATGGTTACCTGTGGCCCTTCAGAAGCGAAAATGAAAATTAGATTTAAAAAAAATTCCAATGTTTTTTTTACTTCTAATTAGCAATATTATGACAAAACAAGACTAGATGCACCATTTTGAGCTCATTTGAGATGGATATATTACATATTTTGAAAATTATTAAGGTACAATATGGTTACCCCGGGCCATTCAGAATCGAAAATGAAAATTTGAATTTTTTTTTGATTCCAATCTTTTTTGTACATCTAATTAGCAATAATATGACAAAACAAGACTAGAAGCACCATTCTGAGCTCATATGAGATGCATACATTGACTATCTTAAAAATTATTGAGGTAAGATAAGGTTACCCCTGGGCCAAATGCACCAAAAAATTGAAATTTCGATATTTTTTTTCTCTGAGAATACATCAGCTACCAAAGCAATATTTTTTATCTGCAATAAACACTTATACTTCTATTACTGTGAATTTTTTTAAGGCTATTAGTCATCACATTCTTGAAATACAGTAATCGACGTCCCATATTTGGCCCTTTAAATAATGAATTTTTCCTGGATAATTGGGTTTAAATGTATTTTCCTCACTAAATACCACTTCTAAAATGAGTTTTACATCATTTCAAGGCTCAAAGCAATCACCAAATGAAGTCATTTAAACAAAAATACTTTAAAACCATTTTTATTTATTTTTTATAATTTACCCCTCCCCACCTGATAGGGGTGGGGGTCAGAGGTAAAAAAATCCATGAAGACCACCCCCAACCACTTGCCCTGAAATCATTTTCCACTCAAATCATATGTTTCTACAAATGTGCCAAGTTTGTTGCTTTCCTGAAAAAGCCGAACAAAAAAGGGGTTATATCTGGACATCTGATCCCGCTAACAATTACAAGACGTGTGGTTTGAAAATTGTTAATATTTGCACTATGACATTTTGTTTGATAAAGTACATGTCCTTATTTCTAATGAATAAATTTTAAACCTATTTCAAACCCTAGTTGGTTTGCGAGAGCTAACACTTTTTGGGAGGGTCTTGTATTGACAAGTAATATACAAATACTGGATGATCAGGAGCTATATATGGCAGAATACCTATACTCTTTTTCAATGAGAGGTATTCTGGCCAACTTTGGAAACGCGCCTACAATCTTGAACACTCTGTATAAAATTCTTGTCCCGTTCTGTATAAAATCCAATCTTGATCTGCTCGAAGAGACTTAACAAACTTGTCAAATTGATTTTTCAATCTTTTTCCGGAAAAGAAATTCTTGGGAATGAACATGGCCCTTAAATGTGTTATAAACGGGATCAATAAACGTGAAAATGATTTAAGGCCAGGGTGCATGTTCGGAATTTTGCTGAATTCCTCAATTGAGTCACATATTATTTTTCAAATAGGAATCACTCCTTCCTCAATTCCAGTTTTCACAAAGAGTACACTAATGTGCCTAGAAAAGACTGGTGAGAAGACTTGTTTTGTAAAATGTATAAAAAAACTCAGTGAAAAAGATTTCTGAAATTTTTCTGAATTTTTTCACTGAATTTTCTTGTTTTTTATACATTTTATCAAAATATTCTTCATTACATTCTTTTCTAGGTACATTATTTCACTTGTTGTGCAAAAGTGATACACATGATTGTGTGATATGTACTTTTGGCTAAACAGATGTTACCTTTATTATAGTCTTGCCAGTTAAGAATGGGTAACATTTTTGGCCCAATCTGTATGAAGAATAAATACTTTGGAAATAATTTGGAAATGTTTATCTGGATATTCCTATAATGACTGTGGCATGTGTATAGGCATCGAAAATTGGTTTCATGAATTGCTATATTACAAACGTAATACATGAAATTAAATTAACACGAATTGAATGAATGCTGCTTATGTTTGCATGTAATCAGATTTTTACATTGAAATAAATTGATCTCAAATATGCCTCATTTTGTGTGTTACTTGTTTATTTTGCCAATTTTTGTTCTTTGAAACCCATAACTGATTTATATTAAATCCATCGCATTTTTTTATTACAGATATAATTGATTGTTCAGATAGCCCTTGTCAACATGGAGGGACTTGTACGCAACATGCAAATAACAATTACGCGTGTAGTTGTCTCTCGGGATACACCGATAGTAACTGTGGTACAGGCAAGTCAAATACAAATTGGTTCATATAATTTTAACCTGTTTTGGGACTTTGTTTTTGAAGATTAAACTTGTTTTAAAAGATATATCTGCACAGATTAACTAGATAAACAAAATATGTCCTTTTGGATAAAAGTAAAACATGACTTCAACACGTCGTTTTTTATATAAACTATGATATATCTTATCAACGCTTGTCACTTCATTGTGTTTCAGTATTACCTGACGTGGTGTTCCGAAGGTGACATTGTTATCGCCCCTTGTAAATAGTGTACGTGTCATGGTGAAATTGTATAGGTGTTGCGATTTATTGAAAGATGTTTTCTTTCAGATATAGATGAATGTGCAACTAATCCTTGTTATCATGGAGGAACATGTATAGATGGTATAAATAAATATATTTGTAGCTGTTTGGCTGGATATACCGGTAGCGACTGTGAAACAGGTAAAGTTACACTACCAATTAAACTGATTCAAGCAATAATGTATTTTGTGTTATGTCAAAGAAAATGTTTTATTTAACTTTATTTTAACTCTATTTTATTTATAATTTAGATATAAATGAATGTGCACCTATTCCCTGCCAAAATGGAGCGACGTGTATTGATGGAATAAATACTTACACGTGTAGCTGCGTACCTGGATACACTGATAATGACTGTGAAACGGGTAATTATCACAATACCATATAGGCACTTGTATTTTGTAAAAGGATCTAACAATTGCTTAACAAGAGAAACTCCGGACACCTACAGAAAATAGCAAGCATTATATACTTTTTCCGAATCCCAAACAAATTGAAGAGCAACGCAACATTGATAATTTCTGATACGACTGCTTTGTACATCTGACTATTCAATACTTTTCTTTTAATATTTATAAAATAACGTAGTCCTAAATAAAACAGCAACTTCAGATTAATTGTTTTTTAGACATAGACGAATGTGCATCTAGTCCTTGTCAACATGGAGGGATGTGCATAGACGGAATTGAGACTTATAGGTGTAGTTGTTTAGCGGGATACACAGATACTGTTTGTGAAACAGGTATTACCTATTCACTTTGATTCATGAAAAGTGTTATTTATATGTGGTTGTACAATGATCAAATTTAAACCTGCATCTCTCTAGAAACCAAGCAGGGGTTGTTCCAAAGTACCTAGTGATATTCTGAGTTACAATGAGAGAATATACTATAATGAACAAATATGGTTAATATTGTGTTTGAATACTTACGGTAAATGTGTCATTATGAGGATTGTTCCTCCGATTGCGCGGATGTTCGCCGACCATCCAGTTTTTGTGTAGATTCTAAGGTTAGATTATGAATAGTATATGTTACTACAGTAGAATAAAACACAACAATAAAATAACACGCGTTAAATTTTAAGGCTGAATTTAAAATGTATTGTGGTCTAGCGGTAGAATCCTCAACTTGTACGTGGATAGGCGGAGATCAAATCCCCATCTAACTATTTTTTGTTTTAAGTATTTGGTTGTGCTTTGATATTATGCAAAAAAAACAGTTATAACCATGTCAATATTATATCACAGCATTGATAGTCTTGTCATTTGTATGAAAATTTCGTTTTATGTGAAGGTTGATCTTTAATTCATCTAATCGTATATTGTTTGTTTGCAGATATAGATGATTGTACAGTTACGTCCTGTCAAAATGGAGGCACGTGTACAGATGGCATTAACACATATACATGTAGCTGTATTCCTGGTTATACTGGTGCTGACTGTAGCACAGGTGATACAACATAATTTGTGTTCGTCGCGTAGTGCATATTCTTGTTGATCTTAGTATAAAAAGAAAGAAACTGAACATCTTATTGTAATTTTCATAATATTTATGTTTGTATACGTCCTTTATTCACTAAAAGACTGACTCTTTACAGATATAGATGAATGTGTAAGTACTCCTTGTCAAAACGGAGGGACGTGTACACAAGGAATCAACTCTTATACATGTCAGTGTGTTCCTGGATACTCTGGGAGTGAATGTGAAAAAGGTATAATTCAAAGAAAAATTGCATTACTGAAATATTCTCTATATTTAAGCATTGAACCCAGCTCATGTCAATGTGTTTCAAACTTCTGAAGTGAGTTACAAGCTTATTCATCCCTTTTGATCGTCCATTTAAGTTATACCCGAGTCTTCCTCACTAATGAGTACTCCAGAGGGCCAAGCTATGATTGGTGCTATTGTTGGATGTCTGACTGTAGCAGCAGCAGTGGCAACAGGAATCAGCATTTTCAGATTTATCAAAAAGCGTAAAAGGTAAAAAAGATGTAATATTCCTTGAAAATATAACATACTAATAATAGCAGCCTGTACGGCGAGGGTAATACATGTTGCAAAGATCATTGAAAGTGCAACAGGTATTGCCCAAACTTAGAACGAAATATTTGTTTATTATATCATCGCTAGACATTCTCTACGATCACTTTGCATATTAGAAATATAGAATATTTCTTTTAACCCGTGAACATTTATTTCATCAATAGATATATCATTAACCCATCAATGAACATAATTACACACAAGTATCATTGTATAGTACACTTTTATTTTCTTCAAGTGTAGTTGTCAAAATCCTCGTGCTGGCAATACGCAGGGCAATATGTCTTATATTCCAATAATTCAGGGAGCCGTGATATTTTTTATCACATGTTATGGAATAAGTCCATTAAATCACACGATTTCTAGCAAATATATAATAATGGGACATACCAAATTTGAACGTCGTTATTGTAAACATACATCGGACCATTCAGATAAAAATGCTATATTTATATTTCATATTGTGTTACCTTGTAACATTTGTAACATTCTATTTTGTAGTGCTGTATTTAAACTGAAACATACTGGTGATAGGGAGGAACCTAAGCAATGCCAAACGTAAATACCATTTGCATTAATAACCAGGAGTTTTTTATCTTAAACATGTTGCCATTTATAATCAAAAATACGAAACTTGCAATATTAAACCTTCACTGCCATGTTCACAAAGTTGTGGAACCTTCTGTTGACGGGCTAATAATAATGTCACAGTATTTGTATATTTTGAAGATAGTGTTACACATGTAGAATTATATCATTATTACTATGTAGGTTATTGTTTCAGTTTCTGTAGTAGCGGGTCCCAAGAACCACTACATAACAAGACTTCTAATAATGAAGTGGAAGATGTATCGGATATAGAGGATGATATATCTATTATCATGGACGGTATAACTCACTCCTCTTTTCGTAATAAAATATTCACAAGTCTTATTCTCCCAAAGAGACCATGGAATATTAAATTTAGTCACTTTAGATAATTTACAGACATTTTTAGCCTCATGATTTTTTCATTTCTTTTGAATCAACTCTCGTATGTCCTGTCATTGCTGTTTATACTATTCCAGAGCCCACAACATATGAGGAACTTTCACTCAAGGAGGATCTAGTCCCTACAGACGAAACTACCCCTCGAGAGGAAGTTTTCCAGAAAGAGGAAATGCCAATTTCCCCCACAAAGGAATTTTCCTCCATAGGAGAAATTCCCGAGGAAGGTCCAAATGAAAATCTTGAATCAAGTCTAGACATTAGTCTTCCGGGGTCACCTGAACCATCGCCATCTATTGAACAAACTCAAACCAATATGTCACCGGGATCAAATCAAGCGTTGACTCCTTCAGAAATAAAAGCGAAATTTGTTAGTGACGTCTTTACACCTAGAAAGGTTGGTTTTGAATTACCCGACAAATATGTTCATATAAAAATCCATGTTCTTATAGCTATACGATTATGGACGTAATATTAATGCGTATATTCCTATCATTGTGTGAAGGATAGTATAAATCAGATATATGAGAATATTCTGCTTTGTTTTCAAGTATATTCTACTTTAGATGTTTTGTACTTCTGCCAGTCATCTTTGAGCCTAAATATATGTACGTATTATACTGCATTTCAGACAGTGCAATCAATTATGAAGATTCCTAAATCTATTACGCAAGTGCACAGAATAGTAAGGAAACCTCCATGGAAATAACACCGTAAGTATGCTGTATACTAGATTGCATTTTGCATTATGTGTTAATTACTCCCCATATAAGAAAACACATACTCTTACTGGATACCAAATGTTTACATGAATAGAATTCTAGTCACCAAACCATAAATCACTATTTCCTACGTTACAGTATTCTTCTCTGAATTTGTAATCTTTAAGTGTGCAAATGTTGTCTTACTGAAATGTCCTAATGTGATGTATATTTCACTTGTGTAACACGTTCGTCTTCCTACACTGTTGGAAGAATAATCAAGCGCCCCAGCCCCCTCCCCCAACACAAAATCCTTGACCAGCGGCTGGTTTCTAAACTAAATATAGTACATTTTGCTTCGATATTTTACAATCATCATTACAATTTAAGCATTGAAGAAATAAGATAGTACACAAGTTCATTTTTTATCGTGTCTATTTCCAGGTTCAGCGGACAAGGCGGTAATCACAACTTGATACTTACAACCTCATATTTACTGTCTGATACGCAGATTGACAGGCACCTTACCCCTGTCTACAAATATATATCAATGCACAGAGCTCTGGAAAACAAATTAAAGAACAATTTAACAATAATCTGCATGTGCATTAATCGCTATTAGTCAGATATGAAATACTTCACTACAGAATATATTATGATAATAAAGGTATGATATACAATGAGAAAATATGGACATACTCTTTGTAAATATAGGATGTGCAATACTAATGCTGTGATTCCAAGATCTCAATATTTTTGTTAATGATATACAGAATATGTATGCTTGTGATGAATAAGATTTAGAATTCAAAGCTCTTGCAAATATTAAGAAATAATGTGTGCTTACCTGTGGATAATTATCTAAGGTAGCATTCGCGAATTCAACTGAGGGCTAACTACTATTTTATGGCCAACGTATTTTAATATGAATAGAGCCAGCCACTATATATTCCAACAATATTTAAATGAATTGGCCTTAAAAGGTAGGTTAAACAGTCAGCCGGTAGTTGAATTCGCAAATGCTACCCAGTTTTTGGAAACATGATTGCCACCTTCTGATAATTATAATTATGTATTAATTAGATCATAATTATTTTTGTGATACTAGAGGCTTATTATAAATAATAAGTTATTGTAAGTCATCGCGCAGTGATTGGATGAGGTTTTGATAAATAAATTCAAATTCTATAGAAATCATATTATGTGATCTACCACGCAAATTAGCAAAAATATTGTGTTAAAAATGTGTAACTCTTCATTAATTTAAAACAAAACCATGCAGTAGCATAATTTAAATATAAGACATGGAATTATATGTGTAAATGTAAATGGAAAATCCAATGGGCTGGGAAACCTGTTTTACCATGGGCTCGTCTAAATGATTAATATAAACAATTGGATACTATTTACCGTGAAATAATATCATGTTGGTGATGGTGTAAATTGTAGTTTGGATCAAGTAGCAATACTTCTGAGCTTGTTATGACATTCAGCAAAAGAAGCTTTTCATAGAATAATGTGTTTTGTTGATGGTTAAATGCAATTGCCCAAAACAAATAAATAGCATTCAAAAGAGTAGCATTCTTCAACCTTGTAGTTATCCAAATAGTACGTTATTTTTTGGTTTATTAGCTGTCGTGTGTGCTATGTATTGAAAAAATACTGATATAATCCCCACTTCATTTTTAAAAGAATGCGTAAAATGACCCATGTCCTTATTTTTTATACTATTTTATAAATAATTTGGTCCTTGAGATGTATATAACACACGCAGCTGAGTCGGCAAGAAAAACAGAATTGAACTGCACCTGTAAAATACATTTACTCTGCACACGCCTAACCATCGACAACGTACAGTTACAACATACACGGGTGTACACGTTAGCTGTACGTTGTCTGGTTTGAAGCAAAAATGAAGGCTTTAAAAGATTTATCTAAGGAATATGATGAAATATATCATGTTTAATTTCATGTGCATGCTCTTGGCAAGACTTTTAACTTTCTAATTACCTTAATATATCGAGCGGTGCTCAGATTTTATCTTGGTAGTTCCTCCCACATAATTGACCGGTTGAAAAATGTTCACATGGACGTATGTGGAATAACCTCGAAAAAATCTGCTTGAGAATATGTTAACGTAATTAGAAAGTCTTGCCGAGAGCATACTTATGACATTAAGCATGGAATACTTTTACCATATTCCTTAAATAAATAATATTTCAAATTAATGGTAAAGCTGCTATTGAATCAAACACTCAATGGAAATAAAAAATGGGACGACAGAAAATGCAATATATGTAATACTGGCGAAATAGAAACATTGGATCATTTTTTACGTTTCTACAATTCCATAGATGCGGAAAGAGTTGCACTTCTCATTTATTTAGAATTGGTTATGACATTATATTTCAAACTTTCAAATCAGACAATGATGAAGAAATGATTTTAAAAGTCAAAGCTGTATTCCTAATGTATGCAAACCGTAATATGTTTATGCAAATGTAATATTATGTATGTTAATGCAAAACAAAAATTGTAAATGTACTCAAATGCACTCGTCTTCTTCATGCTTTTCTGTGAATGAACCATACCGGAAACATTGGTTTACATGATAAAATTCAAAATTACATCAAAGTCTTTAATACAATATCATATCTTCAATTAAAGAAAAACATTTAAAGAGAATGGTATCTCAATATTTGGTTGAAGAAATGTGTATGTTCAATATTGGCAAATACTCCAATAAAACAATATTATAAAATTTAAGTATATAGTGCTTATGCTGAACTGTTTCTACAATATATAAGTTCGGGAGAGGGGATTCCTCTGACGGGTCACAAGGCAAATTAAAGAAAACAATAATGTTGAATATCACAGTGCATTATTTACATACATATGACAATGGTATTAATGTGTTGAACTGTAGGACCTTTAAGCGTAATACTACTACCTAATCGATTCATTTTTAAATAATGTTTATAACAGCGTCAAAGCTATATCAAATATTTACCATTTAACACTTTATCAACTACATATGAATAGTATTATTTTTGATAGGTCGATAATATTTGCTCTATTTGGAGTTATACACAAATGTTGGGAGGTGACGCACTGTGTCCAAGAGGTAGTTACAACGTTGTCAAAACGCTTTGACAAAATTAACAACTATTTCAATTCATCAACAATGGAATGGTTGTAACAGAAATCAAAGAAAGTTGTTGAGAGTTGAAATTCTAAACACGTTTTTACAGATCAATATATCCAACATTCGTGTTTGGCTATACAATTAACTTTTTGTGATATTTACATACCTGGGGGAAGTGTCAAAATTGTTACAAGTAGCAATTTTCTATAATCCATTTCCAAGCACTCATACGTACGTCCATGCCAACCTGACATCAAATATTAGCCTTACTGCTTATTTTGAAACCAATTGTGTATTAATAAACGACTATGTATGAAAATATTTTGTCCACGCAAAATGTATATGTAAAGCTCAATTACATTGGTGACACATCCCCCACATGACGGCTTTACATAAAATTAGTAAAATACTACAAGGAACATATCCAGATTTAAAACAAAATGGCGACGGGATATACATCCATACAATTTTTAACAAAAACTTACTAAAACGGATCGACATGAAGCGGCTACATAAGGATTATGTCATATTTGGATTAAACACATAGAAAAATGAAACAATATCGTTTCAGTATTTTCATTGCAGTTTTTATCTTTGCTAGTTATTCAGGTAAGGAACTTACGTTTTCCCGGGGATATTAAAGGTGTTGAGGAACATGTCACTTATAATTCACAATGACAGTGATGACAAGCTGAAAAAATCAAATGAATAGTCTCCACACATAGCTTTGACATCGATGTACTAGATTACAAGGAGTAAACTTTGACATGAAGCGTTTTTGTTATTATTTACAAAGTAACGTTTTAGTTTTTATTTAAGCTCTCATTCGCTTATCTACATACAAGCACTACTATATAACAGCATGTAGGAGTATGGAGAATTAAACGTGATCGTATTAGTCTTTGTTACATTATTCCAGGATCTTCTGCGACCTCTTGTTCTGCCTATACATACTTCGGTGCTACCGGCAGTGGGGATTGGATTACTGCGGACCCTTCCGACACCACATATAACTACTTTAATTATCACGACTACTTCGATCAAGCTTTTAGTAATAATGGCTATGATTATGGTAAACTATATTGTTATTTGCTAAATAGATTGTTAAGTAATATTTTATACAATTAGATGAAACCTTTGTATGTGGCATTCTGATACTCAACGCGTCTTTCTGCCTTCAACTAGAGAGGATCTAATAGAAATCATGATTTCTCATGATGGGTGTGTGGTAAGACAAATGTTAAATTTCGCTGTGGGTCATATTCAAAAAGTTATCATTGTAATCAGTGGTGGCCCTTATGGATGTACGTTCCCCTCCATAAGTTTGGCAACCTTTTCTCCCCCCCCCCCCCATTGAACTACGTGTTATTGCCTCGTTACCTTTGAATTTTGAAGTACTTTGCTATTGATGGAAACGTAATTTGACTTTATTTCCAATACCCTCAAATTTTCTCAATTTTTTCCCTCAATTACAATAGGTCGAAAATTGATGATTTTGATGAATTTTTGAAAATCGTCATTCCCATGTAAACCAATGGGAAGTGGTGGGTTCGGGGCAATTCAGAAATCAGGACATATATTCAGTAAAAGATTCAGCAAAAAAATGTTTTTATATAGAACATTGAGTTGTCTTACTCTTTTTGCACTAAGTGTTTAGTTTCCTTGATGAATATTAAAGTTACAGAGCTTCAAAGTCATTTTTGAAAATCATTTTTCGCCTCCTGTGTTATTTCAATGGGAGAGGTTTTTTGAAAAACAATTTTGACTTTAAAGACCTATAACTTTGTTTAACCTGAAGAATCGTATCACGTTTTTCTTATACAAAGTTAGCAAATTCAATTTCCTAGCCATCTTTTATTTTTGCAAGGATTCGGATGGATGGATCTTCTGTCATATGACATATAGAGAGATGCCGATATACAAAACTAATTACTGATCACTTTTTATTCAAATGTAAAAAATTGGAGTTTATCAGAAAATCCCATATTGAAAAACTTGAAAACCTGTGTAGTAATTTTAAAAACATGAATGACCACCAAAAGACAATTTTTCTATTGACGAGTGAGGGGATCATATTAAAAGAATCTGCTGACATGATAAAGTATCTAATGATTGGTAGAGACAGGATTCTTATATCAAAGTAACATTTAATATGTCATTTGAAGAATGTAATCCTATTTTCTTTACTTTATTGCTATATCTAAGCCTACTGTTATTGAAAATTGTATATCGGATGTACGTTTGGCCCAAAAAGGGCATCAGTACTAATAAAAATCCTATTATTATTATGACTTGCGGCAAACCTACCATTTTCTATTGATTAACATGGGAATGTCGATTTTCAAAAATCCATCAAATCTATCATCAATTTTCGACCTATTGTAATTGACAGAGGAAAGAAATTGAGAAAATGTGGAGGTATTGGAAATAAAGTCAAACTACGTTTCCATCAATATAAGTATTTTCATTGCAGGTTAAAGAGATCGGGTCTCCTAAAAACACAATTCAAGTAACCCCCTGATTTTTTCGTGTTATTTGATGTAAAACAAGTTTGTTTATCAATTCTGAGGCTTGAATTAATTCGTTAACAGTATCAATTCGATGATTGTTCCTAGCCATGAATTTCCACTTACATCAATAGAAATTCAAATTAAATTTAAAAAGCCCGCTCAAATTTGTTCCAGTCTGATTGGCTTTTTCCTTCAGATTATTTTGGCTTATAGAAGCCATATTTATTACTTCTAAGGGGTTACAATATAGATAAATCCCCCCCCAAAAAAAAACATTGTATTCTGTTTTCGACTTATTGCGTTCAATTCTGACAGTTGGTTGTTCTTTTGGTTGTCCTGTTGATATCCTCAATATATTTGTGATATCGTGCTTATGATTTGGTCTCAAGATACATGTATATCTAAGGTATATATGATGTTTTATGAGCAATTATATTGGGACATTACTGATTGTCCAGAATAGAAATCTGGACGACTCGATCTCTTTAAGTAAATAAAAGGTCAAAGGTAAAGAGGCTTTAACACCTAGTTCAATGGGGGAGCAAAGGTTGCCAAACCTATGGAGGGGTGCATTCTTTATCTGATACATTGTATCCCGAAAATCCGATTATACAGTATAGAGCTGATCATTCATTCAACTAATCTCAAAATTCAAAAAAGCTTTTAATTTTTTCTTTATATACACATGCATGTGTGTTTAAGAAAGGCCTATCTATACAGTAAACATATGATGTACACTATCTCAGTCTGTTTTTATAAACCATTGCAGGAACTAAGCAAAGTATATATGTAGTGAATGATACTCGCTATACCATCGACTGTTGTGGGGTCGTAGAACAATGGACCGTGGCCGTTTTTTGGCCTGGAGATGTGAATATGCAAATATGGACTCCCGTGTCTGGATACGAATACAGCCTACGAGGGGAAAATGTTATCACTGTTAATTATCAATATACAAATGGATATGGTAAGAACATCTTCAAGTTGTTTGTTTGCATTTAAAAAATTGATATTATGTGATTTGCAATAAATCGATGGTGCTGTTAAGGAAATCTATAAATAGAGTATTTTCTTCTACGGAAAGGTCTTGCGGTTGTATAACACCTGATAAACTGTCGTATGCAAATATATTTGATTTAACAAATTCAAAATATCACTTCGAGTATCCCAAAATAGGCATGTAAGTTATTCTGAGTAATATACTATTGAACAGTGATTCCACTAGCCTTGCCCAAGTCGGTCTCTTTTACTTATCTATTATGACCGCCTTGTACCAATGAGAAAGCCACGTTCTTACAGTAATATTTTAAATGTTTGGAACTACTTTGAATTTAAAAAATAAGCAATCAAAGCACCATATTGGAACAGAATGTGTAAAAATAGGAACACTTATACATACCTAACTTTTGTTTATTTTAGTTTATTTTGTAGTTTAGCTATGATATCTGTGGCCTCTTATATTTTGATGCTTCTCTGCCATGTTATTTTCGGAAAAATTAACATGGCTGAAACTCCACAAATAACAAAAGGCCACAGATTTGCTGCACATTATACATAACTATCTGAAATATACAAAAGTTAGGACAAGTACATATGTTTCTATTTTTATATACTGTTGCAATATAGTCATTCGATTTCTTATTTTTTTAATTCCAAACATTCAAAATTTGACTGTACCCGACTCAATGCTTATGTCGGTTAATTTGACCAATCAACGACGGAACAAATCCTCCGACAAATCTTGCACAATGCATCATGAAAATACAAATATTTTACCAGATACATATCAATCCAGAGTTTAGTAGATGCCGGAGCACCGATAGGATACCCAGGGGTGAGAAGATTTCAACACGAAACGTTGAAACGATCGCTGAAATTGTCGAACATAGGCCTAGGCCGAGATTCAGATCAATCACTGAATTAGATCGACGACTACATGGACTAGATCTTCGTGCATTTTCATCGCGATTTCTGTTAATAGTACAATAACGTCATTTCGAAGGGCAATATATAATTACATAATATATTGTAACTCTGAAGAAATACTCGATCAGATCATTGAATTTCAAGTAAAATAATTAAGAAAAATACCGACTTGGGCATGACTATGATTCCAGCAACCACTCATCAATACCAACGTTGATTCCTGGTGTAGAATACTCAAATATATCTAATCATATTGACTATTGGGGCCAAGAATGTGTAACCACATGTGGGCATTAGGGGGATACTTTTTACAGATATTATTTTTGCTATTGTAGATACAGCACTGGTTGTTGATGGTGCATCTGATCAAATTCCTGTTAGAAATGGAGATGTCATAGGCTGGTATTCTCCGGGGGATCAAAATATAATTAAATACGACTTAGACTGTACCAACACCCTCGGTTATAATGATGATTGCATTTCACCCTCAAATTATTTCGAAAAAGATGACAGTTCTGCTTTATCGGTTGGAGGTTCTGTCGCGTTTGCCGGGCCAGCTGCTCTGTGGGGGAGTTCACCTTGGATACAAAGGAACTTCGGAGTAATGGTTGAAGTTGGTCCAAGTAGGTTACTCAAATAATCATATGTAGCGCCTTACTTAGACATGTGTGCCCATTATTATTTCAATTTACCACCATAAATTTACCACCATAAAAAAGTGTTCAATACTTTCAAACAAAAAGTTGTTCAAACATTTTTTTGACATATCACATATTGATAATATTACATTTTAAGTCTAAAATTGTGTTGTAAATGTTCATCAACAATACTATATTTGCAAAGGTGAACCTCCAACATTCCAAAATGTACCTAACACAACAAGCATTGAGGATAATTCTGCATCAGGGACTGTAATATTCACTGCAAATGCGGTAGATGCAAACACCCTAGAGACGCTCACGATGACGATATCACCAACAACGTACTTTGCAATAAATGGATCGAACGGTAAATGTCATTATCTGATATATATTAAACGTACAATATTCCTTACTTTATACTCAATACAACAAACCTTGTTCTACTTATTCTTCAAAATATAAGTTAATATAAATTAATGCTTTTTCTATACTACACCAGATATGGCTGTCGGGCGAGTTACTTCTCTTTATATTAACCCGTAAATATAGTGTCCTGGGTACTTTCGCTCTTAGATAGGCAAAAGTAAAAGGAAAAAAAATTAACAGGTTTTGAAATTTAAGCATATAATATAATCTAATAGTATTGAAAGTCTAATGTCCTGCAACAAGAAGTATGTGTTGCTGTATCCTCAAAGAAAGGTATAGAATGGTGAGATAGGATACCTCGCGGTATCTTTCAAATGATGTATGTAATTGAGGAGCCATATAATTGGCTGAATTATATAACAATATGTGTGTCCCAGACGACATCAACACGTGGCCCCTCCACACTTACTTCAGAAAACTTTTAATTGTCTATTAAAATGAATTTATGAGGCTGTAGTGTTCTGGGTACATGCGCTCTTAGATAGGCAAAAGTAGAAGGAACAAAAATAGGTCTGTAGTTAGCTATATAATATAATGACGTAATTTTATTATAAATTACATAATGTTATATAACAAAACTTTTTGCCAATATGGCTAGCAACCGCCTATAGCTGACTAGGGCAGCTATCCCAACCAAAGAGCGCAGTGACCAGAACCAACAAAATGAATTAATAACTCCATTATACTGTGTACATGTTTATAGTTCAAAGTAAGCCCAAATACTACACAGCATTGTATTTATCTCATGGCATGCACAACAACAACACAATATTTGTGATGTAACTATATTTTAAAGAGCTCAAAATAATAGCGAATTCCAACGTTAGGCAGCCATTTTGAATTGTCTGCTGCACGATTCAGAAAAATAATACCACAATCGCGCCCTGTAATCGGAAAATTGTTTGTGATAATAAGCCATCCAAAGCAACATATAAGAAATCAAATCTGGTGAAAATTACAATCAAAATACAAATTATGTCTAACATTTATAGTAACTGTACTGCAATTCACCTATCTTTTATATCAGATATTGCGAAAATTGTATTTTTAGGTGAAGTAACTGTTGACAGTGCACTGACTACAGGCACCTATGTGTTGACGATACAAGTCAGTGATGATTGCAATGATGTCAGTGCCGATTTAACGGTTACCGTAACAGGTATGTTACACTACTATCTGTAACTAATTCAATACATTGTTCTATATTTTGGATATATACGTATAAATGTAAAACTATCACGTGGATACACAACTTAACGTACGTACGTCTAGATTATGTTGTTGTTATTGTATAGTTTTATTTCGCCTTACTGCAGCTTTTGATGATTGTGCATCATCCCCTTGTCTTAACGGAGCGACGTGCAACGATGCATATTTGGCATACACATGCACATGTGCAGCAGGATACACTGGAGGTGATTGTCAAACAGGTAAAACTATATTAGTATACAGGCCCGTAGCCAGGAAGGGGAGCTGGGGTAGCGGAAGCTCCCCCCCCCCCTGGCCAGAAATTTTTTCAAAATCATGCAGTTTTTCACCATCCTTAGAATTTTTCGCATGATTCTAAGCCAAAATTGTGAAAAAGCTCCCCCCTGGAAAAAAGCTCCCCCTCCTGGTGAAAGCTGGCTACGGGCAAGCTATATATGGTCGCACGGGTACGTGATAAAGTGGCAGCAAAAAATAAAGCTGGGAAATATTGAGAACAATAAACGATGTCTATTTTTACTTCATAACGCGTAAAATTAGAAAACCTATCAAATATGGAATTATATATTTTCGAGATTGAAAATTCAATGATGTCGAGGTTTGTGAGTATTGGAATTTCAGAAAAATGGAAAATAACAAAGGGCAAGGTTTGGTATGGCAAGTGATTTTAGACGGTCATATTTTTCACCATGAGTATTTTCCTTAATTTGAATATGACATTTCCTATCAACAGAATATTTAATCTTTAAAGTAAATACTAAAAGATATTTGAAATTTTTTGAATAGGGACCCCGTGTCAAAATAATTATCATTAATTATAAAATATATTATAAATCATCATTCATTATAACGTATAACTTAAATGTATAACTTATGGACGTATAGAGCTGCATAATAGTTGATGACGTAATCAAACTCTTCATTAGTTATACGTTGTACGGGAATAATAAACATGATATAAGTTTTTTGAGAAATATCGACAGTTTAAATTGAATTACTTGAGTATTTCCCAAGTATTTCCCAAGTATAAAAATTACTTAAAGTTAAATACTGTACTTAGTTTTACTTCATTTTACTTAGGTTTAACTTATATTGTCATTTTGAGTTTTTTAATTGCTTAATTATGTAAATGAGTATTACAATTACTACAGTAAGTATTTCCATTTCTCTCCTTGCATTAGTAAATTCACCATAAATGAATTACTTAAAAATTACTTAAAAATTATTCAGTAGTTCAAGATTATTTAAGTAATTTTTGACTTAAAATGAGTAGTACAATTTCTCAATATAAGGAAATCTAAGTAATAATTTTTAAGAGTGTTCGTCTCAATAAATCGTGCTTTGAGGGGATTCGAATATAATTTAAGTAGTTAAAATAACAAAAGAGTTGTTCTATGTGATAAAAACAAGCATATAATATCCTGACTGCCATTTTTACACCTTTATGTATGAAAATCTAATTAAAGTAAGCGCATGGGTGATATAGAAATCATGACAAATTTTGTTGAATTCAGTTCACCATATCGATACCTATCCTTTCTGTTTGTATTTAATTGTAGATATTGATGAATGCGCACCAACTCCATGTCAAAATGGAGGGACGTGTACAGATGGCATTAACACTTACACATGTAACTGTGTAGTTGGATATACTGATAGTGTCTGTTCAACAGGTAAGAAGTAGCAGTTCACCTTAATGTAGAAGAATCTGATTCAAATAAGCACATTTATTGACAAAAAATCATTTAAAGGTGTAATTCTTGCTTGTTTCACTTGTAGAAATCGATAAATGCGCAACTACTCCATGTTCGGTTCATATAAGATCATGGATGAAGCTATAATTATGAAAATGTTAATTTATTTTTTGCATCATTTGTAGATATTGATGAATGCGCAACTAACCCATGTCAAAATGGAGGGACGTGTACAGATGGCATTAACACTTACACATGTAACTGTGTAGCTGGATACACTGATAGTGTCTGTTCTACAGGTAAGAAGTACTAGTTCACCTATTAGTGTAGAAGAATTTGATTCAAATAAGCACATTTTTTGACAAAAAAAAACATTTAAAAGTTTAATTCTTGCTTGTTTCACTTGTAGATGTCGATGAATGCGCAACTACTCCATGTTCGGTTCATATCAGATCATGGATAAAACTATAATTATGAAAATGTTAATTTATTTTTTGCATCATTTGTAGATATTGATGAATGCGCAACTAACCCATGTCAAAATGGAGGGACGTGTACAGATGGCATTAACACTTACACATGTAACTGTGTAGCTGGATACACTGATAGTGTCTGTTCTACAGGTAAGAAGTACTAGTTCACCTATTAGTGTAGACGAATTTGATTCAAATAAGCACATTTTTGACCAAAATCATTTAAAAGTTTAATTCTTGCTTGTTTCACTTGTAGATGTCGATGAATGCGCAACTACTCCATGTTCGGTTCATATCAGATCATGGATGAAACTATGATTATGAAAATGTTAATTTATTTTTGCATCATTTGTAGATGTTGATGAATGTGCAACTAACCCATGTCAAAATGGAGGGACGTGTACAGATGGCATTAACACTTACACATGTAACTGTGTAGCTGGATACACTGATAGTGTCTGTTCTACAGGTAAAAAGTACTAGTTCACCTATTAGTGTAGAAGAATTTGATTCAAATAAGCGCATTTTTTGACCAAAATCATTTAAAAGTTTAATTCTTGCTTGTTTCACTTGTAGATGTCGATGAATGCGCAACTACTCCATGTTCGATTCATATCAGATCATGCATGAAGCTATAATTATGAAAATGTTAATTTTTTTTGCATCATTTGTAGATATTGATGAATGCGCAACTAACCCATGTCAAAATGGCGGGACGTGTACAGATGGCATTAACACTTACACATGTAACTGTGTAGCTGGATACACTGATAGTGTCTGTTCTACAGGTAAGAAGTACTAGTTCACCTATTAGTGTAGAAGAATTTGATTCAAATAAGCACATTTTTGACAAAAAATCATTTAAAAGTTTAATTCTTGCTTGTTTCACTTTTAGCTGTCGATGAATGCGCAACTACTCCATGTTCGGTTCATATCAGATCATGGAATCAGATCATGAATTGTGAAAATCATTTATTTTTTGCGTCATTTGTAGATATTGATGAATGCGCAACTACTCCATGCCAAAATGGAGGGACGTGTACAGATGGCATTAACACTTACACATGTAACTGTGTATCTGGCTACACTGATAGTGTCTGCGCTACAGGTAAACGTACAAGTTAACCTTAATATACAAAAATGTGATTCAAATAAGCGCAATGATGATGACAAAACGATGAATATGTTAAAATGTTTGTATTTAATTTGACCTACCTTTACTCGTATGTAATTATAACCAGTTGATCTCAATATTTGAAAAATCTATTCAGTTGACATAAGTATATGATAGTTCGATTCATATTAAATCATGTGTGAAGTTGAAATCATGATAAAGATACTTTTTGCGTCATTTGTAGATATTGATGAATGCGCAACTACTCCATGTCAAAATGGTGGAACGTGCACAGATGGCATTAACACTTACACATGTAACTGTGTTGCTGGATATACCGATAGTGTCTGTTCTACAGGTAAACGTGCGAGTTAACCTTAATAAAAGGGACGATCCTTATATTCTGATAAAAATGCTCTCATTTTGTGATCTTTTCATAAAGCCCTCTTATTTTTCAGAATTTAAAGATTGTTTAATTACACATACAATGGCTATTATAGCTAAATCGATTTTGAGATGAGGTTGTCATAGTAACCTGTATTTATGGTAGGCAGATCAGTTTAATTATAACGTAAAAATTATAGATTTGTTATTTCAATCATTTCTTGGTATCTTTTTTAATCAGATCAAACGCATCTTTGGATCATTGTGAACTGTTCCTTGAACTATTTCATACCCCATGTTGACATTGTCTGCTAGTTTCCACAGTGGGATAGTTCTTTATTCATAAATTGCATCTCATATTATCTTCGTGTTCTTCTCTCTCTGCAAGCCCTCTTTGCTAACTAATCGTGGATGATCATCAACTGTGACCCTGCCTTCCTTAAACTCATAGTACTTTCTGTAGATTCTTGAAGCAGATGTAGCAACTCGCCCATATATGCTATAAGTCCATGTATGTATGGCTCTGATGGTGTTCTCTTAACTTTTCCTTGACAGTATATAAAATCTAATGGTACTCCTGGTGTATATGTTAATGTCAGACTGCATCAACCACACTAACCTCACCTAATAATTTGATTTTTGATGTGACATCGTATGCAAATTCACAGGCATGTATCGAAAAATCTGTCCGCTGTGACGGAGCATGCTATTTTTCATAAGCTAAGTAAACTCAAAATTTATTTATTTACTCATATGTTACGTTATTCCAAAGAAAATTTCTTACTCCATGCTATGGATGTGTCATTTGTCGGTAACCTACACTTCTGTTTGAATTCAAATAACGCTAGGAGTAAATACTATTGAAAAGGTGGTCAGAGTATGATACGCTAAAATGTACCATTTCTTTCTTAACTTTTTAATGGAACGATAAAGTGACACGGAAATATTTACACATGTTTTCAGCATAACTCTGACGATTTAGTGACATCTGGATGTATTTGCTCTTTTTAATTTTTTCCAAAAAGATAATGTTTACATTTTTTGTCCGCTGTGACGGAGCAGTTTCAAATGTGAGATACGTGTGATTTATCAAACATATTTTTATTATTTTACAACAACACTTTAGAGGAATACTTGCAATATATTTCAGATAGAGGTTTGACATATTCTCTCATCTAAACTGTAATAAAAGAAATATATAGATATATAATGAATCTTAAATTCTTAATTTCTTAACGTAGTTCACATTTAAAAGAGGGGACAAAAATTTTATTGCATGGAATTGTGGAGTTTTCTTAGTGTTTTTGTGAAAACTAGTGGCAAATCTTTCGATACCTGCCTGTGAAATTCTGTCATACATTGCTATTGTGAGCTAATGAGATGCTATAGTGTGCACACATTAACATTTCTTTAGCAACAAATAACGAGCAATAATACCAAACTGGAGTGTATGAAATGTATGATTTCCGTTTGATAAAAAATAATCAAAATGACAAATCATTATGATATTTTATAGGTTATTATTACAGACCTGCCTTAATACAGGTTACCATGGCAACCCTATCTCTAAATTAATTTAACATTTGGCTATACTATTTTGGCATTGTATGTGTAATTACACAATCTATATATTCTGAAAAAAATGAGAGGGATAGTCGAAAAATCACAAAATCAAAGAATATATGGATCGCCCCTTGGATACAAGAATTTGATTCAAATGAGCACAATGATGATGGCAAACGATGAATATGTTACAATGTTTGTATTTGATTTGACCTATGTATTTTAAAATACGAGTTAACCTTAATATATAAGAATTCGATTCCAATAAGTGCATGAGTGACAGCAAAACTAGGAAAGCTTTTTATGAATTTATTGTAGATATTGATGAATGCGCAACTGCTCCATGTCAAAATGGAGGGACGTGTACAGATGGCATTAACACATACACATGTAACTGTGTAGCTGGATACACTGATAGTGTCTGCTCTACAGGTAATGCCTGGGCCACATTTGCCCCAATTAATCGACCTGAGCCTGGCTAATTGAATATTTCATTCAAAGTTAAATGTCAAATCTCGCATTTGAGGTCAGATGTGAACTCCTGAGAACTTGTACATGTTTTTTAAAAAAGGTTTGGTCGATTTGAAATCAGTTTTGAACAAAATACTGCAGTCTCTCGGTTGCCAGCCGATGAATCGGAGCAAATGTGACCTTGTCCTGACAGTGTCAGTTGATCATAATTTATAGGATTGAAATATGTTCTCGATTGACAGAAACTCGGAAAAGGTTTATTTTTTGTTTTTAATCAATTTTTGATATCGATGAATGCTTAACTACTCCTGTCAAAATGGAGGGACTTGTACAGATGACATTAACATTTACACAAATAACTGTGTGGATGGATACACTGATAGCGTCTGCTCTACAGGTAAAAGTGCCAGTTGATAATAATTTATAGAAACGTGATTGATATATGTTCTCGATTGACAGAAAACTAATAAAAAAAATTCATTTATCTTTTGCATTATTTCTAGATATTGATGAATGCGCAGCTACTCCATGTCAAAATGGAGGGACGTGTACCGATGGAATTAACACTTACACATGTAACTGTGTAGCTGGATACACTGATAGTGTCTGCTCTACAGGTAAAAGTACAAGTTGATTTCAATTTTAAAAAAATTATTCAATTGTCATTATTATACGATAGTTCGATTCATATCACATCAAAGATGAAATTGAAATCATGATGATAATTTTAATTCTTTTTTCGCCATTTGTAGATATTGATGAATGTGTAACTACTCCATGCCAAAATGGAGGGACGTGTACGGATGGCATTAACACTTACACATGTAACTGTGTAGCTGGATACACTGATAGTGTCTGCTCTACAGGTAAATGTTAAAACATTTCTATCTAATCTTACCTATGTAATCAAATACGAATTAACTTCAATATACAGTATAAGAATTTGATTCAAGTGCGTAAGTGACAGCGAAATTAGGAAAGGTTTTTCTGTTTTATTGTAGATATTGATGAATGCGCAACTGCTCCATGTCAAAATGGAGGGACGTGTACAGATGGCATTAACACTTACACATGTAACTGTGTAGCTGGATACACGGATAGTGTCTGCTCTACAGGTAAAAGTACTAGTTGATAATAATTTATCGGAATTTGATTGACCTATGTTCTTGATTGACAGGAAACTCATAAAAATGTTTAATTCTTGGTTTTTATCACTTATAGATATTGATGAATGTGCAACTACTCCGTGTCAAAATGGAGGGACGTGTACCGATGGAATTAACACTTACACATGTAACTGTGTAGCTGGATATACTGATAGTGTCTGCTCTACAGGTAAAAGTACCAGTTGGTCTCAATTTATATAAAACAAGTTGACATTAGATTAGTATATGTTAGTTCGATTCATATTAGATCAGATGAAGTTGAAATCATGATAATGTTAATTCTTTCGCATCATTTGTAGATATTGATGAATGTGCAACTACTCCATGTCAAAATGGAGGGACGTGTACAGATGGCATTAACACATACACATGTAACTGTGTAGCTGGATACACTGATAGTGCCTGCTCTACAGGTAAACGTACTATTAGACTTAAATGTATAAGAATCTTATTCACGGGTCACTTCAAGGCTGAAGTTGAAATCATGATAATGTTAATTCTTTTTGCATCATTTGTAGATATCGATGAATGTGCACCAACTCCATGTCAGAATGGCGGGACGTGTACAGATGGCATTAACACTTACACATGTAACTGTGTAGCTGGATACACTGATAGTGTGTGCTCTTCAGGTAATATTACCAGTTGATTCTAACCCATTACAGTTTGTTTCATAGCAAGTCATAGATGAAGTTCAAATCATGAAAATGTTAATTTTTGTTTGTATCACTTGTAGATATTGATGAATGCGCAACTAACCCATGTCAAAATGGAGGGACGTGTACAGATGGCATTAACGCTTACACATGTAACTGTGTAGCTGGATATACTGATAGTGTCTGCTCTACAGGTAAAAGTACCAGTTGATCTCATTGCTTAGGAATTATTTTCAGTTTACATTATTGCATGACGGTGAAATTGAAATCATGATAAGTTTAATTCTTTTTGCATCATTTTTAGATATTGATGACTGCGCAACTGCACCATGTCAAAATGGAGGGACGTGTACAGATGGCATTAACACATACACGTGTTACTGTGTAGCTGGATACACTGATAGTGTCTGCTCTACAGGTAAACGTACCAGTTGACTTAAATGTATAAGAATATTATTGAAATAAAGTATTGGTAGAGGGAAAATCGAAATAAGGTACTGATAGAGGGAAAATCATATATTCTTGCTTGTTTCACTTTTAGAAATCGATGAATGCGCAACTTCTCCATGTCAAAATGGAGGGACGTGTACAGATGGCATTAACGCATACACATGTAACTGTGTATCTGGCTACACTGATAGTGTCTGCTCCACAGGTAAAAGTACTGATTTATCTTATGTGTAAAACCTTGATTAAAATAAACTCTTGATTGATGAAAAAAATAATAAAAATGTTTAATTTTGTTTTTATATTTTCTTGTAGATATCGATGAATGCGCAACTACTCCATGTCAAAATGGAGGAACGTGTACAGATGACATTAACACTTACACATGTAACTGTGTAGTTGGGTACACTGATAGTGTCTGCTCTACAGGTAGAATTACCAGCTGACCTTATTGTAAGATAGTTTGATTAAAATATGCGCATGTGTGACGCCGACATTATGTATAATTTAAAATTCTGTTTGTATTTAATTGTAGACATTGATGAATGCGCAACTACTCCATGTCAAAATGGAGGGACGTGCTCAGATGGCATTAACACTTACACATGTAACTGTGTAGCTGGATATACTAATAGTGTCTGCTCTACAGGTAAAATCACCAGTTGGTCTTAAAGCATAAAAAGTATTTTCTATTCATTATGTTTTTTGGTAAAGATGATATAATGGAAATGTTATATCCCTCCTATAGTTACATGTATACCTGTGCACCCAGGCATTCAGGGGCTCCCAAAAAGTATCACAAGGCCCTGAAAAGCTTGACATTGCCCCCCATTAACCCCAAATTACCTGGACGCTTAATAATAATAGACCCCGAAAGCCCTACAGGGATCCTAGGGACCCTCCCCCGTCCTCATGAAAGCTATTTATTTCCCTCGAAAAGTATCATTTTTTATGGCTGGAGGGGGATACCAGGTTCTCATTTAATGTTTATATTGACCTTTTTGACTCATGTATAGCTTTTATAAGTCCTGTATTGCTTTTTGGAGACTTGTATAGCTTTGGGATCTATGTGTAGCTTGAAGATATTTGAAGGGGCTTGTATACTGTATTAGGTAGACTGGGGACCTTTTAAAACCTTTAGGTGTCCCTCACTTGCTTTTTCGGGCATCCAGGGCCCCTATAAATCTTTTGGATACCTTATCTTGTTTTCGGTGCCTTGTATAGCTTCTTATTGAAACTAGGGGTCTCTGTCTGGCCTCGTGAGTTCTCTTGGACCAACTTTTAGAGGGATTGTATATAGCATTTTGCCCTGTTGTATAGTTTTAGGGCTGTTTTAAGACATTGCATTGCGTTTTTGGATTATCATGGACAAAAGTATGCCTTTTTGAGCCCTGTATAGCTATTTGTTGGACCTTTCTAGCATTTTAGTCGAATATTAGAGGCCATTGAGTTGCTTTAATGTAGCGTTTGTGGGAATACGAGGGGCGCCTTTAACTGGCTACATTTCACAGGTGCTAGTTTTTCTAGTTTTCTTCACCACTCATTTGGTCAAATTTACGGGCAATTTGCGAGTAGACAGTATCCTATGGTACCCAATTTCAATTAAAATACTTTTTCAAATGTCATCATTCACAAATAACGTTTAATTCGAATATATTACACTCGTTATTCGCGATTTCAATTATATGGAGCACTCATAATGATTTATTGTAATTATAACAATTTTTGCAATTAAAACTGTATCGTTTAAAACTGTAAGTCATAACTGGTTGTTCACTATAGTGGCATGGCATTACAGGGGAAAATCTTCAATGAAAAGGTACATGTACACATATGACCTTTGTAGATGATAACGGCCTTCTCCAAGGTATCCTATCGACCCTTCGTTTCAAGTGGGCTCATTCATGAGTCATAGGTCCAGCGTTCTGCACTTGTACTGACCAAAGGGGAGCATCCCTCAACATACACGGGGATTAATTGGGATATCAAATCGTGTGAAAGAAATGTAATTCCTACCAGTTAAGATCAGACGTACAAAACGATAGAAACTTTACAGTTTTAGTTGAAATACTTGGAAGTACATGATGTGAGATTTTTAGTTAACAGAATGCCAGCTTGTGGCTTGTCAAAGTAAATTACAAAACTATTTGAAATGAAATGATTTGTTCATGGTATAACATTTCTAGATATAGATGAATGTGCAACTACGCCTTGTCAAAACGGAGCAACTTGTACTGAGGGAATTGGCACATACACGTGTAGCTGTGCAACTGGCTATTCTGGTAGTGACTGTGAAACAAGTAAGCCAAAATTCCTGTCGACGAACGCACTTCATACATCACCATTCATCAACCTTTCATATTTTCCTCGAGTAAATAAACGAAAATAATGATAAGATACTAAATGAAATGGAAAAAACTTTTGTAAACGCCTTTATTTATGATGTTATATTTGTATTTAGATATAGATGATTGTGCAGCTTCACCTTGTCTTAATGGAGGGACTTGTGTAGATGGAATAAATAGTCATACATGCAACTGTGTACCTGGTTATACTGATAGTGACTGTGGAACTGGTGGGCAGAGTTCATTTTATAACAATATCAACTTTTAATCATGAGAGTATTATTTCATAAATTGATAAGTAACACTATGGTATAGTCCACACTGTTTACTAGTTCAAACCTAGGGTTAAAATACATTTTGCTATTGATCTTCTTTTAATATCTTCTTACTTTCGAACATGTACTTATAAGCTCTTTTAAATACATGTAAATCATATTTACACTCTGCTTATCATAAAATGTTGATGAATACTTAAATCATTCCTAAATCAAATATTTCCCTGGCATCACATATTGTCAGTAGACATCTGAGGAAAATCCTTGAAAGTAATACTTCGTTTATGATATAACATTTAGACATAGATGAGTGTGCAACAGCTCCTTGTCAGAATGGAGGGACGTGTACAGATGGAATCGATACTTATACATGCAACTGTGTAGCTGGCTATACTGCTGGCGACTGTGGAACCGGTAAGGCAGATCTCATAAATCACTATTAGCATTTGACAATGCATTATAAAATGTTTAATGTTAAACTTTGCTGGAACATATTCATTATTTTATATATTAGTCTAGTCAGTGACTCTGCTGGACAATAAAATGATTAACACAACAAAAATAAAGAACGATGTGAAAATACATTCTTGGGAATGATATCGTTTTCTTTGGAAGTCCGTTTTAATGAAATGCTTTAACATCAAATGTTATCAAGGCACATATAAAGTTTATTCAAACGTGATAATTATATAACAACTATTGTTATTAGTTTGATATATTGTTACAGATATAGATGAATGTGCAACCACGCCCTGTCAAAACGGAGCCACTTGTACACATGGAATTGACACTTACACGTGTAGCTGTGTTATTGGATATACTGGGAGTGATTGTCAAACTAGTAAGTTGAGATTGCATTGTATACAGTTTTAGGCTTAGTACATTCAAAAGTATACCAAGGAAGTAAATTATATTTTGACATTGCTAAACAAGGAAGGATTGGTAACATTTCGATAGTTACCAGAAAAAACAACATGATCACATTTCCCAGCACTTGTATTTATAATGTTATACTGTTGTTTAGATATAGATGATTGTGCAGCTTCACCTTGTCTTAATGGAGGGACTTGTGTAGATGGAATCAATAGTCATACATGCAACTGTGTACCTGGTTATACTGATAGTGACTGCGGAACTGGTATGGAAAAAATACATCGTTATGTAACGCTATGATTCAAATATGTTAGAAATAAATTATATCTAGATAAAATCTAGATCATGTTTCAACATTCGTTCGTCTTTTAAAAAGTATTGTATTAGTAATACGAGTATGAATGTAACAGTTATATTCCAAAAATATATTGTGACTTACCTGTGGCATATTTATTACTTTAGATATAGATGAATGCGCCACAGCTCCTTGTCAGAATGGAGGGACGTGTACAGAGGGATTGAACACATATACGTGTAGTTGTGCTGTTGGATTTACTGATGGTAACTGTGAAACTGGTAGGTTAAGGTTTCTATTTTACCAACTATCTTAAGTGCTTTTAAAGCATCTCGATTGTCTCAGAAAATATAAATAATTTCCATGTGAAAGTCAAGCTTATATGATACAGATATATTTAGATATGAGTCTTAATCTGAAATTAAATCAAAAACTTGTTCGATACTCATAAACTAAAGTTGACTTTCAGACATAGATGAATGTGCCTCATCTCCTTGTGCAAATGGAGGAGCGTGTATAGATGAAATTAACGCTTATAGCTGTGATTGTGCTGCTGGATTTACTGGTAGTGACTGTGAGACTGGTAAGAATAATGGGTATACCGCCATATTGTATTTGCCTGGAGGATAGATGACATAAACGCTTGGTACCCTAAATATTAAAATTGATATGGACAAATAAATTTATATCACAATAACTTATATTAACAATATGATGTATACACCACACAGTTTAATACTTATGACGTTACATTTAGACATAGATGAGTGTGCAGGTATTCTCTGTCAAAATGGAGGTACGTGCATAGATGGAATCAACACTTACACATGCAGCTGTGCTCCTGGATATACAGATGTTGTCTGCTCTACAGGTAAAAATACAGTTTATACCATTGATATGTCGCAACTTGATGTGTAAAATATCATGTTTGACTCTTAAATGATCTTTATGCCTGTGTATCTTTAGACATTGACGAATGTGCATCTTCTCCTTGTCAAAATGGAGGGACTTGTGCTGATGGAATAAATACATACTCGTGCAGCTGTGTTGTTGGATATAGTGGTAGTGACTGTGAAATTGGTAAGGACGGTTAATGAAGATCTGATTTTTATCTCTAGTAGCCCTATCAGTAATTAATAACTAAGAGTGTATCAACTATGAATATATGTATGTGAAATCTGTTTTAGAAAATATACATAGAAATATTAATGTGTTCATTTATACAATTATACGAGGAAATTGATCTTTTAACGTAGTGATGCCATGTCTCATTTACGTCATAATATTCATGCATAACTGCGTATATTCAAAAAAACACTGATACCTACTACTGACGAGATCATAGTGAGGGCAGATCTGTACCTCCCCCTAACCCGTGGTGTAATTCTCTATAGCCAATTGCAAATCGTTTAAGGTTAAACACTTGAATATGAAGTTGATATTTAACACAGTGATGTCATGTCTCATTTGCGTCATAATATTCATGCATGACTGCGTATATTGATAGACACAGTTGATGAATGTGCATCCAATCCCTGCCAAAACGGAGGGGACTGCGCTCAAGGTGCGATGAATACGTATACGTGTAGCTGTGTTGCCGGATATACTGATAGCAACTGTGCTACAGGTAACTTCACAGTACTGTTTTACTCTATCTATTATTCGTTGCATTTGGAATTTTTAGAATCCCTGTTCTGTTTTACCAATTTCGATTAGATTGACTGTTACGATTATAATTATTACGTTACCATAAAAGTGACATTGACAGCCGTTTGATGATGGCTTCTGTAACATATGGTCACACTTTTTTATTGCAGCCAGATTTTGAAATTTTGTCATGCTAATGTATTGTTTTATTTCCATTTCATGATAGATATAGATGAATGTGATTCCAATCCTTGTCAAAATGGAGGGACATGTACAGATGAAATAAATTCTTACAAATGTAGCTGTATAAGTGGATATACTGGAGCTGACTGTAGTATAGGTACATAGAATATATAGTACTCTATATTGTAATTGGCATTTTGGCATGATCCTATTAATATGTGAGTCATATATGATTGATGAGTATCTTTTAAAATAAATGTACATCTTATTCCACAGGTGAAACTGCAGCGTCACCATTGTTGAATTCACCTGAAGGAATAGCTGTAGTGACCTCAGCTGCTGTTGGACTAACCGCAGCGACTGCTTTGGGAGTAGTAGTAGTTATTCTCAAGGTTTCTATGAAAGGAATGAGGTACGTACCGCCAAGAATAGAATCGATTGTATTTGTATAAAGAATCTAAAATATATTTCAAAATTGTAACATTCCATTTGGTTAAAATCGTACCATTACAGTAGTATGTGTTTTGATGGAGTTTTGAAATGTTTAGTTAGTGTAAGAATGGTTGTATTATTAAAGCTTTGATGTTTGCTAAAGTATTTCAATATATCTTGAAAGCCATAAATAACATATTTTTATAATCACAATCTATCCTAATTATGATGTTTGAATCTTTAAAGTTAAAGTAGTCTGTTTGCGATGTCATTTTGATTTTTAACTTCACGGGTACTAACCAGACTTGGTGGTACCATGAGCTTGCTCGGTGGTATCATGGCTTTATGTATTAGTGAGCTCGGCTGTATGTCCAGCTGTATGTTTGAGGTCGGGATAGTACCCGTGAACTAGGTCAACATCGCAATTTCCAGGTACTGTACATAAAATAAGCCCACCAGAACTATACTGGCATTCATGATGGGCACAGTTTTCCATTTGTATAAACTTTACTTATAGTAAAATTTAGGAAAAAATATCATTTTTGGTAGATTTTAATGTTTTGTTGTACTGCTGTTCTAGCGCTGTCAGTAAACTAAAACCATCGATGGGTGGAGGAGACGGATTTGATGAGAGCCAGAGGTAAGATCAAATTATATAAATAAGATATTAATTCATCCAATACCTTTGAATATATAAACTCTAGCATGTTACCATGTATATTTTAGATAATATGTATAATTTGATGCAAAGCACTTAGATGAAAATAAAATTGCCACGGATCAAACACAGACCACCTTGAATGTAACAGTTTTCATTTTTGATATTGCAGAAACTCATCTCGAGAGAAATTACATAGAAGAACGTCGGATGATGATATCGATGATGCCTCGGACATAGAAGATCAAATGTCTATCATAGACGAAGGTAATTGAAAGAAATTGTATTCCCTCTGTGAAATGTTTTGCGAGTTGTGTCATTAATTAATTTTTGAGTACTTAATGGCTACACCATTACTAAGGACTTTTGAATATAATTTTCCCAATTTTATTGTACTCTGGATTTGACTTGTCAATGAAAGCTTACAACTTTTTCAGGGAATTAATTTAGTCAGACACCACTGGACGTTTTTTATTCAATTTTTAATACAATTACTTGTAAGCTGAGTCATTCAGAATAAGCTGAGTCAGCTAGAATATAGACATTTAGACAACTCTTAAGAATGTTATCTTCGACTCCATTGGCTTAACATGGGGATATCATCATATCAACTTTTCGAGACTTCAAACCGATATCCAATATATATTGGATCGAAATTTGGTTTAAAGATTCGGATTCCTGAGAAATTTCTTTCTTAAATTCATAACTCATACGTTAAATTTGGAGAACTTTTTATTTTGACCTACTTTTCGGACACAAATATCTCAAAAATGGGTCAAAATACTTTCTGACGGCAAAAGGCTAACACTATTAGCACACTCTTTGCTACATGTATACAAAATTTGGAAGCAAATCGTTAAAGTGTAATGTCAGAATCGCAAAAATAAGGAAAAACTATTAATTTGACCTAGATTTTGATCTCGGCATTTTGGTGTCCAAATTTTAAAGCTAGATAGCCTTCCAGGTCCCCTTCTTTTATATGCTTTCAGAATGTTAAGCTGTACTCTATATCTATGTCTATATCTGGTATTTTACACATCAAAAAAATCTTTTTTTCTCCCTTTCTGCAGTCTAACAACTAAGAAATCATTGTTTCAGAGCCCAACGAGAATGAAGATATCAGCCTGCCAGGAACGCCTGATCCATCACCGACATTTGAACAAAACGAAAATAGCAAACCATTATCCCCTTCCGACATAAGATCAGAAATCGACTTTGGCCCACGAAAGGTGAGTAGACATTGTTTGATTCTCATTCGGGTAAGTGACATGAATTGAATTAGATCCATGCATTGGAAAGCTGTTTTGAAATCGTATATATGTTTCTTTTCGTTAGGTTGGTATTGTTTGAGATATTTAGGTTTTTCCTTATCACCACTTTCAATATTTTCTTTCCTATCGGTGCTTTGTTTAACTCTTTTTGGTCTGTCCACTTTGGCGAGTGTAATAGAATGATGTATATGAATGTATAATTATTTACATATTACTTGACGAACCTTATATTAGTAAAATATATTTGTTATTGCAGTTACATTGGCATAGTATATATATCATAAATATACATTACCTTTATTTGCAGAATGGCCCATTGGTAGCGAAGCAATACTACACACAGTTCTACAATAAACTGCATTCTTCTCAAGTGTAACATAATCTACAGTGGCGTAGCGTGTATATTTTGTGAGTGATCGAAACGAACTAGCTTTGAGGGAGTTAAGTGGTGGGTTCTCCCTCAAGAAAATCTGAGAATGAGATTGCATTTGAAGCGTTCTGTGGCGTTTTGAAATACGGGATTCCGACTTTTATAGACTTGTGACTTTAAGTGTGTGGCAATTCAATATAAAAATCGACTGTTTTCTAAATTTTGAGAGCAAGTTACGCCATGGTGTGACGCTACGCCATTGATCTACCTCTACAATACATAACCTAGATAAAGACATTTATGAATGCTTTTGTAATTTATTTATACTATTACAATGTTATCATCCTTGAATGGTAGTTAGTATAGTGTATTTGTGTATTTGAATTTGTAATTGCTTTGTGTGTGCGTTCTATTATATATTAGTTGAATTACCCATTATGTAATAAAGATTACTTGATGAGATTTTACACCTTTAGCCAATAAGGACTTAAATTTTCTTCTATCTGAATTCTGTGAATATTTTCTGAATAAAAGCTGGGCTAAGTCCCAATTGATACAATGTTAGAAAATGCATCACTACCCCAATTTTAACAAAATCAACTGTATTAATATTCGTGTATTCTAATAAATAATTTTCATTAAAACTATGAAAACGCCTATCATCATACCATACCATAGAAATCACAGTGAATCATACGACATTGGACTCAAACAATGCTTAATTTATTCATATCCTGGTGATATTGAAACAGTATATATATATACTATTTCTGGATAATATTTGCCGAAGAGATATCACAAAATCTTGGAAAGTTATGTATGCATCGCAATCATTTCTCTTCGTTTCTTATAGTAGTACTCAAACATATTCTCAGATACTAGGGGAGAAGATTACACTCCAATATCCTAAGTTTGATAATAATTCAATCGTTGTGGTTGAATATTTCAGATGATAATCTGATTGCAACATCTTTTATTATGAGTCAACATGTATGACATCTGACATGTGTATGATCTTTGCTGGGATCTTTGTGATATCAAGACGGGTATTGTAAATGACCATTTAATTGTAACCTTTACGGCGACATATTGTAAATGATCGACTGATTGTTATCTCTATATGTATATTGTGAATGACCATTTGATTGTAATGTGTTACATTTTAGGCGATATATTGTATAATATTATCAATTCATTGTAATCTCTATATTTGTACAGGGTGGTCCAAAAAAAATGGGACACTCGTATTTCAAAAAAAAATATTGATTTTCTTGATGAAAACATGTCATATTATATACCAGTGGATAGGGAATTTACTTATCTTTAATTTGGTATATCATAAGTTCATATTCATTATAATGTCTGTCAACCAGCGTCCATTATATAAATGACGTCATTTTAGTTTCAAAACGGGTTTTCCAAAACTTGCAAAAACAAGTTTTATTGTCAATTTTATATTTACATAAACAGACGTTCAATATGTCCACCATTTTGATCAATTGTTCCCCTCAATTTTGGCCTAAACTGGCCAATAGCATCATTGATATGCTGTTAAAGACAATGAATTTCACTTCTCATTAATGCAGGTCTGTTCTCAAGAGACTGAATAGATGTAAAGGATTCATGGTACACATATTCTGTTAGTTCTCCCCATACGTGGTTGTCGCAGATCGTATGATCTGGGGGAGACAGTGATTAGAGAGATGAATCTAGGCACATTTTCTTTTAAACATTTGACACTCTTGTGAGATCTGTTGCTTGGAGCCCCATCTTGTTGGAAAATGTAATGATTCGAGAATGAGCTCATACCAGGATGGTCTAAAAACAACATAATTGGATAATGCGATGTCAACGTCTGCGACTACCACGTATTGAGAGAACTAACAGAATTGGTTTACCATGAGCCCCTTACATCTACTCAGTCCCTTATTAAGGATAGACTTGTTTAGAAGTAGAATTCATTGTCTCAACAGAATATCAATGATGTTTTTGACCAGTTAAGGCCAAAACTGAGGGCTATAATTGATCAAAATGATGGACATATTGAACGTCTGTTTGTGTAAAAAAAAGTTGACAAAAAACTTGTTTTTTGCAAGTTTTGGAAAACCCGTTTTGAAACTAAAATGACGTCATTTATATAATGGACGCTGGTTGACAGACATTATTATAAATTTGAACTTATGATATACCAAATTAAAGATAAGTAAATTCCCTATCCACTGGTATATAATATGACATGTTTTCATCAAGAAAATCATTACTTATTTTTGAAATACGAGTGTCCCATTTTTTTGGACCACCCTGTATTGTGGATCAGAGACATATAAAACTGTTCTATATGTCTCTGTGTGGATGACCAATTCACTGCAACATTTACATTATTTTTTACATTGTACCTAATTTCATAGTGTTATGATATAGTGTTGGTGATCAACTGATTTTCAAGCAGCTAAATTGTAGATGACCAACTTATAATGATCGTGATGATCGATATATTGTGGATGATTAACTGCTACCTTTATTTGATTTTGATGCAAGTTCTAACATTTTGCATACTGGTATGCAAATACTTTGTACCATGTTAATAAAAACAGTTCTTTCTGGTAGAATAGAATCACAAAATCGAATCTTTGTTATGTTTTTTGCAATTTACTATGTAAGTTTATACACCGTTGTTCATACAACTGGGTGTCCTTGGTAGTTTTAATTGCCAAGCATGACGTGAAGATGAGACTTCCAGTTGCAAGAATTTTTGAACGGGGTGCAAAAAGAGTGGGAGGATTTAAACTACCTCGTAGAATTGAGGCCATCTGGGCTGCTGGGGGAGACATACAGACTATTAAAAAAGTGAAATATGGACATCACTAAAAATACTCTAAAAAATTTGGAATTAAACCAATCACTCTGAAATTTGGTGTGTGATCAGCAAATTAAATTCCCTTTAAGATGATATATAACAACCCTATATTATTCCTGAATCGAAAAAGTTAAGGGGGGAGAACAGACTTATTTGACACCCTGTAGAAATCCTAGATATCAGGTATCAATAAGAAGACATGTACCTCCTGTAGTTGTCCTCCTCTTCATAGTGATTAAATCCCCCCTGCCACCCTCCCCCTTCCAATGCTTGTCGAGGTTCTTTTTAAAACTATCCAAGGATTGAGATTGTATGGTAAATGGGGTTAATTCCATTCATTAACTATGGAGTTTCTAGCGAATTGCACTAGCAGAGTTCCTAATCCCCCCTCCCAAGTAAAAGTAGATCTATTGCAATATGAAAAAAGATGCAATGATCGGCCTAAATCGGGTCTCTCATGAAAGTGTTTCCTGACTTACTTCTCGACTTTGATAATTAATAAAAAAGGTAATTAGTAGGCCCACGTGTACGATATTTTGCAGGAAATTAGTTTATATATCCTTTGGAGCATCTACCCCCCCCCCCCCCCCCTTAGGAACTCTAGGGTTAATAGAATATCAATCAAATAATAATAAATAAACATATGCTGACATATTCAGCTCTGGACTTTATGTCCAAAGGGGGGTAACACACATCGTCAGAAAATATTTTAAGTTCTCACACCCCTATGTTTAATCATGGACCTGAAAACCGTGGTTTGCCAATTTGCGAACGTTCGGGGTAATACGTTCACCCTTGTGTACAGTGACACGTGTTTACGCGATGGTTAGGCGTGATTTATGGCTATTTGTGTAGCCTAGTGTTGAATTTAAACGTTCCTAAGCTCCTGATAATAGGCTAGGCTAATCCTTTGGTACCTAGTGAGGTAAGCTTACACAACGAACGAAATGAATTTTGAGAATGATTTTGAAAAGCCCGCGCAAATTAGTTCCTGGTTTAGTGGGATCTCGTTGTTCAAGTCTCGTGATCGAGATTTCGGCAACCGGAAGTAAAGAAAATTATAAAATGCCTTCGAAAAAAGTCAAGTCTGTTTCTTTTAGCGATGTTATGACCACAGAAGTATATCAGAATGGTGAGACGTGTACTGTCAAAGAGAATACATTGAAGACATCTGGTCTATCAGACTATGTCGTTGCACTTCGGCCTTGGTCGTTCACTGCTTCACTCACTCCAGTTGCTCTAGGATCTGTATTGGCATACAAAATGACTGGGGATTTCAACATATGGATAGGTACACGTCATTTTATAATATATTATCTATTCATGTGACATTCATGTCATTTTCTCCAAGGTATTTCAAAATATTGAAACACATAAAGGCTACATGTACAATATATAGATCTAATACAGACTCTTCTTCTTCACCTGTGAGTGTAATAACTTCCAAGGCTGGTTTTTATGTAGCAGTTTGTCCTGGTCATACCCTCCCACAGACTTGTGAGGCCTACAATATTGAGACGCTGAAATCTGCAACTTCTATAAATGTTTCACTGATCATTGGAATCGATTCGTCATACTTACATATTATGAAAAGTATCAGCACTCTCCGTGCTGATTACTGATTAGGAGTCCTCAAACATGTAATGAATAATTTTCCCAAGGAACAAAAATGATAGCTATAATGGGAATTGATTACCTTCTTCTAAGGCCGCTGTATCGTGGCCTTCCAGTACAGATATATTCCTGCATGAACAACTGGTCATGTCGTAATCATAAAATTTGAAATCATATGTTCGCCATTTTTCCACATCACAATTTGAATTGCGAGTTTTGGTCTTATTACCTCACCAAAAATTCCAAAATACACATAATGTGATCAGTGTATTAGTTCACATCTTCTGGATCGCTAACTTAGAATTTACAGCCAGTTACTAATGTCAGACATTAACGACATTTCGTCCAGTTTTCGAACATCGCCATTTTTCTTGGAGCCATTTTGTTTTAATTTTAGACGAAATCCTGATGAAATCATGTCATATCTCATCAAGGAGCCGAGCTGGGTCCAATTTGATTATTGATTTATTTATCTGGCGATTTTTAAAATATTCAATAAATTTATGACACCACGGCCAGCTTTTTTCAAATAGAGTTCACAGTATTCCAGATGAAACCCCCTCTAGCCAGAGACTCGAGTAAGGAATTCATGTTATTGATCCAAGGGTCAAGGAATTTGATTGGTTCAAAAGTGTAAGCATCTTGAGTTGTGTTGCATCGGTGCTCTATCATTAGTCCAAATCTTCAGATACTTTCCAATGTCTTAATCATCAAATGCTTGATTCAAATTGGACCTGAATTCAAATCAAATTGGTCAAGATTTGACCAATCAGCGATGATGTCATCTCAATACACATAATTATAGACATTATGTCATCTCTAGACCTTGGAGTTTTTCCCCCTCTTTTTGTTATGCGAAATGTGGCATTCTAATATTTCAGTAAATTGACGCAACTAAATTAATTTTTTTAAAAACTGTCTGTAGATGAGTTACATATCTTATGTATTTTTAAAATTTTTAACCAACATGTTTTTGTTAAGGTTTCACCATGTTCACTCTTCTCTAAAATTTGACCCTCCTAGTTCATGTAGTTTTTCCTCAAATAAGTAATTCTGTGCTATGTGTTTAATTCCAGTTATTGTTACTTGTATCACAGCACTAGCAGTCCATGCAGCAGGAAATCTGGTGAACACCTACTTTGACTATGTTAAAGGGGTCGATAGTAAGAAAAGTGATGACAGAACATTAGTTGATCATCTTTTAGCTCCTGATGAAGTTGCACGCTTAGGAGGCATTTTTTATATCATAGGATGCTGTGGATTTGTTGTCATGACAATTTTATCTCCAACAAAGATGGAGCATTTAGCTTTGCTGTATTTCGGAGGATTATCTGCTAGTTTTCTCTATACTGGAGGATTGGGATTAAAATATGTTGCATTAGGAGATATTCTTATTTTTATTTCTTTTGGACCAATTACAGTATTATTTGCCTTTCTAGCACAAGGTGGTGAATTGAGTCTTCTACCTATGGCATATGCTATTCCTGTAGCTCTAAACACCGAAGCCATTCTGCATAGTAACAATGTTCGGGACTTTGAATCTGATAAGGCTGCAGGGATTGTCACACTCCCGATACTTATAGGAAAAACAGCATCGTATGTTGTGTTTGCTTTACTGATATTTGGACCTCCAGCAATTTTTGCTGTTATGACTGTAAAATTTAATCCTTGGTGTTTTTTACCAACTTTAACAATGTTGATGGCCTTGAAAGCAGAAAAAATGTTCAGAACTGGTAAATTAGCACTATTGCCTCATTATATAGCACAAATGAACCTGATCTTAGGGTTCTTATATATTGTTGCGATATACATGTCAAGCAGTGCACAATTACCTGGTTTTTAACAGTAGAGCATATTGCTCTCTTTGATCAATAAAAATGCTCATTATATCTAGTTGATAACATCAAAACTATTTTTCGCAAAATTGTTGAGATCTATCAGGTTGCCTCAAATATCAAGAGTGAATGCAAGTTCCAAACAAGATCTGAATATAACTCAAATCTTAAGGTGCTTTGATTTGCCAAATTTTGTATATGCACAAGGTATAAGCCCTATAACAGTATAAGTAAACATAAAACTAGTTTATATTTAAGATTCATTGAGATATAATGTGACAATATTAGTTCTCTCCCCTCGTTTCTTTCTTAACAGGCTGTAAAATCCTAATTTCACCCTCTTGCTCAAAACACCTATAATATTTCATTATTTTGACAGGGTGTAATTTTAACATAATGACATGTAATTTCATGGGCATTCATCTGATAGAATGTCAATGGTAATTTCCATTAGGGTACTTCACCCAGTTGATCTTCTGCTAGGGAATTCACCTTCATCCAATACTTAGTAGTGTTATAGGTAAATTACATGCGGGAATATAATTGATATCTGAGTTGAGCGGGTGATATATATATTTATCCCATACTTGGATGTGTCACGGGTACATAAAGCCGGTTTGTAAAAACTTATATTTTCATCAGCGGGCAGATATAGCTTTACGCACCGCTCCGAGCGGGCAGATATAGTATATCTGCCCGCTTACGTCATAATCGCTGTTCCCATATTGGTTCTTTTGTGTAACGTTCGCATACTATAAACGACAATGGAGAAAAACGCAAACAATCGCAATCTGTTTGATACTTTAAAAGAGGGAAGGAGCAGTATGCCCCATTAATAATCAAAGATTTGAACAGAAAAATCTGGCTACGGACAAGAATACAAAACTGGGCATGAATATCTTAAAATAATTCAATGGTTGGTTGCAAAGTTTCTGAACTTTGGCCAATTGAACAATGTGATTGGTATGGGATAAACAGATCATCCTATAGTCGGTTCAGGATATGTGGATTATCCCTTGGCCAATATAACATATCTACCCTCGGGACCTATGGCCCTCGGGCAGATATATTATATTGACCTCGGGATAATCCCGATATCCTGAACCTCATATAGGATAATCTCTATATCTCCCGCTGAGATGAGCGGGAGATATATATCACCCGCTCATCAACAATCTCCCTGGAAATTTCTTCAGTGCTTTTTTGAATTCCTGGGATATACTTTGGCTCTATTTGATAAATATAAATTTCATACAGTGTTAAGTGTTAAAAGCTGTTGAGTTTTAAAAAACAAAATTGTTTAGGACTTTAAAATGAGATAAATTATATATGTTTTGATGTAACTATCGTTTGTAATTATTACATTAGGGTTCCCTAACATTCAATGCATATTTAATTCTCATAATCCACTAAGCATAGGATAAATCAGTTATTGAATGCTCGATTTTTGATACAGAGTATATCCCTCGGTAAATACAATATATCAACCGTTGGTCCCTACAGTCCCTCGGGTAGATATATTGTATTTCCCTCGGATATACCCTGTATCAAAAACCTCCCATTAAATAACTTCTATGTACTGTATTTTATAAAATATGTTTAGAATACTTGGGTTTGACGAGATCAAACCAAGTTAGATTACTTATATCAAGAGAAATGGCACAAAATTCTTGAGCACTTTTTATAAAAGCCTTATTGAGTAGTGAAATTATATTGTAAATATGTAGTTAATATTTATTGTGCAAAATGTGAAATGTGACATATAGTTATAGTAGCGTGTATAACATGTCCAAGCAGAGAGGATTGACTCCCAGGGATGCAACTCAATATTTTCCAACAATAAAAATAAGAATGTTGTTGTTTTCTGCCATTATTACTGACTTTAAATTCAAATCAACAGCTGAAAAGATTCAAACCAATATCTGAATCATTCTTATGTATTTTTGGAATTTTTTGTTTGGATTTGAGACCAAAACTCACGATTCAAATTCTGAAGGGAACAATGGTGGCTGTTTGAATTCAAATTTTATAATCTCAATTTATGGCAGAATATCAAGTTGGAACCCTGGGAGTCTATCCGCCTTGATATCCAAGCTTACATGTAAAATGAACTGTTCAGCATTAGCATTTAATATGCGGATTCATCTACTTGGCAGAGTGAAACTACATGATTTTTTGATGTTTGAAATGTCACATTGGAGGCAAAACGTTGCATCATTGATGCGCTCACTTAAAAAAAGTTCACATATCAATGTCTCCATGTCAAACAAAGTACTTGGTGTCTGAAAATAGTGTACTGGTTGGAAGGTACTGTTTTGGTTTCCAATGCAAGAAATATTGAGCACTAATATCCAAAATACCTCACAGTGTGTGTGGAAATCGGTACTTTGTAGTGTATTCAATGTTGACCATCGAATGTGAGGAGACAGTTCACCAAGAGATTAGAATTCAAAAGTATCTTCATCCCAGGTCACACATGTTATATGCAGTCTTTCCTTGCTGTAAACTCAAACTATTATCAATATTATCAACATTATGTGTGCAGGTTTTAGATAGTTTTGTTGAGAGACTATGATCAGTTGAACTTCCAGGCCATTTGCTCATTTGTTGAAATCATATTTATGTTATGAACCTGTGAGATAAAGATGTTTCTACCAAAGATAAGTTTTGTATTAATATGATGTATGATAGTTTGTTTTATGATGTATACAACATTATGGTAACTTCCGATATCAGGGCTCTCACCAGGAAACATTCAGGGTGGGGTGGAAACATCTTTAGCATAACTGTTTAGTCCTGATAAATCATATTTACGTTATTTTTTATCCTCTCTACATGCTATTGTTGAGTTTTTTAGACTGCGGAAACAATCATGATTTGCCTATAGGTTGTGGTGGGAGCTAAATAGAGTGTGGTGCTGCACCTGGCGCCACAGTCTAAAAGCCTAGCGAGAGCCCTGGATATACTGAAGAGTAAAAATATAAATGTTGAACTCATACTCAAGTTATAAATCTAAGTGGAAAAGTTGTTCCTATCCAGCATGGTTTAATATTGTGGTTTATACTTTGTATTATCATGTATAATACTTTGTATTATCGTGTATAATATTGTATTATGCTGTGTTTTACATTGTAGAATCCTCTGATTTACAGTAAAAATATACATGTTGAAATTGTACTCATGGTAATTCATATCCAAGATAGGTTATGTATTATGGTGTGTAATACTTTTTATCGTATGATCTGTAAAATGAAGCCCTCTGATTGGTCAGTTCTTGTGCTGTACCAATCTGTATTGCTACTGAGATTGTCCCCGTTGATCATCTCCGTCGCAATACAGAAAATATTGATACGGAGGGGACAATCTCAGTAGCAATCCAGAAGAGCACACGATAAAAACGTTATTGAATGATTTGAAGTGCAATACAGGATATATTCTGCTCTCGATATTATGTATTGGCACTCGACTTCGCCTCGTTCCAATACAAAATTTCTCGAACAGAATATATACTATATTGCACTTCAAATCATTCAATAACTTATAGTATTGTGGAGTACAATACTTTGTATTATGATGTATGATACATGAATATTACATGTTTGTTGTGATCTACATGTAGTAACTTCAAATATACAGTGAAGAATCAAAATGTTTTATATAGCAATAAAGCTGCAATTAATTCTTCTAAAAATAAGCCTGTTTTTTAACTTTACGTCCATCCCTTTGAATATCATACAATCTCATTGTTTATCCACATCAGACTTGAAAAAAGTAAGGTTCGTGCTCATCTACATCTGATTCAATGACTGACAGAGTCATAGATTTTTATCTGCTCATTACTCTTTCACCTTAAATACAATTTTGATTTATCTTCTTCAAAAGAATGCTCTGTGTTTGTGTGCTTAGAGTGAAATTGATGAATAAAGCAGGTTCAACTTGCTAAACTGGTATAATGGGATGACAATATCCCTATGCAAAGCATCCTTACCTGTGAATATCAACTTTTAAAGGTATTAACTGACCCAAACATTTTCTCTCTTGGTAATGCATAAAGATAAACAACCTATTTACTATAGTCCAAGACTATGGACCCCTCAACCTTACACTTCATCAACACATCACCTGTGGGTAGGTGTGTAGTGGGCGGCTCACAAGGCCTCTTAGCTGACTATGTATTGAGTGCTGATTTCACTTGTCATAAAGAGTGAAACCCTCAAAAGAATTACTAGTACTTCCTGATTGAGGATTGAACCTTTTTGTATTACCTCGTGCAGATCATTACTTTATCTAGTAGTTTCTTTCTAGAATTCATATTTCTAGTTGAAGGCAGAAAAGATGAGTTGAGTATCAGTGCAGATAAGGTGTTCAATATTTGGAGAAATCAGGTTTTCTGTCTAAGTGTGTTTATGTCTTTGATGGTCCAAAAAATTCAACTTTTGGAATTGGATTTTCAGTTTTGTCAGTAAATCTGATACAAGCATACAACACTAGTCCATTATTCATTGAATGATCAAATAACTTAGCAAACACATTCGTTTAAATAAGAATTCTCTTATTTGCCAAAAGTATCAATTTATTGTTTGCTAAATCAGAAATGCGATTCTAGAAAAGAGAAACAGAACAGAAAAATATTCATCAAATAGGTATACATTTACCAGTTTTCACTGCCACCTTTCTATCTACCCAATGCCTATCTGGCTGTATGTGTATGTGCTTTGAGAAAGTGTTGAGTCAAATTGACTATTGTTTTTTATATTGGTCACAGTTTCAGGATGTTTAAGGGAAGTCTCTACGAAACCATTGGTGGAACCGACCGCCCCCCCCCCCCTTTAGTGAGCCCAGAAAAAGTGTTTTTGGGCCCCACAAAATTGTGGCCTATATGGTCATAATTTGGCCTTTTTTGGGCCAATTTATCAAAAATGGGCCTTAATTTTTAAAATATTTCTTCCATACTCAAAATTTGCACCCCCCCCCCCTCCTTGTTAATTTCTGGATCAGCCACTGGAAACCCATACTTGTTACGAACTACAGCATTAAAGTGCTAACCTATGAAGCATTCCCAGGATAGAACTAAATCAAATTGACAAAAGTACAACTGGTAATTTGCGGAACGTGGCAATATTAATTGCAGTATGTGACAATTTTATTATATATCCTAAAGCCCGTGGGTCCTAGATATTGCTGTATTGATGGACTAAGTAGACACTGGACTATACTAGTACCCAATGGTCTTTTACTCCTTTTATTACGTCCAGATTTAAAGTCCGGGGCTCATACAAAGTAGTGGATTCGCACTTCAAATCTAAGATACACAAATAATGGCTTTGTTAAAGTTGCAACAATTAGTGCAAGGGGGCATTCAACGATCACTTGCCAGTTTCAAAATATATTTAAGTTTGGATATTCCATCAAGACTAACATATATTTTTATTATCTACAAAGAAATCCCCTGGATGAACATTATTTCAGCTGATATTCCTTTTGAAACGTGGTGGGTGTTGAAAATCTAAAAGTGGGACTCCCTCTATAAGCTTTGAACTGAATTTACACTTCTTTAATGCTGAAATTTATAGTTTATCCATACATTTTGTCAAAGAAGATAGTTAAGCCAAATATTGACCAGATTGCTCAGAAATTGTTTTTAAAAATCGAATTTTCTCTCTACAGTCCTTGTTGCCCCTTACTGTAGGTAATGAAGTCATCGACAACCCAATATTACAGCCCTGAATCTGCAACTTGACTATCTGTTCCTTGCTTATCGAGCAGTAATCAGGTAATATGTAACTAAATAATCACATAAAAATCATTATTTGAGAGCCTTTAACTTTTATTTTGAAACCCAGCAAAAGCTTCAAAATGATTAACTGCTACGAATTAGTCAAAGTCATGTATTTGAATATCATCATCATCATCAAATTCATCATCATCCATATTGAATTCCTCAAATAAGGCTGACAATTCGTCGTTCCAACCATCCATTCCCTCAAGCGGATCTGATATGTCCGAAAAATCCACCGCTGAATCTGTTAATTCTTGTTGTGAATCTGGCAAATCAATCTGCCCATATAACAAGGATAAATCGTCAAAACCAGAACCTATTTCGAGTGGTGGTTCCTCACCTGAACCATCTTCTGGAGCTTTGGTGGTTGGCTCTGGAGTAGTAGTGGTGGTTGTTGTGGTGGTGGTGGTAGTGGTGGTTGTACTCGTTGTTGTGGTTTCCATTGGTAATGGTTGTAATGTTACACCTTCTGGAGGCTCCTTTCCACAATACGCTTGCCATTTCTTACCTGTAAATAGAATCGAGAGATCTCACCATATATGATGTACGAGTATGAATTGAACATAATTTGCGGATTCGGACCAGGACTGGAATTCGGAAATTCGAAATATAAAGTAAATGTAAAAATACGATCTTCTGGTACAAAACTTCTTGTACAAAATGGCACATTCGTTCATTATCGCTGAGCTACATATCTAAGTCCGTAAACAGACTGAGTGCGTGATCAGGTGATTGTTAAATATCCGGAATTCCTTGGCCTCCGAGACCAACCTTTGCAGCAAAGGGGATCTGTTTTGAAGTATGGAAAAGTCCGACTCCACCAGTCTGCCTCTTTACAACCACCGTTGATCCTGTAAAACAACCAGGCGTGTCCGCCATCTTTATCAAACCCCTTATGGCCCTTATTATTGAGAATGGCGCAAAATCGCCGTCCTCTGTAGTTTGGATCTCCATTCTGTAAGAAGACAAATTTGAAGTTGATCGACGGGATATTATATAATCATACTCCCAGTGATGTTTTAAAGTGTTTTTGATGTTGAATAGGAATTAATATAATTATTACCCATTCAACAATCTGTCCAAGATCGAGTGCGACTTCTCCATACGCCCATCCCCATTCAACACATTCCTCCTCGCATCTGTAGAAATCTGGCGGACCACATTTCTTCTTTGGGTCGGTCGAACCTTTTTTGTATATCGGTGTTTCCTAAGTAGTAAATTGATTCAGTTACTTCGAATTCTGAGACCCAAACAATTTTTTCTTTTACCTGATGTCCAGTAGACTAGAAAGAATACTTAAATTAGGAGTGAAGATAAACAATCCACACCACCTCCGGACACCACCCTTGTCACTGGCTCCGGCAATGTTTCAGTTTTTACTAGAGGTGTCAAGTAAACGTATTAACCGGTTAAACTTTTTATCCTCGAAGTCTATGCAGTGCATCAGTTTTTTTTTATTACTGCATGATAATTTTCCTCCTACTAGATATATCATGGGATAACAGCACAAGAAGGACACAAAAATGACATCCACCAACATAATGTTTTATAACTTTCTTGTCTGAAGAAATTCTGACTTTTTCGCACATTAAAACTACCATTTTGCAACTCCACAAGAAGTTTCAGATGACTAGCTCACCTAGGTGCACATTTATGAGCGTTACAAAATGTTTCGTCTATTCCCTTGCTGGCACAACTGGATTTTACACAAAAAACTGACACCCACCTTTTGTAACATAATTTTTGAAATAAGTTTAAGTCTTTTTATCAATGACAACTACATTATTTTGTGTTTAATTGAATGGACTTCCTTTCCCTGAACAGATGTACAAGCCAGAATCATTTAGAAAGTATTTAGTATTTACAAAGTTATGTTTAAAACCTGGGTTGTAGAATCCATTCGTGTCTGCAAATAGGAATTGACATTTAGAACAAAGGTTGTAACGCGTATAAATGTTGACCAACTCGAGCTACACATCCGAAATATCTGGAGGTGCTTTTGCATTATGCCTTCTTTAAATGTGCAATAGAACAAGTCTATACGAGTATGTTAATAGACAAACAACTGATACAACGTAAGGTGGGTGTCATTTTTGTGTCACCCTGTACAATTTGCGTATTGAATTTAGCGCCAAAAATGGTTTGACAAATCAATGGCATCCTTACCTGATTGACCCTCAAAATATAGTTCCGGCTACGTCATCAAAATGATTTTCATGTTTCATTCAAGCACTTTATATTTAGACTTATTTATTTGAGTTTTTGAATGTTTATAAGTTTTAGTTAATTTAATTATATAGTTACACGGTTATTCTAAGTGCGTCGTAATCTTTTGAAATCCGTTAATATTTTATTACTCTCGTTACAATTTCCTACCTATGGACAAAAACGATCATAAATTTTCTCTTTTTATTAAATTAGGCAAACGACAACTGAAACTGTAACGTGAGAAATCCCGAACTTTCCCTGTCTAAATGCTAAAAGTAATATGCATTATTTCGACTGGTTCTATTACTAATCTTTTACTTTCACTTTAGATCATTTTAAACTTATTATATTAAAAATCATACTGATATTCAACTCGGACAAATTCAACAAAAAATAGAACTATATCTAGTTGTTGAATGTAAAAAGGGTTGGAAATATGATAAATGGATTAATAAAGATATTGGTAGTTTTAAAAAAACTCCCAGACTTACTTGAACGATATCCAACGATATGATATCTTCTCCGTCTTCTTCGTGCTCCACCGCACCAGGGTTCTGTACCATAATGGCACATTGGCATCTAAAGTTGATATGTGTAAGTAAAAAATGATTTCCTTAAAAATGTAACTGCAAAAACGATGCATTTACCTACGTTCGGAATATCCAATTTGAATAAAAGATATCGTATGTACTGGTATGTAAGAATAACACATTTATATTGTAATATTAAATTATTCAGAATAAGTGCCTTAATTGACTTACGTCAGTTGAGCCTGTGTCCACCCTATTACCACCGATAGCAAAAACAGGACGCGAATAACCATATCCACATTACACCGAGAACCCTTTCTACATTCAGCACATGATTGGTACGTCAGAGCCCTAGAGCTAACGCCCGACCAAAATAATTGCGAAACACTATTTTGATATTAGGCTAATAATGAAATATTGATAGCAAAGAAATTAACGAAATATTTTTTTCTCGAATCGTTTCCAACGACCATTTCAAATTAGTATAAATGTTCATCTGGGTCAACAATGATGAGAGAATATGTCCTTGGCTTGATGGCCTTTGTTGATCTAGAGCCCTGTAGTAAAACATAACTTATGGGGTAGGGTTGAAGGGGTGAACCCTTTCTTGTTTGTGTCAAGTTTATCGTATAAACGGTGTGAATCATGAAGACACTATTCATAGCAGTTGCAACCTTGATTTACGGAGCTTGCGATATTTGACGGTGCAAAAGGGCTGGATTTGATTCTGGTAACAAAAAATGAGCAAAAAAGGTCGCTGTCAACAGATTCTATTTTTCAAACTCTATAACGTCACAATATGGGACGCTTACTAAAATTCATCCTTTGAAATAAAACTTCCATCTACCTTTATCAAGACGAAAAATAAGTATAATAGTCATATATTGTTTGAGTTATGAGCTTTTAAAGACGAAAAATAATTCAAAATGTAACGTGTCAACAGGGGATATTTGCCAGATATTTTGGTAAAAAACTCTTTTTTTTTAAAAACGCGCAAGAATCGTGATCGGAGTGTAGTTGATCTAAAAACTTCATCGATACAGCTTTAAAATGATATATAACTTTAATTAGAATATTATCTTATAATCCGGGAAATCAAAGTTACATTCACGCGATACCCTTAAAAAACAAATGCGCCACCTTTTTGCGACACCTCTATGTTGAAGGCCATGTACTTAATTACTAAAAAGAAGTTTCACATATCACATTTTAGTAACATTGGGTAAGACTACAGATTATTTACTGACTTGGGGAACATTGGTCCAATTAGACATTACATTTAGTCAAACACCCAAATCTGGGAGTACATTTCCGAAAATTTTTCTTGTCAAAGCGTATACGCATTGACAGAAAAATTAATATATAATTTTCAATTCTCACTCAAAATCGGAGAAATCATGTTTTGAAAAAAAATCATGTTTTAAAAATTATTTCGAATTCACTCAAAGGCTCTGTAGCATTTATGTAATGTCTAAATTATATGAATACTGAATATGGTATTGGTATAAGACATTTTTGTGATCATGGGTCTCTGGGCGACAGCAGTATGAGCTGTGTGATGTGCAATGTTTTTCATAACCTAAACGTGAACGGAAAATATTTAAAGGATGCATTTGTATGAACGATTGGTCATACGTATAGGTTGGTGTTTCGATTTCATATGCAAGCTTAAACTCCCTATTGTCATCATGATAAACCATGACATCTCAAATCTTCTCAGCCCTGAGATGCCATGATATAATGAGCTTGATTTGGCGATCCAGGAGAGCCCAAAATTGAGGATTTTTGAGATCGTTCATCCCAGCTCATATTTCATCTAATTGGGGTCATAAAACGTGTGTAACTGTGCCTGTTGTAATATCTGCTGTTAAATACAATGCCTATTATGTAATGTATTGTAATTGTACATTAAGGTAAATGATTACATGATAACTATCACACTTATTGACAGTTATGACTCTTGCCATCTGATGTGCTCAGATCACAGAATATGCCTCATAATATCAGAGCATGTTTCAGGTGAAACAGAAAGACGCTAGGAGTATCAGAATGCCCTATTGTGGTCAGTACGTGAACTCTTGTTATCATGAGAACATACAATCATAACAGTTTCCCATGACACAACACTTGAACTGGCAACAGTGGAAGTTGTAAAATATGAGAGGTCTGATGGAATATGGAAAGGGGAATTTCCTTTTTCAAAATGATTGCAAAATACCTCATATATCATAACAATAGACCAATTCAATAAATCATACCATAGTTGGCGCAGAACAAGGATTAAATTATTGCTGGTTTTCAAAAATTTCGCCATTCATCAGAAAGGCCTTCGTGACATAAGGTCTTTGTTTTTTCGTAAAAATGCATAGGTAAAACTGTTTTACTATTTGAAAAGTTAATTCAACCTCCGAATCTGGTCCTTTTGCTTCCACTTATTTGGATAATCATTTTTGACAAAGGACCTCTGACTGCAATAAATGGATCCTATGATAAAATGTCACCACCTAGTTTAATCTTGAACTTCAGATTTAAACTTCCGAGAACTTGTAGATGATTTCGAAAAAATTGAAGTCAGTCTTAACAGTATTTGTTAAGTTATTGGATATTGTAAGAAAATGTTACAAATGCCACCCACCAATTACCACCACAGTTGGAGACCATAACAATATGTCACCACTTTTGGTGATGACATAATAAAACCTTCCCCTGCTTCCATGCAACCGATTCCTTTCATAACAGAAACACGAGAATTGTGTACATTATTTAACTACATGTTTATTGATACATGAACACAATATAACTTTGTGGCCATTATATTTTAGTACATTCTTGTTGAAATAAAATAATAAATATACAGTTAATTCTACAATTGGAAGGAAGAATGCAGTGTTGCATTCTTTAACCTAGTAGTACATATATTCCAACTCTAACATTACCTATGAACATTACAAAACAGCCAAATAGTTACCACTTCTGAACAGATTTTAAGATGATGGTGGCAAAACTGCTTCAGTTTGCACCATGGAGAGGTTATATTGCTCATGACAAAATTGCTGAAAAATGATGTATAGAAATATGTATCACTTGCTTCCATGCTTATTTGTTTTAAGGTGTTTTGTATTGTTCGGTGAACAGTTAAATAGTCTTTCAAATGTAACCTCATTTGGCATTCTTAGTTATGATGGGACCTTTGACTCAAAGTGACATTTTGAAAGACTATATGCTGTTGCCCAGTTGCTGTTGAACAATCTTTGTGTATCATAACACAATTCATATTATGTTTAAACTTGGTGCAGAATGTTTAAGTATCATGTTAAGCCAGAACACAAACGTAATGTAAGTACAGACACTGTATGCATCATGTGACCCTTATATACATTTTTTGTGTACATATTTTGTGATAAGAGAACCTAAAATTCTTTGAAATGTTCCACAGATTTTGACTCTTGAGACAGATCTTTACAAATAGTGATGACTTTGAAAGTTGGAAAAATGTGAGTGGCCTGTATGGCGTTTGAATGATATTTGACTATTATATACAAGCATCACTAGTCTAATTTTTCTCTCTATTTAGCAAATAATTCAATAACTTTGTACATACAACACATTGCACTGTAATATTTTTTCAACATTTACATGTATTATTAATAATATTATAATTGTACTTAATTACATTGTGGTAATATATTTAAATATACTGTATAATAATGTAATGTAGTAACATAATAGAGTAATAGAATCCAAAAATATGATAACACATAATAATAAAATTGAAACTGTAAAGAAGCTATTGTACAATATGTTCGGGAAAGCAACAATAACTGTTAACAAACATTATAACTCCGTCATAACCAAGTAGAATGTAAATAAACCCATTTCATCTATCATAAATTCAGCTTACTGGATCAATTCTATGATAAATTCAAAATTCAAAATAGAGGATTGTAACTGCAATTTTTGGAAACTTTCATATATGTATATACATATATATCATTGTTCAGCTGAAATCTCTGAGATTCACTGTCAAATGATTCCTTACAGGTGTTATTAAATCAAAAGTTATTTCTTAAAATGCCAGTATGTATTATAATTAAAACAAAGTATTTTTGACAAATATGAGACATTCTTTCTATCACACTGATCTTAAGCTTGTTGGGACCCTATAGTACATATAATACACATGGAAACTAAACCATAAAATCATGTTCCAATAATAAGTTAAAATACACTCATCAGATCACATTAATCAACGACCCCTTCAGTTTTGGGGACATTTAGGTCATGAATAATTCTAACCACACAATCTCTCTTTTGTCTAACGTATTCATTATTCATTATTCAGAAGCAGATAGTGTTGAAAGCTTTCTCTGGTCTTACCAGGTACTAACACATACAGAGCATATTAGCCTCATTAATGTACAACCTGGTCAGCTATAGGAGTGTCAAACACTTCCCATTCTTAAGATCTCGGTTTGCTTTCAGGTGTAGACTAGAGACATCAACTGCATAAACCCTAGCATACAAGGTCATAATCCAAATATGGGCAAATACCTTGGCAATAGAAGCCAGTATGTTTCATACACATGTGATAATGCATGCGAACATACTATCAAATCAAATGAAACATCTATCCTGAATTTGCTTGGAGATTATGATGTCGTATGTAAAGGTTGCGGTCTATCTATACATGGAATAGTGTTGATAGGAATGACTCAAATTGAAAGCTTATCTGCTTCAATTCATAGAGATTTATACAGTGCAGCCTCTGCCTGAAGATTGAAAGCTGACTCTTCTAAGTTCCCCCAAGCAGATATATATTAATTGTTCATTCCTTTTTCTGTTGGCTTGTTACAACCCATACTGCAAGTCAAACAAACAAAAAATAAAGACAACATATAATACAACATCTATATTGAAGGGCTTGGGTCAGAACATCCACTTCCATCAAGACATATTTGTGGGACAAAAGTCAATATCATCCTGGGTTAGAATTATTTTTTTGTATTTTCAAATCAGATACCATTTTGTTCAGAGTTGTCAAACACAAATCAACAGTAAAGGTTTCATTTTAAACAGAAAGTTGGGGTTACATCAGAATATTTCTTTGATGGATGTTGGCTTATTGACCTGACCCCTACATCTATATAAACCATGCAATATGCAGGCCATTGCAAATACTCTTGTTTCACAAACACAAGTTAACCAAAGTTATCTTGTTTTATCCTCAACAAGAAAATCTCTCAAGGAGTAGTCATGCAATAGCCTCATATCAACAAAGTCTTCAAATAAATAATATTTTAAATAAATACTTGAAAGCGTCTAAACATAAACTAAATGACGAGGATTTATATTGTGTTTAAAAAAATTGTTTTATTTCATATGCTGCTATTGTGTGTGATAGTAAATCAGGGATAAACTAGCCAATCAGTAAAAAATATTGACAGGTCAAAAATAAAAAATTATGTCCAAGAAAGAGAGTAGACGTATTGAAGTGTAAGGTGGAAAAGAGCACAAGTGAGACATGTTTCATTAGGCCATTCAAAGTTTAATATATGAATTCAAATGACAATATAAACGTTAAAATTGTGATGACGTTTGTCAGAGGACATTAAACACATAATAACTTTGAATGGCCTAAAGCCAAAATACAGCCGACTGGTCCTCAGTTGGGAAGCCATGAAACATGTGAAGATTGTTTTGGTTGATATAGCAACATTCCTGTTCCTAGAGCAACTAAAATGCTTGAGGAAACTGAAATCCAACACAGGTTCTTCCACACAAGTGATGAGTGTAGTATGTGTAATGCAGATCTATGGAAAATATCTAATCTAAACAACAATGACTTGCAGCATCACATTCATCCTTCCTCATTCACACAAGGTGGCAACATGTATCTGTGGCAACACAATGCAATAGCAATGTGTTGCTAAGGTAACAAATTATTTTCAACACAATAAAGGACAATAATATATCCATCTACATCTGAGTATAAACCTTCCTTTACTAAACAGTATTCATTTAACCTTTCAATAAAATTAATAATCACTTATTTCAACACCTATCTTTCCAATAACCTTCACCCGAAGTAGATAATTCTAATATGTTAGTACTGCACAAACATGTATATAATATTTAGTAAACTTAATAGATATTTTATCTACACTCATGCATATGGCAGATGGTGACAGGTTTATATACATGTTATTGCACACATGTCCGGTCTATATACAATACAACTACTCAAAACAGTAATTCTATCACCATCTAATCTACCTTTAATAATATATAGTATGGTGTATGGTGGTAATGCTTTTGCTAAAAACACAGGAAAACATGAGGAAGATGCTAACATAGAGTACATAGAAACATATCACTCTGATGTTATAAGTGAAGGAATTGAAGGTACTACAAAGTTGTTAGTGTTAGGTCTATAGTACAGGCATAAAGAGGTCTTCGGTGCTAGTGTTCCCTACACCCTAAAGCATAAATTCTCAAATCATTAAGGCTCACATTGAATTTCTTCAAATCCCCACTTGTATAGTTTCATCAATGTGAACTGAAATGATAATGAACAGTTTGTTTCTTCACATCATATTGTAAAAAGCAGACTGAATGATGGACTTGTAGAGCATACTGCACAACAAGATATGAAGCAACTTGAGTATAAGGAGTCCGTATAGTGCTATATATTATGCAGGGGGGCTTCCCCCATTAGTAGCTGGAGGTACTCCCCCAGCTGGCGGCGCTGGCACAGCTGGCTGGGCACCCCCTGGTTGAACAGGTTGGCCTGAGTATGGTTGTATGGGTTGACCTGGTTGGATGGGCTGACCAGGGACTGGTTGTACACCGGCTGGCATTGGGGTTGTAGCTTCTGCCCCCGCGCCACCACCTCCAAACTTTTGGTAGAGCCACACTGAACAACAGAACAACAGCTATGTTAGCACAGAACATACAGGAGCACAGACACCTTAGAATACCCATGCGTGAGTCTATCCCCATAACCCTAGGCACAAATTAATCTCAATCAATACAGCAATCAGACAACTCAAAATCCATTGCCATTCAATATTTTCCTCTTTCATTTTCTAATTTGAAATTGTCTGGTTTCCATATTAACAAGAATACAATAGCTACTTCATTATTGTACACGAGTTAGGATTCAGGTTAAGGCTACATAAATAAGCTGTTTGCGTGGGTTAGGCCCTTAACTATGAGAAAGGGAGGCACTAAATAGAGTTACAATGTGCTTTATATATTAAAAGAACAAACATTTTTAGTATCAACATGCACAAAAATAAACTCTATATCAATCATAAAAGCAGTCTCCTTTTTAATCCTTCTATTATCACAATTTCATGATTGAGTAAGGTTTACTTTTGTTCCACATTTTAGCAGTTTACATGCATATAAGCATGTATGTACAGAACTGAGACTTGCTGGCTCCATTTAAGTTGCGTCTCCGATTTCTGTCAATATTTGCTGTACATGCTGTATAAATACAATGCTATATCTTAATTATATAATATACATCTGAGTTTAAGTAGGCCAAAGCTTTGAAATAAATAGATCAATCATCCAGTTCCTAATACACCAGTATATATAGCATTACATTTAGGAAGGATTATATTGGAATGATGACAATGATATTCATTAGTCTACTGCACAGCTACAATACAAAGACAAGGCCGACTCAACCCATGTACAGTTCATATATCCCAGAGGAGATAAGACTAAATTTAATTTACCCTTGGAAGTCATTGCAGGAAAATTATTTTTTATGATCAACTTCCATTCTTGATTAATAATGACAATCAGTTCATATATTTAGGACATAAATCAAAGCTTGCATGTCATTTGCATGTCTTAAAAAAGTTTTAAAAAGAGCTTTTAAAAATTTGTATCTGATGGACACAATGGTTGTCCTCTGAGGATTAAAATTACTCAGGTTAGAGATCAGAAACTGTACAGAGGTTATTGCGGATATGTTCTGTAACACTACAAAAGAAACAATATCAATCTATCAACAGAGAGGAAACAAAGTCCCAATGTACCCGGAGGATAAAAGAACAGCCACAGAAGAGAAGGGGGATGTAAGAATGGCTTAGAAAATGTCAAGAAATGTCCCAGTCTATTTCAGCATTATCATACTCAAAATCATTTCAATATTAAGCTTAAGTACATAAATGCTACTCAAGTCCAACAAAATGCTACTCAAGAAGATTGTAAATGCGTATTACAGTTACATGTGTTATCCTACATATAGAGGTCACTAGTGTTTAGACTTGAAGAGACAGTCCATGTGTTAGATCAACTATACAATTGACACGCAGCGGTGTTTTCTTTATACATGTTTGTCCCATCACCGGTGTAGTGTTACGAGTTATCCAGCTTCTGATGCTGCTGCTGTTGGACCAGGGCCTACAGATGGCTCTGGTGGCACTCCAGTAGTTGATGCCCCACCTCCAGCCTCAGAACCGCCGCCAAACTTGTTAGCCAGCCATACTGAGACAGAACAGAGATTGTTAGTTGTGATTAAAGAAGTGTTAGCACATGCACTGTTTGAGGTTCTGAAGGAAAACAATTGGCCTATTCAAAATGTTCAATTATATCAATTAAAAAAAACATGTATTGAATTAAACAAACAAATGTATTGAGGGGATCAAGAATTGGCAATTTCAAATATAAATGACATCACTGTTTTCTTTCAGAACACACAACAATGTTCCCAACACCCATCTGTATATATGCATAACAGTTTGTAAGTAGAAATTTTAAATTTCATGCAAGTGAAAAGGCAACGCCTGGTAAGGAAATGTTGGCAAGCAAGAAAACTGTGTATTAAATTGCAATTAAGTTCTATTTAAGCAAATTCTTTTAACTCAATATTATTGTGCTTAAAATTAACCTTATATAATTGGGATTTCTAACTAATGCCAGTTCTATACTACATGTATCCACTAAGGGTCCCACGATACATTATCGTTACAATCTGATACATATATCAAAAGTTAGCCAATGATTTATAATACAATATTTTATCAATAATTGGTGATGCATATCACCAAATGAGTCAAAGTTCAAAGATAAATATTTGGTACATCATGGGACCCTTAGTATCTACATACTAGACCTACTTCATGCTTCCAATTACTCCTTTTGACTAAATAATCTAATTATTAAATGATGAGGAAGACATTATTGGAATAATACAAATTCAGTACATGATCAAAAACATGCATGCTTATCACTGTGATCATTCACTCACGAGCCACAAACTTTCTCAATAGTTTATCATCACAATAGTATCACATATAACATTCCTCAAATATGAAACAAGAAAATCTGTTGGCTGAAATGATAATTAATTCTTAACATCCATGAATGCTTTGTGAACTTAACTGATAGAAACAGCAGATGCCAACTAGACAATATACTGGACTGGACATTCATACTAAACTACACAAATACAGTCTTCAATCTCTACAATAGCATGACCTGTATGGATAGAGTACCACCACCTTCACATTTTACATACTTGTTCACATTTGGGGGATTGTTGTAAAAACTCATCCCCTGGCTGCTTTACCAAATCTAGTTTGGCTATTTGAGTTGGTTTCTGAGTGTATGCATGTCCATGTAATTGTGTATTATTGTTGTGTTTTGTGTATTCAATCATTGTTACCAAGACAACAACCCCATCCTTGGTTAAACAACTAGTACCCTGGGGTACAAATAGGTGGCAGCACTTACCAACTATGATAATAATTATGACAAGGATGACTGCTATTAGAATCGCCCACATCTGTAATAACAAATACAAAATACTAAAATAATTTTTACACTTCTAGAAATAAATAAAACAATATATATGTACAAAAGCAAATCACTCTTGTATTTGTATTTTGACAGATATACTTACAACTAAGTCAAAATATGTTGATGTTCTTAAAAGGGCAGTCTCTATCAGTGTAATTATGGTTTGAAGCTATCATTGACTTTGACACCATTTATCTTTTCCAAAATAAACTTTGAAATTTACAGAAAAAGGTCCATTGATGATGCAAGTTATAAATCAAAAGCATTTATGATCAAAATCAGAGACTACCCCTTTACGTGGCACAACTTATGTGTATTGTTCAACAAGAGTGATTTGTGAGTGAATACAACATCGAACTTGTGCGCTCCTATCTTCGGGTATCTACTTTCAGCTGACTCCTCACTTACCAATTAAAATTATTACTATAACGCCTATGATTCCTCCCATTATAATCATCATCTGAAATTCACCATTCAATGATTTGGCAATTACATTTACACTTTACAGTGATGAATAATTGTACTTTTATTGTTATATATGATAGATATACCTACTTTTTATGGAGTTTCACAATGAGATAAGGTTACAGTATGAAAAGAAATATTGCCTGTGAGTTTTGTGACATACTTAACAATTATATTCATTTACTATCTATAAATTACATTATTTTTCATGAAATCTTTATCTAATATACTGATATAGAAAATATATTTTGGTACAGCAAATAAAATATAATTGGGGAATCTGAACAGGTTGAAACAGAAGTCAAAACTAGAATTTCAAATAATAACATTATCAGCAAAAAATATTCAAATAGAAAAAATAAGAAATATTAAATGTGTCAAGTTACATTATATGTTGTTTTAAAATAAATATGTTATCATATGTGATTTGCTATCAAATTCACAAACTACAAGTTGCACATGTATCTGTAATTCTTTGCTCATTTTCAGATCATTTTACTGCAGAAACGTCTCGGTCATCTTCAAATTTGGATACTGATAATAATGAATAAATTATAAAACTTGTGGAATTGATAGCGTGCAATTTAAAGTGGTCCAGTCTCCAACTCCAAACCTGACATGTGGAGTTCCCAATTTACAGATGGTAATTTATTCATTTACCAATTAATTTCTCAATTTTGGTGTGTTTTATGAATGGAGTTAGAGACTGAAGGACTTTATAAGTGAAATCTAAATTAACTAAATGAGATATGCCACCTTGCAATTTTGCCACCAGTATTTTCGCTTTAACCTGCCGGCACTGGTCTCAAAATGCTTAGCACCCGCCTCTAATTGCTCTAAAAGTATACAACAGTATAAAATAAACAAATGCTGACACCCCTCAAATTTCATAAGCAAACCAAATAAGGTCATGCACCCACATCACTTGATATTTCACAGGGGTGTTAGCATTATAAGTTGTTCTAAAAGAATAATACAACATATAAATGTTGAGTAAAATGTGCAATATTGATGTGAAGAGCAGCCAACTAACTAAATTAGTGAACAAAGTGACAACATAGTGCAATTAAAGCTAAAAGATAGTTTGCAAAAGTAGATTTGCAGAGTAGAATCTTGGGGTCTCACTTCAGATGCATCTAAAATATATGGTCTAAGAAAAAATACATTGACAAAATTTAGCAGCGGAAAAATATGTGAATTAATCTCTGAAAATGAACGGCAAAATAAAACTCACCACAGATATGAATAAACAAATACAACAAAAAGAAATATCGCTACAAATGACAAAAGTGAGCTTGAACACACCTACATCTAACACTGAAAACCATGCTTTTTGTTGACCACCTTAAGTTAGTCTTTTGTCAAATATAGACAAGTGATGTTTTTACAGTGGTGACAGCATGTTTTATTTATCAAATTATACCTTTAAGTTCTTTAGCCACATTTTGCGTTTTAGTGCACCTGAGGTGGCTTCAAATTGTGATGCTCCAGCTTGTAACGCGTCTATGAAGCAATTAACAAGGAGAGGTTAGATTTAGAGGAACAGTTTGGACACCACAAAACAAATGGTAATATTCAAGAAAAGACCTGGTTTGCAAAAAATCAGCCCTGCAATATAAGGGAGTAATGATATAGTAACATGTTTCAAGATGCAAAGTAACACATTTTTGTGTACAATAACCAATATTACATATTTAATTATCCCAAACCTATAACCAATTTATTTTTTCTCTTATTGACTCCAAATATTTAAATGTGTAAAATTAACATGAATACTCTGAAACTTGAAATTGGCCATTTTGTGAAAATCTTGTTGAAAGCAGAAGTTTCAAGTGCAAAATGGGTATATGGTCTTTCCTTGAATCAGATGGCTGATGTTACACTGTACATTCACAGGGTTGCGTATGACGGACAGTACATGTTGAATGTCAGACAAAATAATTACAGTCCTGTCTTTACATCAGGTATAATCAATTATTATGATGTATCCTTAATATTAAGAGATGGTGTCCACATGGCATCATTAAAGTTAATCTTATGAGGATGAAGGGATAAATATGATTTTTTTTTCGTAAAAAAATAAATCTTTGGCCTAGCCATAGAAATGCAAGTAAATGGTTCCAAATTTAAGTTTTGGCAGACAGTGAGACAAAATGAACTTCATTTTTAAAAACTGTTGAAAAGCGGACACCACCCCTGATCCCACAGGTGCTACCATGATGTAAATCTGAGGAGAAAAGAAACACTGGATTCCACATATCAGAGAGTCCATTTGGCATATCCAAGAGACAAAGAAATTCACATTTCACATGTGCATGACTATGTAGAAGCAACAGCCTCCAAGCCACCGAAGTTGCAAGCTGAAAGTTAATAAGAAGCAGAGGGTTATATGCCTGAACTGCAGCAGAACAATTCAACATTGTTAGAGAACACAGCACACTGATGTCCATGTTTACCTTACAATCATATCATGTCCCTGTATACACATTTCAAGTCAATATGCTCATCAATTTTTTGTAATTTAGTCATTTATATACATTGTACTTCATTTAATTTAACATGAACTTTAGCTTATATTAGACAATGGTTATTAACTGTTTCAATGTAAAATCGAATGTTTTCGAGTACATATATATGTATAGAGATATTATACAATTGTAGGATAAACATGGACAACATCTGTTATGTTTGTTAATCATGCTTCATTAAGTTACTTCTCCTTTCATATACCTTGCAATTTTTCCACCAATATTTGCGTTTTAATTTGCCTGCATTGGCCTCGAACTGTGAAGCCCCAGCTTGTAGAGCATCTATGATTCAAAGACAAAATCAGGCTGACAACCCTCTTAAAGATAACCTTTTTAAGTGAGCTGATTTCCATTGATGTTGTGTTTCACACTAAATTCTTCACAGGAACCATTTTTATTTTTAGTTGGTGGGAGCCAAACAGTTGCTTGATGACTAAAATCTGGGAAATGTTTTTTTGTATTTTAGTTAATGAAAATGATTAAACCTCCAAACAATATCTTAACATTCAATCATATGCGATAGTTCTCCACATGCGCTGATCATAAATCGCAGTGTTTAAATTTGATCATCATGTTTGTTATTATTTATTTGCCATGACATTCTATAACATACTGACAGATGCGCCTAGGCCGACAATACGGCCCACAGTATGTGGAGGGGACATAAAAAGAATATTTGATAATTTCTTTTCTAAAATTCTTAAGTTTAACTTTAAATCATGTGTGGAATTTAGTGCTACTTCTTCAAGACTACCCCTTAGCATTAGCATCTGGACATATTATGTAAAATCTGTTAAACCGAGCATTGTTTCATGCAGTCAGAGGTTAACCTCCACACCACACCACAAATAATAAGGCATGCCCATAGCTGGTTTGGTGCATACAGTTAATACAAAAATTACAAATCGAATTGCAACAATATATGAAGTTGATTGATTGAACTTCAACTGACATCTAGCTCTAAAATAAAGATATGATTATATTTATAAATTTTGCATCTTTTTACAATATACTTTTAAAACACATACTTAAATGATAATCTCTTATACTGTTTTTTTATATTCACTTGTTACTTAAAGCATTAAAATAACTCTAAATAATTTTCAAATGAAATATCACTTAATTTGATAATGTAATTTCTTTTTTTTGATATCAATGACACAAATAACAATAGGTGAATTTTTATTTGAATTTGAGACTAACTGTCTACAGTACATACCTGCCCTGTCATCTAATTCTGAAAGTTTTTGATCTCTGTCCAGTACTTTGTCTACATTCACTCTCATGATATCCACAACCTAAAAATGTCCAAATGATATCAAAACAATGGATTATAGTGTGATGTAATAACACAATATATGTACACATAACATAGGTTTGATCCAATAACCATATAAGAATTTTCACAATACGTGCATGAACTTTTCAGTTCATCATTTTACGAGTTTTTTCTTGAAGGATATTAATATCACTACAGATTTTGGTGTATTTTAATTTTCAAATGTGCATATAATAATATAATGGTTGTGCCTGAAATCAAGAAATGCAAATCAATTATCTATAGAATAATGACAAATAATTGTCAGTCATTACACTTACCTCTGATTGGCATATAAATATTATACATAGGTTTACATACAGACAATGACTGGGGGGTTATGTTATAAAAAATCATGTATTCTGTGAGACCAAGAGTTTGCATCAAATATTTAACCATTCAGTTATATGAGTTTTAGCATTTATTATTTTTTATTACATCTGATTATACTTCAATACAAATGCTATTTCAGCATTTCTGAACATGTGTGTCAATGAGATAGATCTACAATTTTAAGTTACTTTTGAGAAAAAAGCCATGAGTAAAATGAAATGAATTTTAATAAAAACTTACTGGTTCCTACATTTCAATGATATTATACATCACCTGCATATATAATATGGATGTATCAAATTTTAGTCAACTTTCATACTGAATATTCAGACAAGTTTTTTCAAGCTAAATGGAAATGGATATTTTGCAAAGCAAGTGACTAAATACTGACTATATGACATGTGAATAATATATTTGTTTGATATGTGTTTAAAAGCTGTGAACTGCCAAAAAAACAGAAGACATGAAGAAATTGTCCAGATACATTCTTTGGACACGCCATGCGATCTTCATTCCTAATATAAAAATAATTATATTGTAGATTTATATCACAGACACACATGTATAGGGTAAGGACCTTCACTGCAAAAACAACATGAATTTCAAACTTTGTTGAAGTCCACTGGTCAAAATAAGACTGAAGTGGAATTATTTTAACTATACATCAAGAACTAGAGAAGGATGACAAATCCCAGCAAACCCAGTTCCTATATTTATTTGAGGAAATACCTGGATATTGCATAAGACATATCAATTTTCCCCATTATTAAATCAATAAATTAAAAAAACTAAGAGTATCTTCTATTTGACAAGATTGAAAAATTGTAAAAATAAAATAAAATTCTTAGAACTCCAGAATATTCAAATGCAAAAGTGCATTTTGGTATACTGATCTAAAAAATGTAAGAAACATCTACAAGATACAGAAAGGAAAAATGACACAATTTTTCAATTATGATCATGTAAATGTCAAACAATTACTTTTCAACTAATCCTGGATCATATATGATAAAATCTAGAATTCACTACAACAACAAAAAGAAAATACTGCAGTCGTTACATGTTCAAATGTGTTTCTTCATAACAACGGGTCTTTGTTTCTGTTCAAGGTTACAGAATAATAGAATAGGTTGAAGGTTGACAACATTTCTCAAACCTGACCTGTTTTTTTTTTCAAATATCGGGCAAAAATAGATTTTGAACATTGATTGGTATTTGAGTTCATGAACAAAACGAGATTACAGCACATGCTCAAGACAATTAGGAACACACATACCAGTGTCTAAAAATTCCTTTTCAATAAATAGAAATCAAAGTTGATAATATATAGTGAAAAAATAAATATAATATATCAGAGTTTGTTATTCAGCCTAACACACAGTGCCAAAAACAAAACTTATTATTGAGGTATATTTTTGCGATCAGTTCCTGGGATTGTGTTTCGACTGATTGACCAATGTCATCATGGGTGTAGCTTGCAGGCGAGGCAAAATTCGGGAGAAAAATATTGTTTAGGCATCTTTCATTAATGCGTTGTACAAAATGATGTCACTGTAGTATACTATCATTTTGGCTAGGTTAAATTTTGCATTTGGACTTGCCTTTTTGCCTCTCTGGCTACACCCTAAAGATATAAGAAATTCCCTTATGCAGTTTATGATTCTATAAGGCAATTTTCTTATTTTGTCAATTGATAAGTAAGTTGTATAACAACCTCTGATGGGCAGGCATAAATTAACATCATTATATAATGGATAAAATCTGTGAAAAGGTGAAAATTTAGACAAAGTGCAAGAAAGGCATGTTTCACCCCTCTAACAATGCCAAACAACAAATTGGAATCATCCAAGATACTATTTGGATGACTCCATGCTTAACAAGAGGGGTGTCACGATGCAGAGTTTTTAAAAGCGTACCGCATCAACCTCAGCCTGTGTTTGCATTAGACGCCTACTCTGTTGAGCCGGCTGTGGTGGTGGGGGAGCTTCCCCTGACCTACAAACAAAGAGCGCAGAAACACGATCAGCATAGACAAACATGACTCCATTCTTACCTCCTCAACCTGCGCTTGTGTCTGCTGTAGACGTTTATTTGAAACATCACGCTGAACTGGTGGTCCTCCTACCCCCTCAGACCTGCAATCAACAGCATTCCAGTTACATATGTATAGTTGCATACTCGTATACTATACCCTAGTAGAGAAACATGGTTGACCTTGGTCAAGAACAGACTGGACAGAGGGATTTACCAAACTAGCTATTCGCTGGCATTGCAATTGCACTGTTCTACAGCTGGATGACTCTAACTGCAGTTAGCTTTATTCAAGATGGTTGCCGAAATCCTCTCGTTTTTGACAAACCTCTGATTTCAGCTAAACTAAGCTGAATCTTGATTCTAAAAGTTTCGCCATGCAAACTAATGAAAACTATGATTGTAAAAAAACACAAATAAATGCTTGCACAGACACCTGCGATATTAGAGAATTTGAAAGAGAAAGGCTTCACTTATAATGACTCTAACTGAAGTTGATGATGACAAATTCAGTAAGAGTCATCCTTAGTGAAGCTGAGGATTCAACTTAGTTTAGCTGAAATAAGAGGTTTATCAAAATTGAAAGAAATTAGGCTACCATCTTGAATGAAGCTGACTGCAGTTAGAGTCATCCAGCTGTGGAACAGTGAATTGAGTGATATTCCATTTGGACTCCACATGTAGATTTCATCATGTGCTTGAATATTGTTATATGACTTTTGATTTTTTTAAACGATATCTGAGTTGAGGTCAATGTGTACTTTCTGCCATTTTGACGCAATCCTCAGATGTTCCTTTTAAAATATGGACTCCTCTTTCCCCACATTGTCTACATCTTTCAGTTTTGCAAAAAGAGTACATAAAAAAAGTGAAAATCAATGTATGAAAAATGATCTATGAGGAAACCCAGTGACCTATTTCACTCTTTTCTAAGTACCTTTGTGTGCTCTTTATGCAAAAGAGCGGATATGAAATAAGAAGAATTTTTAACCCCCAAATGCTTATTGCATTTACATGAGTTATTTGATGAATTTATGGATACATAACTATATAAATAAGGGTTATGTACTGGGAGGTTTTGGATATGGGGTTTATCCAGAGGGAGATATGCATATCTACCTGAGGGACCGTAGGTACCGAAGGTAGATGTCTATATCTCACGAGGCATGAACCCAATATCCAAACCGATCGTACATAACTGCTTTATCCTATACAAAGAAGAGTTTTCAGTGAAATTACCGGAAGCAGGAAGATATGCACCGAAGCGGGAAGATATGCACCGAAGCGGGAGATATGGCGGGAGATATGGAGGTTCTGGATATGGAAAACTCAAAATCAGGATACGGGATATATCTTACCAACTTATCTCCCTAAAACTCTACTTGGCATAGGATAAATGGATTTATGCATCTCATTCCAAACAATAAGATTCATAAAAATCATTTTTATCAAAGGTACCAAAAAATATCTTCCTCAATAAATATGCCAGGTCATTCAAATCTTCCAAGTTCATGTGCAATATCTCAAATTAAATGGCCCAATGTTGCAAATTGCTTTTTATAACGATTCAATCAATGCTCTATTCCCACTAAATATAATGTTACAGTTAATACTAAGGATGTTTCATAACCCACCCTCATCCAATCAGATATTAATCCCTAGTTCTCTTTAGCTTCGATATTCTCACGATTCTAGGACATATTGCAATCAACTCCCCCATAATTGTACTCTAAGACCTTGTCTCACAAACCAGAAAATCAATATAATCCCTTTGAAATACTACCCCAGTCTCAATTTGAATTCATTTCAACAAAGATTTTCGTCATAGTAACTTTAAACGCTTTACATAATAATCATATAACAATTTGTTCTTCAAATAATCATGATTTTGTATTGAAAATCTATGAAAATCAGATATCAGTTCAGATATGGATTCTGAAATAACAAGGGGTGGTAATACTTGGAAAAATCAATAGCCTGATGCATTCCCAAGCATAAAGCAAGATTCCTGAATGGCAGATACGGAGCAAACTGTAATATAAAGAAAACTGGGTTAGTTAATACCTCCAATTATCATCTACCAAAACTATATACAATTCACATGATGACACCGTCATATAAGTACAGTAAAATGCCTGGCTTATTTAGTATACCAAAATCCTAAATGCACATTGAAAATATTTAATTCAAAATGAATATAAAAACAATTTCCAATTTCATATTCTACTATATGTTATAAACATGTATAAGGCTTTCTATGAGTGTATTCTACATATGATTGCACAGGTAACAATGTACCATCCATATGATATCAGATGCTAACATGCAATATTCTTTTGCAGAATAGAAAATAACCATACTCATTTTTCTTGGCTTAGAATCAACCCACTCCCCCATTTATGACTTACCACAACAAATTAAAATCAGAATAACTCCTTAAGTTACACTTAAACTGATGATTAAAATTTATGATTAAAAATCAGGTTACAAAAAAGTCTTCATGAAAATGTGGAACATTTATCTCATGACATAACAACTTAAGTAAGCATTGTTCTAGATTTATCATGTTTATTGTTGAAAGTAAGATTCATTTTCTGGGCTAGCTCAGTAATTAAATATCAAGCCATAATGGCAAGGCAAAATATAACTGATATTATCTTATGACATATCATGAAGATATTTTAAATACTAACTTAATTATAGCATTTACGACATACACAATAACAAACAGCAAACAGTAATACAAGCTAGACAATTTATGGACAGATGCTACATATATAAACTCACATCAACTATGAAACATTAAAACAATACAGATAACTATTGTTGATTGAGAATACTATTTCAAATAATTTATTGACTCAACTACATTTATACATTAATAAGATCAAATAATTTGATGATATTTAATCATTTATTCATTGTATATGACTAGAAAAATGTACATGCAATCTTATCAACATAGAAAACAAGTCTACAACTGTCATTGCATTCACACTAAAAAGCATAGCTAAGAAGAAAAAAAAACATTCATCAGAAGTAAAATAAGTAGATTTCTCTGGTGGTGCAATTACTTGAACATCTAGCTAAAAATGTGAGACATGATTATAATACCACATATTTATCAAATGTATGTACATAGGAATGGTTTAAAGGAACAACCCCTTTAAATCGATCTTAAAATTACATTGAATTTCAACTGAACTGGATCATCAAGAATTTGATACATACTTTCTTTTTAATTGTAAATATATACTGTATAACAATTTAAAAATATTCCAACATGAAGTGTTTTGCTCATATTTTGCAAAAATCTGACAGCTTTTTTTCAATTTAGAACTTGTCATGTCTCATTTTTTAAGATTTATCACATTCAGTCAAGGTCTATTGATAATGCAAAACCAGAAAGAAATAATCTTGGGGTACTCTAGAATTAGAGCTAAAGGGATTCCTCCTTTTATGGTATCATTTCTGAGGTGATTGGAAGCACAATACATCACATGCAACTTATATATATAAGGAACCTTGATTCACCCCTCCTTTACAGAATGGACTAGTTTAATCAAGCGATATGGACTATTTGACATTGCTAGTTTTTGCCATGGGCTAAGGTTTTATAATAGGATCATACTACTACCCTTTCAGCATAACCTCAACCAATTTTGCATACCAGTCCTTTTAAGTTCCCGCATAGCATGATACATTCCTCATATATGTCCAAATGTGGTGAAAAAATAAAGTTGATTTTGTTACGGTTTTACTCCCATTTCCCTTAATTAACACCTTTTGAAAATGATGATTTAGCATCTACTTTAATTTCACAATCAACATATTAACTAACAAAATCTGCATTTATCCCCTCCCCTTACAAAATTTACTTTGGTTTTCCACAACAATAGACAATGGGATTCCCTTTCCCTCACTTTAAGATAAAATTCTATTTTCTTGTAGATTTTCATGTTCATATTCATATTCATATATTAGAGGGGTGATGGAATTTTTAGAAAACTTACGCTGGCGGGCCTCCTGGGCCACCCTGAGGCTGTTGTGACCTAAAATAACATGATGCAGAGAATAACAGTAAAATGTAAGTTATTAATAATTATAATCATTGAATAGAATATTGGAATGTAAAAGTGCCATGCATCTGTAAGGTGCTCAAAATCTAGAAAAAATATCTCAACATCACAAGAGCCTGGTTAATCCCACAATCCCTTGATAGCGCGCTTTTGGTTGTTCATGATATGTATTCATATCAGCGTCAGAACAGAACACTTGTGAGAGATACAACTGAGATTAACCACTGAACTGTGAACCGAGATGAAATAAGTGTCAGCAGTGTGTGAATATGTCGTGATCATCCCGGAATTGATCCAGGGACTTACTCATCCTCTCCTCCTAGAGGCTGCTTCTCTGGTATCTCTGACCTACAAACACAAAGCAGTTCAGTTATAGATATGAACAAGTATGTCTTGCATCAATACTCTGTAGCTACACCCCATTCCCTCTGAAAAATGAACATGAGTGACTGAGCTTGATATAAGAGACAAGTACATTTGATGATTGATTTGTAAGATGTATGCAGATCAAATGGTCCTTCTCTGGACTATCCTACTGAAGAGTGATAACATTTAATATGAGGTTATTATCACTCAATGTTGTTGTTGAAAGATATTAAATCTGAATGCCAACACAACGAGACAACCTTCAAGCATTTGAAGGGAAAGATATATGCAAGTAGAAAGTGCCATTCACTTGCAAGATGATCAATAGTTTTTGCCAATGAATGACATATTCTTCAATCCTCTCATTGATCGTTCATTGTTCAATACACTACACATTGTTATGTAGTAGTACTTGTAGTATACAATTAAACAATTACATTGATCTCAAGATCCTGCATCAGATGGCTAATATGACCATCTATATTATTTAATGCTATTTCAGAGAATCTGTCAGATTGAATAATTAGAAGAAATCAACTCTGATCTGGTTATTCCTGCATCAGGGCATTAAACCAATAAATTATGTATAAACAGCTCTATTTTACAAAAATGATCAGGATTTTTTTAGGTATTGCTTGAGTGCATTTATAACATGCTGAACTCAGTTGAAAATGTTAATACTGCACATGAGTTGAAAATCAATATAACGCACTCAGTTGGGGAATTTGATGATCATCCAAAAGTATTGGTCAATAACAGGCTATACTGATGGAATATGGAGTTATCTTTCAAAAAGGATTGGTAAAAATGGATCATCTTCATTTGTATGTATTTTTATTAGAGTGTGTTCCAATATTACCCCTTATATGGTCTGATATTATGAATTGATTCATAATTGTTCCTTATCTTTGAACACCTTACTGCACTGTGGAACTGTACAGTAAGGAAAGTTTATCTTCTAAGTCATACTTCAGAGTTAATGTATTGGTTTTAGAATCAACAAAGCTTTGATTAGAGAGTTATGGCATAAATGATTATCAGGAAATATTGATCCATGCAATACTGCAATATTGCATTGCAGTATTGGTCTCAATTTTGGAATAACATTGTGAATATATATGTATTGATCTTACCACTGATCATATTAATATATTACACTCCAATAACAGACTATTCTCTCTGTTTAAAGAAAGTAAATGAAATACACAGTTGAGCCAAGGGAAAGATCAATACCCGGTGATTTCAGCGGGAAGTGGCGTTTCGTTCATTGGATGAGCTGCGCGCGCACGCATAAATGTGATTATCCAATATAATTAGGGGAGGGCTATTTGAAGTAGTTTTTGGTCTCAGGCGCGACCCAGGGCTGTTGTCTTAAGGACATTTCGTTGAAAATGAGCCATTCGGCTGATAATTGGTAAGAGTTTGCGATCTTATAATGTATAACTGTTACTCAGACACATATTTTGACACGATTCTGTTGGAAATAAGCTTTGAACCGAGAGATATTCACGATTGATATGCACATTTTTGATTGTGCCATTGCTTTTCTATTGCACAACCCATGTATTGATAGAAGAAACATTAATAATACAGATTGGTTTACCTTCAATACATGGCAGACACTACATATCGGTCTATTAATACCAGTTTGTGCCTTAAATAGTTTTATATTTCCATCCACGGCCTGGAGCCTGGGTGTGTTTGTCTCTTATGTGTATGCTTGTGCATGGACTTCTAATCACTAGCAGAATTTAACATGATGCAAACTCGACATTATAACTCATGCTGTAACATTTTGACTTCGCTGGATAACAATAGGAATTATTTTTCTTGCCAATCAATCATGAATCACAATCAAAATTTCAGAATGATCAATCAGGCAATGATCCAAATCAAGTTATAACATTATATGATATTCAGCAAGAAGTCCGGTAGAAATACAGAATATTTAAACATCAAAGCTGAAAGTTAAAAGCTAATCTGTCAATTTTCTGTCTGCAAAAGAGCGTCCCAAGAGCGTTTACATTTGACACAATAACAGACTGAGGCCTTGAAATCTAGGATTCCCCAGGAAAATATGACGTCATACTAATTAGCATAAATTTTTCCCTATTGGGGTGAGTCGAGCCTTGTTCGAAAACACAATCCATAAATACATGCTAATTTCTAAGGAGATAGGAAGTGTATAACGTGTTTATCGATTTTGTTTAAAGATTTAATCAATTATCAAATTGTTTAAGTGGATAAAGTGGTCACACTTGCTTCAATTCATAGCGAAATCGACGGATAGAAACTGACCGAATTCCCGATATCCTACCCCGTATTACTGTAGGCTATAAGCACAGTGACCTACAGAGGGCGCTATCACAAACAAGTACTGGACGAACCGATAAATTCCCGGGTATTGTAACGCCCTTGGTTGAGCTTGTCCCATACCCAAAGAGAAAGCAGTTGAGGTATGAGTACCTCATCAATTTAAAAACCAATCGATGATGTGTCTTTCGAGGTTCAAACCATAAATTTGTTCAAATAAAGACACCCTGTTGGTGCTGGGTAAATGTATTACATATTCCTAGACGTGAATTAAAATATACAGCATTTTTTAAATGACTTATGCCTATGCTAGACCAATCATGACCATGCATATGACTACCTACATGCAATAGCATGCGAGATGAGGCTAATATTTTCAGATGTGAAGCCAAACCTTTGCAAAGTACAAAGGGTACTTTGATCTAGTTTTGAATGACCTACAATTAATAACAATCAAGGCTCTGGTTAAGATCTGAAGAGCAGATGTCCAGAATGGCATTATAGATAAGTTGCAATCTTATCTTCCGTTATCTAATACAAAATGTCTTCAGTCGTCACATTTTGTATCTTGAGAAATATTAATAATTTAAATACCCTATGTTTTAAAATGAAAAGAATTCAGATATTTATTTATTTTTCTTTGCATGATCCTGCATCATATATATAGTTACTATGGCCCTTTCACAAGTTTGCCAGTTTTTGCAACTGAACTAGCTGTATTTGTACAAATGACTCTAGTTATATATTAAGTAAACATTGAGACATCAATGCTCTTTTATCTATCTTGAAATAAAATTTGTGTGGATGGGACTAAAATTTCAAATCAAAATTCTTGTATGACATATTATATTGTCACCTAAATTATTTTGTGACGGGAAGTCCTGTCACTCTGGAAATAGCAAAGAGGTTAAAGGTCTGATTGAAAGTAGATATATAACTGTTCAAGTACAGAAAAGGAAAGGGCGCCAAGGGCGCTTTTGAAATTGAAATTCCCATTGTAACCCATAACAAAAAGCGCCCATATAGGAAGTAACTCAAAAATCCCAAGGAATTTCATGTATAGGAATTTTTCTTGCCAACAAAACGAAAGTAACATCATATTTTTGCAATAATGATATGTATCATTATTGGAGAGAATATGGTAAAGATCGCTAAAATAAAATCTAACTATATTGACAATGACTGAAGAACTCTCCAGCAGAGCCCCTTGAGGTGTAGAAATTGTTTTCTACGATTATCTTCAATATTTCCCCTATAGACTGTTAGATATTGATCTAAAGTATGCCTTATTCTTTTAATTTGATGACAGATCATCATTTTTCATGTAAAAGTCGTGTAAAAGTCGTGAAATCTTAAAAAGAAAAGAGAAAGTTCATGACCTTGACGATCGCTACTTAGAAAAAATGTTGAAACAAAACTCTGAAACATAAACATTTCCTTCATCATTTAACATTATGGACTATTTTGAGATAATATTAGTAAAGTATGATATGGGAAGCACCCACTGATAGATATTAATCGGGGGATGCGTCGAATTACAAAATGTGTCACGTTTTCTGCATTTTAGTGTAAGTACACTATTATCGCCCACTATATTTCTTTGGAAATTCTTTAATACTCGGTCATTCCTCGATATTTCTTGAGCTCTGTGAAGCGGGATGGGTGCTTATTAGGGTTGGGCCCTTAATATGGCGATTATGGTATTATTTTATTTTAATATATGGTTTCTTTGACAAAAAGTTATCATGCAATTTACATTTGGTTTGTTTTATCTGAAAGAAAATGAATTAATCGGGGATTAGGTGGAAATTCATATAGATTGAATCGTTATTTCAAAACGGACCCCAAAATCCATTTAAGAGTGAAAGTTATAAATTATCATGTTGTTTTCAATCATTTGAAAAAAAATTAGGTCAAAGATAACACACAGCTATTTTTAATATAACTTTATCATATACATATAATTTAAGTAGCTGTTTTGATATGACGTAATCTCACAAATAATCTACTTTATGATCACTAAGACTGCAGAATTAAATCATGTGTATATAAATGTGTACATGGATCAAGTGGTAGGTTCTCTAAAATTTGTTGAGTTCTGCATTCATAACTGTTCAAATAGGAAACAGCAATGAATAAAAGATCAGATGAACAGCTAGAGGTCATATGACTATTTTTACTATTAAAAATAGTCTAAAGCAAATGTTTAGAAATTCCACATACACCAGGAATGCTGATGATGTAAACAATTTTCTATTTTTCGATGTGACGAGATCTTTCAATAACCATTGTGCACAACACGTCAGGTGACCTTTTCACAGCTCAGAATAGGCTTGAGTTGAGTCATCATGTGTCAAAAAAAGTATTTTTCGTGAAATAACCAAAATAAAACAAAACTTGTTCCTTGGACTCAGACAATCAAAATAGAAAATAATGGTAACTATGGTAATATATGTAGATGATTGTGAATTGTGACAATGACTGAAAAATAGGATGATTATTTTCCTCTGAAAAATAAAAATAGCAGCTGATCTGAAAGTTATAAGAAAATGTTGAATTTAACATTATCGGTATATTTCCCGGAGAAAGTTCACATCTATATATCAAGACGATTTCTTCATGAACATATAGTTGGTATTAAAATGTACGAGATACTTACATGGCTGCAGATTTTCAATAAATATCGATAAAAATTCCTGTAATATTCTTCTTCCAAACAAAAATGGCGGATCTGTAATGATGTCATTATCCGGGCACTTTGTAGTTGCTTCAATATTAACCCTTGAACATCCATTCTGATATAAGGTCGCCAAATTTCTGGACTGGGTGGGACATGCTTCTTTCCTGAGCGTAACTTGTGAAAATTCAACTGTCTCATCAACTTTTACAGAAAAATTTGTTGGCCCATAAAATTTACAATTGACAGTGTAAAAATAGTTGAGTCAATCATGGTCTACATTATGGTGTTTCAATTCCGTAGTTGAAAGCCCGTGTCAGTACATCTACATCAATAATCTGCAAAAGGCTAATAAGCCCATTTAAAGCAGATATATAGTTTAACAGTGATAAAATTTGAATAGAATACAATTTAGATCATCATCATCATCATCATCATCATCATCCCCATATTCTGAGCTTGAAGGTCAATGATTGCTCAGATCTTGAAGTTTATAGCTTATTTACATTAAACTATGTCATATTGATAATTTTGCCAGCATCTGTCCAGAGACATGTAATAATATTATAATGACCCCGAGTCTCTGATCTGTCTAATGTTCCCTTGAACTTATCCGAACTATCAGTGCCATCACTGTCATCTCAGGGAGGCTGTTCAAGCAATGACTCTGTTACTAAAACGCGGCATTTCTTGTTGGTTTACAACTCATTTTAGAATTTAAAGGAAACTCTCTGGTTGGCCCATGTACCCCCTTAGGAAGTTCCTTTATGTTGAAATACCCTGAAACGACTGTCAGCTACTGTGATCGGATATCCCGGGACCCTACGCAATATAAGTGACAAGTATCAAGTAATAAAAACGCAGATAGTAGGTAGTTACCAGATTCACCACCAGGTGGCTCGAGTCGTTCGGGTCAGATAGCCGGCAGATAGCATGGTTGGTATAGTAGAATATTGGCGAATTTGTTTGTATTACATGATACAGGGGCGGATCTGGGAATCAACAAGGGGGGGGGGCCAAATTTCAAGTCAGAGAAAAAAACGTCCGCGCGAAAAAAAATTTTGGGCCCCTGAAACCAAAAAGTGGGCCCAAATTTTGAAATTTTGAGGCTCATTTTCTTCCAAATTTGGCCTGAAATTAAAAAATAAGGCCTTAAAAGGCCCAGTGATGACCAAAAAGGCCCATTTTTTGGGGCTTGAAGGCCTTTTTTGGCCCAACATTTTTTTTGGGCCCAATTTTTTTTTTCTGGGCCAACCCAAGGGGGGGGGGGGGGCCGGGCCCCCAGGCCCCCCCCCCCTAATCCGCCAGTGTGATACATTCATTTTTATAGAAGTGTCGCCATCATTTAAATCAAGAGTAATTTAAGACATGCTCTTTGTTTAATGTGTGTGTTATTTTTTCCTTTTTTCTTTTTTTTCTTAATTTAGTATAGTGGGACTTGAAGGCCAGAGTGCACTTTGGATTTTTTGCAATTTTGAAAATTAAACCACTGAATATTCTATTATTTCAAACATTCTGAAGAATTATCAACCTTCAATTAATAGTTTAGGTACACTACACTAATACATCTTTTGTGCAAGAATGAAAGCCAGATGATGTGTGAGTTGTTTATCTGAAAATTGCACATGGTCATGAAATTTCATTCATCAAAGTGCAATTATGCTTCGTACAATGTGAAAATACTGTACCAAGTGACAAAAGCCAGCATTACAGTACCAAGTGACATGTACACGATCACGACACAGGATAAAGAAACAAGAAAATGCAGCAAACTCCTCGAGTCGAGGTCTCCAAGTCAAAAAATGCCTGACCCTCTCATATCTGTTGATTATCCCTGTTTATAACTGATTCAAGAGCGTGGGACTGAACGAACCTATATGCCTATTTGTTATTTGTTTAGTTGTTGGTTGGGTAACATGTTAATGACGTCACAAATGATGCGAAGAATCTTTAAACCAATCAGTGAAGTCTATATTAATTGTTTGTTTAGTTGTTGATGTGGCAATACGTGTCTGACGTCACGGGTGATTGCATCATATTCCAGTCACGCCATTTTACGACATTGCATAATTTTAGCTGATTTTGGCTTCATTTCACTTTATTTAAAAGACTTTTAAAAATATATCAATGAGTCAGTATTTTTTCTTATAAATATTAATAATTGAATTTGAGGTCAAAGTCCGTACATTTGATCAACTGATTGAAATCACATTTTAAAGAGGTGAAGAAGTGAATAATTACAGGAGCAAACGTGATCAATGGTTCGAGGTCTCCTGCAAAGTAGTCGCTACGCTCCTACTTCGCGCTGCCTTCGGCTGGGCAGAGGAGACCTCGAAAAAAATACGCGTGACAAAAGAAGCTGGCCACTATCTTGGCCGACAAGGGTTAACGTTGTTCAAATTTTCCCGCAAAACAACAACGAATGGCATCCTGGGAAAAAAAAGAAAACGGATACCACTTCCGCCTTACTACATTTTTAAAGTATAAAATTTTATCGATTTTCATCGTCTGTCTGTATAGGGCAATGGCTGGAGATATAGTTGGCAATGTAAAATGAACTGTAAGTATAGAATGACCTAAAGAGAAATTTGTTTGACTACTTTGTGAGAAAGAAGAGAGAACATTTTGTGAATCATGAAAAAATCAAAAACGAAAACAAAAAATTAGGTCTAGCCGAGAAAATCAAAATGAAAGTCATCTCATATCCAATGGTAAATTGTTAAACTAACCACACCATAAAATTAAACCTAGTCTCTGTGCCTTATTTCTTTTCTGACTTATCTTATCGCTTCCACTGGGTCTAACCTCCATGGAAATTATTATTTGTGTTAGATCTACAGTTGGGGACATAAATAAATGACAGGTGGATTTGCTGAAGTGAGGATTTCCCATGTTAAAAATAAGAGAATTTACAAGAAGCCATACATCAGTGAATGAGATTATACAAAATGTAAAATATACAAATTTTAAGGGACATATATCTAGACAATATTGGAAATTATGGGCTTTCAGACCACCATAATTAGGAAATGGTGATCGAACATCGACCTGTCATTTATTTTTGTCCCCAACTGTAGATCTACCGCTTGTTTCGACAAGAGAAGGTGAATCAATGCGCCTCTGGGGCTATATTTATATATCTGAGATTTGTCACTACCTAAGAGGCAGATCATCACCAATAAATGTTTTGAAACTCTGAAAATCTCGAGATATGGAGTTTTTGCTTTTTCTCAAAGGTCCTTACCTTAATCTAAGAAATTCTTGCGCCACTACATTGCGACACTGCTTGGCTTTAGTGTGGTACTTAGGTTCAAATTTTTTATGTTTTCTGAAGATTGGAGAAATTATTATGGTAACATATTAAGACTCCAACAGTCAAAGTCATCAGGGGCGGGGCAGCCCGCCTACAACAAGCGCTACTGTTTAAATCAGGATAACATGATATTACCCCTTATAATGAGATCCAGGCAAGCATACATACCTTATGAATACAAACACATCATTCAGTATCCTCTGTGTCCTTGATGATGGATACATTCAGAAGTATTCGAGATGGCTTTCAAAATTGTTTGGAAAAAGTCGGTTCAGGTTATGATAATATCTAAATGGCTAATGCGAAATCGTATCAAAAACTGCCATCGACATACTGAACAAAACGCCATTGATAAATACACTTATTATTATGCAACTTAAGTGAAATGGACTGTATGTACAAATCAGATGAAGTAATTTTGCGACATATAGAAATGCTTAAATTTACTGCCTTTACTTCAATATGTGCAATTTAAATTTCATTTTTACTTAAATCTGAATTTATTTCCCTTATATATTTAACATGATCATGGACTTCTCTTGAAAGCCCATGACACGATACAATATACATGTAATTATATCATTAGAAATTGTTTCCATTGCCTCACTGGCTAATATCTGATGACACACTTTAAAAGATGAGTTTGTGGTCTCTTTCAGACTGTATATTCCACTTTGTACATCTCACATTAGAGTTCCAGATATAGAACATTAATCCCACGTATTAAGTATACACATGTTAGCTAACACATGTACCTCTATATTTTCAGAACAATGCATGAACTATTTGCAAAAGTATTAGCTGAAAAAGATCTGTCAAAGGCAGGAGATTTGTTTTCTCTGGAGGACAAGGACATCAATGATGATTTGGGAGATGTGAGAAAATTTTAGATTTTTAGAATTCTTAATTTATTTTTAATGACCTTTTAGTGATGTTATTGCTTTTCCTTTAATAGAAACCAATTTTAAGGTACTACTCGATAACTGTTAGTTGTGATTGATAATATCCCAGTATTTTTTATTGTTTATTTTGATAGCAGGTACGCAAGGCCGAAGGTGGGTCCAGGGCCATGCTCCCCGGACAAAAATTGATTTTAGACCTTAAATAGTGCGTTCTGAGCAATATCAAACTATGTCTTGATGAGAAGTAGTCCAAGAAAGATCATGAAACAAAATGTTTTGCTTTGCTTTTTTATTTTGTTGTACAACAATTTCTTTTTTGCTCCATCATTAGGGTACGCGACTGCGTACCCTCGCGTATGCCTGGTTCGGCGTCAGTCCATGGCAATGTAAAAGGATAAGTACCACTGGCAGAAATGACTTTCAAAAAATGGGAAGGTTTTAAAAATAAATATGTTGGCTCTTCCTCATCCACTCTTGGGTGTGACATATTGTTCATGGTATAAAAGGCTTGATTTCTTGCTAGGTGCTGGTAAAGATCCAGGAGATAGCAGATACACCCGGCTATATAGACAATGACAATGATCAAAGTGTAGTGGAGATATGTATCACCAGAGTCACATCAGCAATAAGGTAATCAAACACACATAGATATTTTTCCTTATTTGTCTCATGTAGTTTGTAAAGGTCATAGAATGAATGCCTGACGGAACGTTTCTGTTGAATTGTCACTTTGTCCTTACTATTTTGTGTATTTTGTTCACTATACTGGCACATTCTCCGCATTCACCATATCAATTGGCCAATAATTTGAATATGCAAGTATCATCTATCTTTTTGCATATTATGTAAAAAGGTGGAATGACATAAAAAATCTTGAAATTAGAGCATTTTCCATAAGTGCATTAATCTACCAGGTCCATGTAGATGTACATGTGAAACCTAATGAAATTGATATGTTTACAGGGAGATGCGTACCATAGAGCAGCACATAGAATCACTAGTAGGATGCCTTGAGTCGTGTCTTAAACACGAGCTCAAGCCACCCACTAAGGATGAAGACACCCCTCATGCCAAAATTGCTTCAGACATAATGAGCTGCATTTTCTTGGTAATGGCTTCAAATCACATACTATAGTGTTATTGACATTTTGAATTTAATTCATTTCTCAAACACTAAACTGTCAAAAGACACATGAGTATAACACATTTTTAAAAGACAGAATTTGATTGTTGTGTAATAGACATGATGTCAGATATCAGACTGCCTCTTTGTGACTTATTGAAATGATTTTGAACATAATTTTGATTTTAGAACTACAATCGTAAGCTGGTAATGTCTAAAGCAATTCCAACTGCAGTAAGGTTTCTACAGGAAGGAAGCAGGGACTTGAGTCGCAATATGTCCAGCTATCTCTCCCTGGCTGCCATTGACAATGCAGAACTTCTCTCCCCACATCTGGAGCCAATCATCAACAGTATTATACAAGGTATGATTTTAACATGGCATGTGATAAAACTGTATTGTACAAGGTATGATTTTAACATGGCATGTGATACAACTGTATTATACAAGGTATGATTTTAACATGCCATGTGATACATTTATCATCCATTGAAATATACTTTAAGTATGGGCATGAACAAGCCATTTTATTGTATAGTCTTCAGATTTGCTGAATTCAATTAAGATTTGACAATTTTTTATCTCCTGTTGTTGATTATTCATAGATGGTATTTATTTTTCCAGGTAACAAAGCATTGACACGAGTTCTGCCCCAAATATATGGTGATAACAAGGGACCAATTAATAGACATATTGGTGACCTTGTTGCAATACTGGATGACTGCGAGACTTCAGAGAGAACCAGTCTTCTACAGCTCTATGGACTCATAGCTAAACACAAACCTTCAGTAAGTCAATATGATATATATTTTGTGTGTAATGTAAGGTCTTGAACAAATTTTCATAACTACATATTATATTGCACTGGGGGGGGGCAGAAAAAAAATTGGGCACATAAAAGATTTTGGCCTTATTAGGCCTTAAGGCTCATTACTGGGCCTTAAAGGCCTAATTTCAGGCCAAATTTTGATGGGCCCAAAATATTTTTTTCTCTGGCCTGAAATTTGCCTCCCCCCTTGTTGGTTCCAAGATCCGCCCCTGCATTGTAGATAGAGTAAATTACAAAGCTTCATAGTTTTTACAATAGTCCCTGACTGAGCATATTTCATTTTTAGTTGTTGGAATCCTACATCACCCAACTATGTGTTGCTCTAAAATCTTCTTCCACATCAAATATGGTGCTACAAATATTTGTTGACATGGCAACAACCAATGGTGAGCCATTTGTCAGTCACATGATCACGTTACAAGATGTTGCTTCCCAGCAGCCCCAGGTGCTAAGCTTAGTTGCAAGGATTGTTGGACAGACAGGAAAACTGAACAAGGTGAGTTCAAATAGATTTAATGTACTCTGGGATTATGCATAATAGAGGAATGCACTAGATCTTATATTGAAGTTAGCAACAAAATAATGTGTGTGGCAAAGTCTATTGAGATAGGCATCCAAAGCCTTAATTAAAAGGGGTCTAAAAAAGGAAGAAATTTAGGAATCTTGAATCACTTCCCTCTACATGCACTCTGCTTTGTGCTGTATGTAGTTACATGAACCTGAAATGCAGTTCTTAAAAGCAATTGAAATACTGTGTAGGTTTGTGAGTTTATACAAATTTAAAGATCATATTTCAATCATAGCTTTAGTTCATGCCCGTAGCCAGCTTTTTGTAAGGGGGGACTCGAAAAGGACTATTAAGAGGCCTTTCAATATTTTTGGGCCAACATTTTTTCTGGGCCCATCCTAGGGCAGCGCAGAAAATTCTTTAAGGCCCTAAAACTAAAATTTGGGCCAAAATTTTGAAAATTTATGGCCCGTTTTTTTTTATCTAAAATTGAAAAATAGGGCCAAAAGGTCAAGTAAAGGCCAACTAAAGAGGCCCTACAATAATTTTGGCCAAACATTTTTTTCTGGGCCCATTCTAGGGCCGCGCGTAAAATTTTTAGGGCCATAACACCAAAATTTTGAAAATTTATAGCCCGTTTCTGAAAATTTGGCCTAACATTGAAAAAATAAGGCCCAAAAAGGTCAAGTTAAGCCCAAAAAAGCCCATTAAAGAGGCCCTACAATATTTTAAGGCCAACATTTTTTTCCGGGCCCATCCTAGGGAGGGGGTGGCCCCATGCCCCCCCTTCCTGGAACCCCCAGGAGGCCATTTTTAACAAAACACAAAGGGACGATCCTTAAAAACAGAGGGAAAGGGGCACAAATATGTCCGTGAAACAATTGGGCCAAATTTTGAAAAATAATGCCCAAATTCGAAAAACAATGCAAAGTAAAGCCAGTTTTTTAATCTTAATTGCCCAGTGAACGTGGGGAAGAGCAAGTTTTTCTTCAAGGAAGCAAAAAGGTAGGTCCACATTTTTTAGGAGATATCAGGGGGGGGGCTCGTCCGAGCCCCCAGAGCCCCCCCTGGCTACGGGCCTGTAGTTTGATATAAAGATGAATCAAGTATGTCAAATCAACGCTTTTGCATTTACCTTAACTCCGATTCCAGATGCAAGCCAATGAGTCCATCAATTACCTGGTGTCTCAGTTATCTGGTTCTGACCAGAACACACTCCCCATTCTCCTAAAAGAGCTTGCTAATGTGTCAAGTAATCACCCAGAGATGCTACACAGTCACCTCTCTGAGATCAGTTTGTATTCGGAGAGCAGCTCAGCAGCTACAAGAGTCCTTGTGCAACAACTTAAAGATTCAGCTCTCACCACGTAAGTCAAAGTACTATGTACCTGCTCCCTCTATGTATTGCTATGCCAAAGTACATGCTCTCACTATGTAGGTAAAAGTATCTATTCTTTCCTTGAAAGTGGAGGTACTGCTCAAGTCAAAGTATCGCTCTTACCATGTACAAGTCGAAGTCCCTGCTCTCTGATAATATCAGTGGAATTCAATCATTTGCATATATTTTTCTGAGGCAGTTACCTTGCCTTCTTCACGCTTAGCTAATTAGCTACTGACCTCAGCTTTTGTATTTTTATTTCTTTTTGTGTCCATAATTGTCACAACTTGAACTTGAATGCTTGATTGTAGGTCATCCGGTGGCAAGGAGATGAAATCTACAAGTTGCCAGACAGATGGTACAGTTACAGTTATTACAGTGGGTAATCCCCCTCCTGCCAATGCTTGGGTAGCCTCTTTGGGGAGTACCACCTCTGATGTCGCAGTTGGGCAGCAACCATCAGCCCCATCTATGGTGAACAGTACACAGCAGACCACACAGACTCCACCTGTAATGCATATTAGCATGAACATTCCACAAAATACAATGCTTCAACCTCACAATGGAGGATTCGTGCCTCACAACACAGGCCAAGCACCTCGCAATGCAAACAGTTTGCCACACAATGCAGTCACTTCCTCTCACAATCAGCCCACAAGACCCCATGTCTACACACGATCCCCTAACCACCGGGATAAACGACAAAGTAATCCTAATATCTACCATAGAAGCAACTCAAACAGTAATATTGCCAAACGTATGCCCAGACCTTCAAGGTTAGTAGAGGAGATCTACATGTGATTTTAGTTTAACTATATTGGTACATACCTATTGAAAACATGTATATGTGTAGTTTTACTTGAAATTATGAACATTGTAAGTAAAACTGGTGAATTATTCAAATGAAAAAGGTCAGTTAGGGGTTTCTCACTGCTCCGTGGGAATGCAAAGAATGTATAATATAATGATGTCAATTTGGTACTATCATTTGAGGCATGACAAATATCAATGTAAAATTGTTGCTGATAGAATATTACCTGAGAAATGTATATCTAGTGATCCTTATCATCAAAGTATGTGCTCTTGCTATACCATATATATACTACAATGTAATATATAATGTGGTGTAAACTGCACAGTATACGCCCAGCGTCTTGTGCAAACCTTGTTATTCAAATTGTAATAATTATAATATGAAAATAAATATAACATAACATATATTTTCATTAAGACCCCTTGTCTCTATTAACCTTTTTCAGAATCTCCTGAAAATTTATTAAACCCATTTTAGGAACAGTACACACAAATTATTCATGCGTCTTCACCATAAAACTATTTTTAAGTTAAATGGATGATTGATTTTGAATGAAATATTGAAATAATTTTAGCAAAAAGATGAAATTAGAATTTTGCACCCTGTTTAAAAAAACTGAGATCTGTACATGTGGTGTTATGTTATATAACAATTATTAATAATATTTATAATGATTGCAGCACTGGACCCGAACTGAGACACAGAATAGACAGGCCCCACATAGAGCGACCACACAGCGTCATGACAACTACAAGTACACACTCAGCAGGCAGCTCATCCACCAATCATAGTGCAGTTGACCCAGTTCTGCATTTCTGTGAGAGGCATATGGATAAGATTCGTAATTACATCAGTCATGTATCTGCCCGCATTCCTGAGCCAGTAGTGTGTGTAGTAGAAGGTAAGGTCATGAATAAACACAGGAGTATCTTTAGCCCTATCCTGTGCAATACATATTTTTGAATACGACCCCCATTCTTAACATTGAATATTGATCCTTTTATAGGATGTAAGCACCTTTCAAGATTTTTATTAACTCTTACCAGTCTGCAATTACCAGACAACAGATTCCAATTTGATGTTATTATTTAATTGATATTCTTAAAGAGCTAAAATGAGGGCATCAATTTTGAGGATTTTGATGTTCATTTCAGAAAACAAACACCACAAGCGATATTTGAAATTGAGTTTCAACTGTTCAATGTCACGGCCTGAGTGTCTTTACAGCCAAAATTATTTCATCATGAGGAGCAAACTGCCAAAACTCTGGATACATCTGAAGTTTCTCGCTCTACAGGTAAACTGATATATATACAAGTATATATATAGATATTGTACATGTGATATGTTTCAATGAATAACATCTTGGAAATAGATTTATTCAGATAGCAACTTTTTGATATGCTGGTAAATAGATAATAACAACTGTAGATTACAATCTGAATACTGAAATAACAATATAAAGGCTCCTATCTGTTTTGATGTCAATGTTGTTTTTGGAATTCAACTATTGATTCTAATTTGTGGTACTCTTGGCAGGCATATTGAATAAATAAATTATGACCTCCTTGTTGAAAAAACATATATTAACCAACTAGGATGTTTCTCATTATGAAGAACCCATAAAACTGTTACATGCTATTTGGTTGCAGGCAAGCGCTGAAAGGGCTCTAAGTAGGGACCATGCTGAGGTGCATACATTAAAGCGAAGCTGGGATGCTTTGAAAACTGATGGGAGTAACACATTCACACGTGTTGTAACTGCAGCATTTCCTTCGCTTAAGGTAGTTTTGTAATTTGTAATTCATGGCATGTTAACTTCATTTCTGTTAGTGGGAACATATGCTACTAACCAATTACCCAAATGCGAGTAGGTAGTTACCAGTTTCACCACCAGGTGGCTGATTCGGGTCAATTAACATGGCAGGTATACAAGAAAGTTCCCTTAAACTTGAATATCATCAATTTAAGTGGCTCAATTTTAATATATCTCTTATGTGTCTGATATTTATACTCATGAAAATATGTCCAGGAAAGCAAAATATTATCTGTCCACTAAAAGAAAATATATTTCATTTTTTGTGATTTTATAGCATGGGGTCTATGGGGAATCTCCCCGAGCTAGAAGTCACATTTTCAAAGAAAATTAATTTTTCAAAGTTGATAAACACTTTTTAAAACCACATTTCTAGATGTAATTTTACATGTAGATTTCAAATATGATATTACTTTGACTGAATTTTTAATGACGTAAATCAAGATTATTTCTACTCGCATCTGGGTTATTGTCTTGAATGTGGAAGTTGGTTTCATATCTGGTTAAAAAATCTCTCATGAAATGATCAAGAAAATGACTAGTTAGCTCACATGGTGAGCTTTTGCAATCACTCACTCGTCAGTCTGTCTGTCCGTCCGTCCATCCGTGTGTGCGTCCATCCATCCGTCAACAATAGTGGCACGTTTTAAAACCTCTGTCGATAGGATTCCTGTTTTAAGTTATTTCTGTTCAACATCCATACAGAAAACGCCCCTATGACTCCTGGTTCAAAAGCTTGCCTATTTTCAAAATGGCCGCCATTTTTGTCTCGCGAAATTCACTTTTGACCCATTTCCTAGCTTCACAAATAATTTCAGGTGTCCTACATTGTAAAAGACCATGTCAATGTAAAGAGTAGATATATGAAATTATTTTGTTACAACATTGATTTGTCCATCTGACTCGCGAAATCAACTTTTCCGTCAACAACAGTGGCACGTTTTAAAACCTCTGTCGATAGGATTCCTGTTTTAAGTTGTTTCTGTTCAACATCAATACAGAAAACTCCCCTATGACTCCTGGTTCAAAAGCTCGCCTATTTTCAAAATGGCCGCCATTTTTGTCTCGCGAAATTCACTTTTGACCCATTTCCTAGCTTTACAAATAATTTCAAGTGTCCTACATTGTAAAACTCCATATCAATGTAAAAAGCAGATGTATGAAATAATTTTGTTACGAAAAATCAGCCAAAAATTATATCCATTTTTTTTATTTTCAGCCATTTTAGTTAACATTGATTTGTCCATCTGTCTCGCAAAATCCACTTTTGGACCTGTCGATAGGATTCCCGTTTTAAGTTAATTTCATTCAACATCAATACAAAAAACTCTCCTATGACTCTTGGTTCAAAAGCTCGCCTATTTTCAAGATGGCCGCCATTCTTGTCTCGCGAAATTCACTTTTGGCCCATTTCCTAGCTTTACAAATAATTTCAGCTGTCCTGCATAGTAGAAAGCCATATCATTGTAAAGAGTAATTTTGTTACAAAAAATAAGCAAAATATTATATCCGTTTTTTTATTTTCAGCCATTTTAGTTAACATTGATTTGTCCATCTGTCTCGCGAAATCCTCTTTTGGACCATTTGCTTGAAACCTCTGTCGATAGGATTCCAGTTTCAAGTTATTTTTGTTCAACATCAAAACAAAAATACTCCCTTATGACTCCTTGCCTATTTTCAAAATGGTCGCCATTTTTGTCTTGCGAAATTCAGTTTTGGCCCATTTCCTAGCTTTACAAATAATTTCAGGTGTCCTGCATTGCAAAAAGCCATGTCATTGTAAAGAGTAGTTGTATGAAATAATTTTGTTACAAATAATTAGCAAAACATTTTATCCGTTTTTTTTTCAGCCATTTTTACATCGATTTGTCCATCTGTCTCTCAGTCAGTCAGAAATAGTGGCAAGTGGCTTGAAATAATTTTGTTACAAAAAATCAGCAAAAAATTATATCCGTTTTTTTTTATTTTCTGTTATTTTAGCCATCATTCCCTTCACTTTTGAGCAACACCATGTGAGCCCAGTACCCACGGTACTAATTTTTTTTTTAGTTACAACGCTTATTTTGACTCTCAGCAGGAGGTTAATTATGCATCAGTACTAGTGATTGGAAGACTGACTCGTGTACTCGAGTTTTACTCGCATTTGTCCCAAAAATCAATTGATCGAGTTGAAAACTTGAACTCACGATTTGATTCACCTTACCTTGACTCGCGATTCGTCTCTCCTATTCGCAATTTCCATGCTTATAGTTGTAATGTTCTGCTTAATCTGTATAGAATGCGACTTATTTTCTATTTAATGCCATGTGCGGAAGACAAACATACTTGGATTTTATTCTGCGTTCATTATTTTCATTTCCGGTTTGATGCATTCTGGCAGAACTAGTGATTGTCCAATCACAAACCTCATACTATTTTGATCGGAAATCAACTTCCAGGAAAGAAACTCCGAAAGAAAATTCTATTTCTTTTAGAAATAGAATATCCTTCGTTTATTTTGACGTTTGGATTTTGACCAAATAAAAGACTGAAGGTAAGATCTTTATCAATACATTCATCCAGAGTTGATTTTTTTTATATGACCTGCACTGCGTCCAAGTGACCCCTCATTTTCTTCATTGTTTGGGGTCCCTATAGTAAAAACTGGGTCCTCTCCATTATGGGACGGCGTTAATGAAAGCACAGATTCTGGGAATATCCAACATATACGATTTAGACAATAAAAAGTATAGAGGCACTTGAAAGACTTGATCAAATTGATGAATTCTGCTGCTACTTGGGAAACTGAAACCGGAAGTAACTCAACTATGTCAAATCGCGAATATAATCGTGGTTTTTCATGGTCCACTCGAGTGGAGATTTTCAGGCAAGTCCGACCACTAATCAGTACTCAAGAAAAAGTACATGTACATATACTTATCAAATATAACTAGGACAATAATAAAAACCATGTTTAGCAAACATTTAAGAGAGGGACCAAGGAACCATGTATTCTGACTCATCCTTTTATTATGTCACCACCACAAGTGATGACATATGGTTATAGTCTCCAACTTTTTTGTGGCGGCAGTTGGTGTTCAGCAGTTAGTATTCAGCATTCGATGTCTATAATAAATAGCTGAGGCCTTATTCACAATGTGTCGTATCCTATGCGATTGCGACATCGCAATCGCCATCGCAAAAATCGCTAAAATTCTTATTCACATCAAAGTGCGATTGCGACTTAGCAATTTAATCGCATCAATAGCGTCGTATAATTGCGACTACCCTCTACCAACCGCAATACAGTCGCAATATTAAAGGTTGCTTTATGTTTTAATTAAATGCGTTTAGCGTTCTCAGAATTATTTGCTATTTTAATACAACGTTTTTCGGTATACTAACCAACATGTGATTTTAAAAAAAATCGTCATTTCATGTGTTCTGACGAGATACTAAGGGTCTAAAGTCGTCTTAAATAATGGAAGAATATTTTCTATATTTCATCTAAAATTGCTATCAATGATTCGCAATGTTATAATTCCCGCCATTATCAGTCGTCTGAGACACTGTAAAACAAAATGGCGATGATAGCGGTGAACCGCAGACAGTAGTAGTAAGACCGAGATTATTTCGCGACAGAACACATCCATTGGATATTTACGATGATCATGAGATGATCGAGAGGTATCTTCGTTATATGAGGGAATGGACTTGAACTTTAATTCCATTAATAGATAAAGAGTAAATTGTAAAAATACGGAGGAGTGAACGATTTGAGGCAACGAAGGGGATTGATGGAACGATTATTGGAAAACAGCTAACATAAACTAAGTTCCTAGAAGATATAATTTTGAGAGGGTTGAGCGGGTCCCCTCCCATACCCATCAAAATAGAATTTAGAAATATATCTTGGGATAGAATCGAATAAACTACTCAAATAAATGGATGTTGGGTCTATTAAATCATTTAAACACAACAATTTTATTTTATTTAATCTTTGTTTTTATTATTAACTCCACGGACAGTCGTAAATCAATTAAATACCATTTCAACCAGCCTATGTTTGATTTATTTGTTACAGTAAAGCTGCTAACACACTGCTATCCTAAATGCGATTGCTATTGCTACGCGATTGCGATATCTTGTCATTGTGAATACCGCGCCAAAATTGCGATGTCGCAATTGCATAGCAATAGCAATCGCATTCAAATTGCGATGCTTTGTGAATAAGGCCTCTGAATGTGACATTTTGCATGTTGATAATTCATCACTTTTTGTTTCTAGGACCAAGAACTGCTGATCCAAGAATTAAATCATGAGAGATTCTTCGATGTGTTTGAGTATGGAGGTATTGAACTTAAAATCTGGGGCTGTTTTATCTGTAACCACCCTCAGAAGTATACTGACTTGCTCCAGGATGGTAACCCAGTTATAGAGGTGGGTGGGTCTATATATTTTGCAACTTGTATGTATGTTGGAAAAAAATAATTTTATGAATTAAAAAAGTTAAATGTTATCAGTAGAGACAACATTTCCCTGATGAAAAATTTGCACCATAAAAGGCATATATTCTTTTAAATATTTGATTTCATTACATTAGGTTACCATAGCAATCATGGATTTGTCCAATCAAATAGTTGAAAAAATAATCTTGAGGTAACAATTCGGTAATGTTTCGAGAACATCTGTACCAAGTTTCAAGATAATTGGGTCAGTAGTATTCAACTCTCACTTCTGGATCACCATGAACATGTATAACATCATACATAGGAAGCACATGTTGAACACAATAAAACAACTTTTGTATCCGTATCCTCCATAAATAAATGATAAAGACAACAATTTTACATTTTGTGATTTCTTTTTAGGGCCAATTGAAAGAGAAGAGAGGAAAGTGGAAGTTTCTCAAGAGATGGAAGACGAGATACTTTACATTGTCAGGGGCAACCATGACCTACAACAAAAAAGATTCAGTAATGCTTTATTAAATTGATGTAGTTTCATAATTAAAAGATGCATGGCCATTATTGTCCATTTAAGATAATTCCTCCTTGTACATCTTAGTTTAATACAAGATCAATTTCTATCTGATTGACCATGAATCAATCAATCTGATGTTGCCGGAATGCAACATTCAGATTGATTGATTCATGGTCAATCAGGAGATGCTAATCCGCATCATTTGTGTAAATCGGAATCCAGAATCATTGACATACAGCAAAACGTAATCCATCTTGCCATATAATAATATTGAATTACAATTCTAGTTTTAATTTTGATAAAATTCCACTCTTCCAGAAAAAAGAGACATTTCCAGTTCGAGAGATCAAAACTGTCAAAGCAGTATGTAAAGGTACCAGAGACATTCCACGTGCTTTTGAAATCTTCACGCATGACAACACGCAATATGTTTTTAAACCAAAAGATGGAAAGAATGCCCAAGATTGGGTACAGTGTTTGAACATTGCTGTGGCTCGATCACAGAAGCCTCGCAGTAAGGAAGCAGAATTACGAGAGAGTTCTCAACCTGATACGACAAGATCACAACGAAGGGAGCAACAGACTAAGTTGTAGTTTAATAAATGGTCTAATAAATATTATTTCAGAACACCCAAGTTAAAAAACTGAGCATCTTTGAGGTGGGCTTTGGGATCCTTAGTTTTCAGATATCAATGTGGGGCAACACCAGGGGGTGCCACTGTCTTTCAAATGCAATGATACTGTATATTTAGTTGAATCATTTCAAATTGTAGATTTATCGGCTTGTCTGCTACTTGTAACATATATGTATATTTGTTTTATATTAAAAAACGTAAGCAAATAATGAGAGCTATATATATGTATTTATCCAACTGATAGGGATATACGTAAATTGGGAGTGTACCATGTTTGACGACACCTGGAATTATTTACCATATGCTCTCAGATGTCCGTTGTTTACTTATATGTTTCGACAAAAAGATCACCAAAATATAACATGATTCGACTTTTGTCAGGTGAATCAATTTAAAGTCTTTCAAGACCTCACACTCATATTTGATTTGCTTGAATGTAAAATGCAATGGCATCTTACACTGGAAAAGTAGCATTATCTTCCAGATCTTGCAATAAGCTTTTGCAAACTTAAATATTGAAGTCAATTATTTTTCATAATAATAATTTAAAATGTAGTTGGGATACATTATTTACAATCCCATCTATTTTCCAAAAAAAAAAGAAAGAAAGCTAGATAGACAGGTTGAAATAAATTGTCTTAAATATTGATTTATTCTCTATTATACCCCTACCCTCAAGTGCAGTACACCTAAAAAAGGGATATGATATTTATCATCTTTATCTAGATTCAAGACTGTAGAAGAAGTTCAGTTTATCAGTTATACAATACTGTGACACATAACTACTTGTTGATTCTGCCATAATTAGCTTTTAAAGAATTATTGCTGTCTCATAAGTTTTGCACTAAATTTTACAATATTGATTGTGTATAATGTAATGTATGCGTGGTATCAGTTCCTACAAATTTGAAAAAATCAGTGGCACTATTTTTGAATTTTCACATTCAAATGAGTATGTAATTTGTTTAATCAATTGTGTGTAGAATGAGTGCGAAACTTTTGAGATATCCCCTTAGTCAATGAGATAAATTCAATGTAGCACTCATTATTTCCATTCCTCATTATTTTCTTGGGGCTGTTGCTAAACTACTGTGCAGTATACATGTACATACATTTATTGTACTTTATTGTAAAATTGTATTTCATGATATGATATTAACAAAGACAATGGAATGACATTTGTAATTAGCTGTTTATACATACATATTTTATAAAGAATCTTCATGAAGCTAAATAACAAAGAGATCGATCAGTTTTATTTTACAAATGGTTCGTTTTATATGATGAAAGGGTTATTTAATTGGGACGTCTGGAGGTTTAAAGCACATGTGCTTATAAATACATGTGTATATGTATTATGTATTCCAAAGGATAAATCCTATCCAAAACTGGCTATTATATAACTAATTTATCCCTTCATTATTAAAATGACAGTCGTTCATCATAAAATAAAAACATAGCACCATTTGGCAGGCTCACGTGGTGAAAAATTAATTTATTCAAAAACAAGAAACACAAAATATCTGGGACCAACAATGGTATAAAGTATTAAATATTGACGAATGGACAGACAGAAGGATGATTCCCTTGGAAAACAATATGAGCCAAAAATGACTGGCCGAATGATATGGAACTTGGACATCGTGGGTTCAGAAATATTTATTGGTCTTTGCAGATATAGTTTTTAAATCACATCATTACTTAGTTGGGAGATACCTTATTAAAGGTAAAGTTATAGTACTATAGGTGTACGTACTAAGTACGCGTTTGTAGATCATAATTGTATTTTCTAATTTATTTTGTATCATTCATAAATTGTGTAATAATCGGGTGTTGGTTCTGTATATATCATACAATGAGTTTATTCTAAATAAAATATGAGTTATAATTATTGGCTGTGTTGTATTTGTATTTTGTATACATAAGTACTGAGTATATACAAATTACAGAGTGACCCAAAAAGTTGACCCATTATCAAATGTATTTATAATCAGCAAAGCTAAAATTTAGAAATGCTGTGTATATTTAACCTACCAGATATGCTGCAAATTCGATTCTGGCACTGAATGGAAACTGAGAAAATTCTAAAGCCACTTTTCTGGGTCTTTAGCTTTCCTAATTTTGATGGAATCTTTGTTAGGCTTGTGTTGAACTTGATAGAGTGTTCGGTGTGGGGAAACAGTGGTATATATACATGTACTTACATATTACCAACAACATGCCCGACATGGAGTGAGCTTGAATAATTATATTTTCGTTGTCTATTTATTAAGGTTATTTGTCAACTCCGAAGAGGTAGATGTCCCAATCATTTCCACATCTTGAATGGTGACATATCTTTAGTATCTATTTCCTATTCAGGGGCCAATGGGAGGATCTTGAAACTAACAAGGCGGGAGGCAAATTTCAAAAACCCCTGCCAACCCCCCACCCCCCTATTCCGCCAGTGTTTAACTCTGTTACTGGCGATGATTTCAACCTAAAACAATTTCTGTGTTGCCATGACGACCTAAACGTGACGTCATTATATATTTATGTCGCATTGACATAACCTTGAACTGGAATCAATTATCTTACTGTGACGTTGTGTATGCACATTATGACATCATGGAAGTTGTCTATAACGATATGCTTCCCAGAGCAACATAACAAAACAAAAAAGTCTATGCAATCTATTTATCAAGACGTGTTCATCGCAACTGTGATATATAATACAAGCAAAGATGTTCGTTGAGAGCTGTTTAGTAATGCTTGAAGATATAATGTCGTTGATACAGACCTTGTCATCGGATGTGATTGATACCATCGTGAGGTAAATTTGAATTAACAGCTTAAAACAGCTCTTTAATTAAGCAGCATTTTTGTATTCCATGCAAATCAGTTTACGTTTATTTGTTTGTTTCCTTTCTATGATTTTTCTCAGATGTTTTTATAATCCCAATAAAATAATTTGTTCATCTAATTGACTGTAATTGAAACCACTAGTAATATTAAACATATTTTATTTTTAGTTTGATTCATAGTCAACTCTTAAAATATATTCCAAGTCTACTGAATCGTCTATCAGCGTGGTTGGCATCATTTCTGAGAGTGTTGACTCTCGCACTAGATGTTCTACGAAATGCTGCATACTTGAAAGATTATCTAAAAGGTAATTTTACTAACTATTAGTCTTACGGTAATTTCTAATCTTTTAAATCTTCGCGAATGAATCTCAGATAAAACAAATGGTAAACTAGTATTCTGTACGGAATTATTTGGTACTAAATAGTTGACAAGTGGGGTACAGAAACAAATTAGTACACCATAACTTTATTCATATTCTAAATCATGTTTATTTTATTGTTTGAAGGGCTCATTGGTCGCTCCCACGCGGTTTCATCAACGCAGTTTCATCAAGTACAGGCTGAACAGACTGGTAAAGGTGACAGTGTAAAGGAACCGACGCCTCTTGATCTTGGCAATACGAATGAGGAATACTCAGAACGATCGACTGAAGCCGTCATCGATGTTACGATTAATCCCTCGCTTATAAGGAGTCGGTTTATTGATACGGAGGTAACCGATTATATCAAAGCAAGAAGCGCCTGCAAATCACCTATGATGAGAATGGGTACTCGTCCTTTGAGACAATCACCGACAGATGTTGATTTCTTTGACATTGATTCTAAGATTTACAATACCATGCGGCGCCAACGTTTGACCTCTATGCCAAAAATAAAGCACGGAATCTCTGCGTTGAAGCCTGTTGCATATGAGGCCCCGATACACGACATCCACGATTTAAGCGTCAACGTTAAAGTATGCTCGGTGTCTCAGACGCCAAAAGAAGTTGTTGACTTCAGTAATACTGCTAGCATAACAGAACCAACTCCCCACAGGATGGTGGAGTTAAAGGACGAAGTAAAAATAGTAAATACAAAGCAGCAATCGCCAAAGAAGAAGTCACTTGCGAAACGAATAAGGAAGTTCTTGACGCCTAAAAAGTTGATTTCATTTGGAAGAAACTTGAAAAATCCGTATATCACTATGGCAAATAAATACTGTAATATCTTTTCATGACATGTTTTTGATACCAATTGTTGCTATATTTGAATTATTTATTGTTGTTTATTTTAATTTAATTTCACATGTTCCAAAAATATAATAAATTGTGATTGCACATACAGACATACGCATTGGTCTTTCATAAATGATACTATTAATTTTACCCTGCGCGCACAGTCTAGTTTTAAACTACCAAGAAAAGTGAAGACAAAGCTCTCTTTTAAGAATTGAAGTCGAACGAATGCAAAGGGTATATTAATTTAGACAGTTTCAATCGAATATGTTTATATACATACTACTGCCACCTTTATATCTATACATTAAGCTTAACTACGAAGTGTAAAGTTTCAACAGGATTTGTTAGATATATTATGTCGACCTAGTCCTTCAAACCTGCTGCACACAACCGTTGCGCTAGAGATTCCGATAAATGTAGCAATTCAATGTGGCATACTGAAAGGCCCCTATGCTTAATAAAAAAAGCATTTGAAGTTCAGAGATCATTAGTAGTGCATGCACATGATAAACAAAGTACATGTTTTAAATTAATTTTGTTTTAAAAGATGGCGAACACTTTTATTAAAATGAATCAATGTATCATGTAATACAAACAACTTCGCCATCTTTCAATGACATTGATAAAAACTTGATATATAAAGCTTGACAGATTGAAGATATTTTTTGATAATTTATTGATGTGGTCCGTTTTAGCTGTTGTTTGTGTCAAATGAAAGATAAGGTTCTTATCAATACATTGGACATTCTATAAAATTCAAATAAAAGTCTTTATTTTGCCCAAAAACATTGAAAATACGCAATTGTACAGAACAAATGAGCAATGTCATTGTAATATTATAAATTATTAATGAGGATTGCATTCGGGGTAGGGTCACCCTGGAAATGTCTATTGATTGGTAGAGAGGACCGATAGAAGATGACCGACAGAAAGATGGCACTGATTTTGGAAATCAAGCTGTCCTCACACTCTCAGATGTCGACAACACATCCTGTTCTAAAAATAAATATTTTATTACTATGATAGGGGGTATAAACAACCAAAACGATCAAACTGTCTTATCAATTTCTTAACTGAGAGACTTATGAGAAATCAAGTTCATGTTTAAATATTCTATAGCAAAGACCATTTTAAGTAATGTATTAATTTTAAAATCTAAGTATTAGTTATATAATATTAATTATCATGAATATAGTTGCCTCGATTTATAGATTTAGAAAGTACATTGTATCGGATATTGTTATATAAATTGGGAGCTTGTAATGCATTTAGCTTAACGACATTGAATGGGATAATCTGTTTTGAGGACAAGTTTGAAATGAAAGAAATATAATTCACGATTTATTAATTTATATTTGAAATTAAACAATTTGAAGCCCGAGTTAAAAGGAGAAATATACCTTGCCATTTTTATGTTATAAACTTTATACAGACCATTAACAGAATAACCATTCAGTGTACTTTTATATTATGATGCATATATTTGTTTTGATAATGCTTTTAGTTCAAAGAACTCGTTTGTATCTGCCATATCTAAGATGAATGCTTAAAAACCCGCGGATCGTTAGTATCATTACGTATATCAGAGACATATAGACTATTTCTGCGTGTATAAACTCACAAATTAGTTGATATGTAATTTTTTTGACCTCTGAAAAATCAAATAGATCATAGAGATCACATATAATCCTTGTTTCAATACACATCATCATATATGCGGGTTTTCTTTGCTTGAAATGGTTAAACGAAGGTTGTTGACCATTTGAAGTGAAAATGGGTCAATATTGCAATGTTCATCAAATCATTTTAACACTAATTTAAACCCTAGAAGTACATTAACATAGGATGATATTAGCAAATTGAGAGTATAAGCTTTGCCTGCTTAACATTTATTTGGGCATAGCTTTCCCTGGAGCATTAAGGCAGATCATCACAGGCTTAATTCTAAGTCAGACGATAAAAAGTAGCAAAATAAATTCGTTGAGGATAACAAAATCAAGTGGAAGTGGGAAATTCTTTTTGATAAAGCAACTGGCCATATGAATAAATAGTGCTCAGAATGGTGAAAAACTGCATGATTTTGAAAGGATTTTTGGCCAGGGGTCGAACCCATCGGACTCCCCCTCGCCCCGGCTACCGGCTTGATATAGCCAACCGAATGCCTTCGTTTTTATACCGTGTTAAAGCCCGTAAATGTTTAGAATCTTTATTTTGTTTATTTATAATACAACTTCAGAAATTTGTGATGAATTTGAAAAAAATTGAATTAGGCCTACCAAATATATAAACAAGCTTTAACACGCAATCCAGAATGGAACATCCGCTTGCCGAACTTATGAACAGGGGTGTATGTGAATTTATATGAATCATTCATCATAACATAAATAGTTGGTTCACTTTCAGATAATCAAACAAGCGTTATATATTATAAAATATTTCATTATACTTTTGAAAGTGGGCCAATAATGTGACTGATAGAGAAAGTAATGGCAACCCATGGATATGGATAACCTGTTTAATGGAATTTAATTTTTAATTATGTTGAACAGTTATGACTGAACATTTTTATGAACCACAAAACCACATGAACAGACTTTTTGTGGACCAACGGGGATTTGGTGCTCCAAATTTTTGAAGCGCAATGAGTAAGGTGGCATTTTCGAACTTTGCTCTTATTTACGGAAAATAAACCTATTCTTCTCTAGATAATATTTGATGAATTGTCTCCAGCTTTACCTCTTGATGGTGAGATATGAAATTGTGTTGCGTATGGATTTTGCATTTTCACTGATTATATTGCATTTCTACAGTTTTGTAAAGACATTCTCTTGTTTTACACTAACAGTTTTATGTTTATTAAAATGAAACAGCTTTTGATAGGCATATGATCTGGTGATTAGCTTTTTTGTTTTCTAAGAAGCGAATGAGATATTCATGATGAAAATCAAACTTGAGAGCATGTTATGTCATCCTGGATTTTAAGATACACGGTTTTGCATGATCAAAGCAAAATTATGACACTCGTATACTTAGCACGTATTGATGACCAGGGTGATTGTGAAAATCACTCGCTGGTGATCTTTCATCTTAATTTTTGATCCATTGTAATCGGATGAAAGATGAACTGCAATCAATCAATAGCATGCAATTACAACTTAAATTAGCTTTTTAAATAGAGTAGTTTGTTTGGTTTTCTTGAGATTTGAGCGAAGCGAAGTAATTTCACGTTTCTGGCATTCTTGGTCCAAGGGTATTTCACTTCCTTCCATAAATTCAGGAATAAATGACGGCTTTTGAATAAAGGATGCGTTTCTTGTGGTGTATCCGGGGGTGTATCCATCATTCGGCCATCGGCAGTCTAAAGTATTTGCAAATGTTGGCCCGTAGCCAGAGAAGGAGAGTTGGGGCCCCTGGTCAAAGGTTATTTCAAAATCATGCAGTTGGGTATGGATACTGAACTGTAACTTTTATGTGTGAACATGCAGTATATTTTATTGACAACTAATAACAACACTAAAGAAATCAGTACACCAATGTTTTTAAGTCACTTGTGATCCACGGCAGCCGAACGGCTACCGTAGCTTCCAAAATCTAGAGAAATTTGCAACATATAGGGATAAGCATTATGATGCAGATTTTCTATATCGATTTACTGAAGCTACGGCCGCCGTGTGGTTACCGTAGAGCAAATGCGACTGAGGCTTAAGCAAACAACATTTTAGAGTCCGTGACACCGTATGAGTGAACAAAAACTGAACACAATAACGCAGATGCGAGTAGGTAGTTACCAGATTCACCACCAGGTGGCTCGTTCGGGTCAGATAGCATGGCGGGTATAGGAGAAAGTTCCCTTAAACTTAAATCACATCTGTTTTAATGATTCAATTTTCATATAACCCTTATGTATCTAATAGTTATGCAAACTGAAATATGTCCAGTAAAAGAAAATGTTATCTATCCAATACAAGAAAAGATATTTCACTTTTTGTGATTTTGTATCATGGGGTCTATGGGGAATCAACCCGAACAAGAAGTCACATTTTCAAAAAAAATTAAATTTTCAAAGTTGATAAACAATTTTCGAAACCATATTTCTAAATGTACTTTTACATGCAGATTTCAAATATGACATCACTTTGACTGAATTTTGAATATTTAATGACATAAATCAAGATTATTTCTACTCGCACCTAGTCTATTCAACCGTATCAGCTCCAATCAGCCACCCGGTGAGGTATGTTGGTGGTCACGACGGCCAGAGGCAAGATTAAAATCTCACGTGTCATCAATATTTATGGGACCTGTTTTCAAATCACGTGGTCACAGTTGGTCATAAGTTATGCATAAATTAATAACGATCGATGACTTATGGGTGAATATTCATATGGGGGAGACCATGGGCTATCAATTCTAGTTGAAAGGGGAGACGTTGCTTGGTCTTTGCGGACTTTCATGACCATATTTCACCGAAAAGTAAGACTTTGGCTGATGCTTAAAAAGCAGTGAAAAATTAAGCGCCATTGAGAAGTGATTAGCGCTATGGATATTCTTATTATGTTACATATTTTCGTGTTTGACTTATATGTCATGCAACATTTCAAAAGTACCAAATTTGTATCGCGTGATATAATAGGCAATCTTTAAAACATTGATGAAGAAGCAATATCGTCGTCGTCATCTGATATTCAATATTTGTATATTTATAGTATTCACCTCAAATTAGCTGTGGCATAACACTTAGCCAAATATAAACTAATAATTACATTTTTGTCACACTTCCCAATCCCATCCATGGTCTGTAATCAAGACCGACGAGTTTAAAGCCCGGGTGTTAAAGTAATGCATTTTCATTTGTTTAATTATATTATTCATTTGATTATATTATGTCACGTGTGCGCAAATATTTCGCAAATATTCAACTCAATAAATTCCGAGAGATTTCTTCAAAACATCTTGACATACTTCATGAGTGATCAAAAACATACTTTTAGAAGCTTGCCGCGCACTATATCCGGTTCAACATATTTGGCTGTCTCTAGTGTGGATACTAGAATAGTAATTGTCACTTTTCTATGGAAAGGCACATTGCAAACTACATAATGACCCTTAGTCTAGCTACGAGACCCTGTACCCGCCCCCCCCCCTTTTTTTTGACTACACACCCTCTCACACAGTGGAGAGGGGCTCAAGGGCTTGTAGCTAGACTAAAGGACCCTACGATGAACAATCCTAGAGGGCACCATGTACCCAAACCATGGCCAGGGGCATTAATGTGAAATCGAAGCTTGTCCAATCGGTGACATTCTGACATGTTGATGGGTCTATGATGGATCTCATTTCCAATAGCCTACAGTGCCTACTGCTGGTCAAGCTACAAGCCGTTATGACGACCCCCCCCCCCCACACACACACACAGAGGCATGTAGCTAGATATAGCCTACTGCATAATAACGCCACTCTTACTCAAAACATGCTCGAAATAACATTTACCAGAGATGGCATCTCCGAATGCAAATGTAAAAAGTAGTTACCCCCCCCCCCCACAAATATATAAATCACATTACACCATCTATCTGTTCAGCCCCAACGGTACACAACGCTACTCCTTGCTTCAACGCCTCGCGATCGGCTGTCATTCCCCAGTCAGTCTAGCCTACGTATGACTAAAACATTAGTTACATAGACTTGATTAATAATGAAGAACAAGAAGAGGCATGAGTCATCTACTCCATCTCCCCCCCCCCCCCCCCCCATAACGTATAGCTTATCGTCGGGGACCGGTCTTACTCGCTTGAGGCTTGGAGTTTTTGGTCCATCATTAATGGCATGACCAAAGAATCTTTAAATGAATGGGCAATGGCATCCAGTTGTCAACTTCTAGGTCCGCCCCTGATGGCAAAAGTGATACATATTTATAGCTCATCCCACCTTGTTCAATGAGCTTCCGCATGCTGAATGAACCATGCGTCTTCCTTTTCCATTCATGTCATGGCCATTGAGTCTATAGTTTTATACACAAGTCAGTATGTACACTCATAAATCGAGTAACTCGCCCATTCATTCACGCAGTTGGGCTTAGGGCAAGTTATACATGTACTTATAAAAGCCGGCTATTGTTAAACCGGGTGAATCAGATCGTGATTGGTCAAAACTTGGGCCAGCAACAATACACGGTGTATTATTGATATAATGGATTTCATTGCATATTACGCTGATTGAGTCACAGGGTGTGCCAATTGTGGGCCGATTCATGCAAGGATCTTCATGGAAAATAGGACCCATTTCATTTAGTGTTTACAAGGAAAGTGAACTAGGAGAGAATTGGATTAATTGTCAAGATGATGGATTTTATATCAAGAAAGATGAGACAAACGACAATTTTATTTACACTTTTACTGTACATTGCTACAGTTTGCCGAGGAGGCACAACTTTGCTTAGAATTGGATATGATATCATACAAACTCAATCGTCTTTAGATATAGGTGCTTCAAACACTATATTTCTTCTTGATGATCTAAGGATAGAGTTTAGTGGATCTGTACGATCATTTGAAGGATATTTTCGCAATACCAATCCAGTATTATTTCAAATATGGCGCCCAGAAAGCCCCGGTCGATATAAATTGGTCGGAGAAAAAAGTTTTACACCAAAAAATGTACCAGGAATAGACACTGTTAATTTAGAAGAATCAGAACGTATTCAGTGCCAGCCAAATGACACTTTAGCAATTTTTAATGGGGACACTTCGATGTCTTTAGCATACTCATTTAGTGTAATCCCAATGTGGCTCAATTCAATAGAAGGTGCATACCCAGTCATCGGCAATTCATCTGACTTTACCTTCCTTAAAAGTCCTTATAAGTTTTCAGTTGGGCTTTTATATTCTACGCAAGAGGACGTAAACGCGTCAACAACGTTGACAGTTGCCCCCATGACCACGCCCATACAGATGACCAATATATCCACCTCATCTATCGAGCTGACGACAAGCCAACCAGAAATTAGTACAACAACGACACCGTCTACCCCACAGTCTTCCATTATTACATTAGGCAACCCCGTACTGAACACAGTAAACTTCCTACAAGCATCAGCCAGGCGCACCTTTCTCCTCAAAGGTATGCACACCCTGCAAATATTTTCATTGACTATCAGGGAATTAAGGTAGCTCTGTATGTTCAACAATTTAAATGGCTTACTATTTGGAGTCATTTTCAGGTACACATACTCATTCAATACACGATTACATCTTTTGATTTAGAACAGTGTCATGAATAGACCTTGATGACTAGTTGAGCTTTAATAAATATTCTAGGTGGATAAATAGTGGGGAAATTGTACTTCTAAAAAGTAGGTCACTGATTTTTTGAATTTTATACATCATAGAAAATTATCAGCCCCAACTCACAATCTTGGTATATTTATGTACGATTATTAATAATAAACGATTTAGACATTGTTTTGAATGAGTTATGTGTACCAGAAAATAACGCATGGGACTCGAATATTAAGTAGCCATTAAAAACTTCTGAACACTCAGATGTACCTTAACTAATATAGCATTCATGTCTCGGATTTGCATTAAATATAAACGTCAATATAGGAACATTTCCATGTGCTTAAGTTCAGAGTATAAGCAGTGGTTCAAATTCACGCTACTGTTAAAATCTTTATGTAAATATTCTTTTAACGCTAATCTGTATTTAGCCTTCATATTACGTGTTTTCAGTTAATATCTTTGCATGTTCAATGGTTGGCTCTTCATGTCAATCTGGTGGTATGGTTTGGTAGACACGCAATGTATGCATGGGCGTAGCCATGCATGAGACAGGCGAGGCAAATGCTTCACAAAGTATTACTTAAAAAGCAATGACGTTATCACTGAAAATTTGAAAATGATGTCCAAAAAGCAATATTCTCTTGATCTCAAATTTGCTCAAATGCGTTAATAGTTACATACAATTTTTGAATCGGTTAATCTTAGACCATTAGAATTTAGCCCTCAACCTAACTAACGTCGGTTAAAATTAGCGCTAAGATGCCCGCCGTACTATTCCTTTATTTTTCATAATGTATTATCTTAATATCTTCTCATATTGGATAGACATATTATTAATGATGTACGGTACTTTCAAGTGATCACCGGCCCGTTTCAAAAGTTTGTGAAATGTCAAAGTTAACTACACAATATAACTGACAAGGTCTACTTTCCCTCGCTTAATTCACACATACAATAAGAATCTAAAGAATTTCTTTGGAAATATAAAGCTTTCAATTCCAATATAACTTGATAGGATTAAATAAGCTATGTAGCTGGGACAGTTGAAGTTTAAATGTCAAATTTTCCCAGAGTGTATTTAACAATGGTTAATTATCTCAGTTAAATCACACTTGTGTATGCAATCTGTAATTAACGTCCATAAACCGATGCGTCAGGTTCCACTTCAAACTCTGCATCAACATTTCTGTTTGACACAACTCATTGCAAACAGTTTAGTTCATTTTCGGTCTGACAAACAGCCGACTTCCGGACCTGCGATTTATGGGTGTAGCAGTATTAGTCAAATGTTTCCACAAAGTATTTTAATGACCAGATTTATATTTTGTAATAGTTTACGACAACATAAAAGGTTTACATTGTAAGTACTTTGGCAGCCACATCACAAGGTATCATTTGTGTCAATTGTAAAGCATATGAATGTATGTATGCATTATCACTGTCATCGCTATTTTCCTTAATATACGCATGCAGCTTCTTCACATGGTGCGGTTGCACTTTGTTGAATGGCTGCGATACCTGGAAGAGGAATTTGATATACGAAAGGTGTGACTGACCAAGTCAAACTAAGTTCAAAATGATAGAAGTCCATAACCGGAATTGTTTTGTCATTGTCCGAACTCGAATCCTATTTGATCGTTATATATAGACTTTATAGTACATTGTCTTATATATTGCTGTCTATGAGTCGACTAGTCATCGTTAAGATATGGAAAGAATGGGCCAATAAATTTTTGCTACAAATGTGGTCTCTTTTAAGTGTGACCCTGACTGACCCCGATTGAAAATCTCCCAAGATAAATAGCGCGAAGCCTCAAATATTGAAATTAGAATATTGCGATCAGGAAAATTGATGTTAGTTTGATGTAAGCTTACATAGACATACTTGACACTGTGTTATCCAAAGACTCTCTGGTAAGCGTTGATCAAGAAGTACTAATAGGTGGCCGCAGGGAAATGCGTATTTTCAGCCAGCGGACGTTTTGTAGCAAGAGTTTCCCCTTCATCGGGGAAACTTTAAATTGTTATAAATGGACTAAATGCAAGTAGAAAAAATCTTGATTTACGCCATTAAATATTCAAAATTCAGACAAAGCGATGTTATATTTGAAATCTACGTGAAAAAGTACATCTAGAAATATGGTTTCGAAAATTGTTTATCAAGTTTGAAAATTTAATTATTTTTGGAAGTGTGACTTCTAGCTCGGGTTGATTCTCCATAGAGCCCATGTTACAAAATCTAAAAAAGTGAAATATCTTTTCTTGTATTGGTCAGATAACATTTTCATTTACTGGACATGTTTTGATTTGCATAACTTTTAGATACATAGGGGTAATATGAAAATTGAACCACTAAAACAGATGTTATTTAAGTTAAAGGGAACTTTCTTCTATACCCGCCATGCTATCTGACCCGAACGAGCCACCTGGTGGTGAGACTGGTAACTACCTACTCGCATATGCGTTATTGACAGCCATCCATCTAGTTTTTGTGAACTGTGGGGTTAACCCAATGATTATTTTGATTTTGAACAAAAAATGTCGTGATTAACGACACATTATTGAAAACATAAAGCCCCAATCACACCAAACTAGTTCTCAACCGTTCTTTCCAGTCCTACGAAAAATCCGTAAAACGGACTAAGTCTGGTTGTGGTCGTGAAATATGTCAAAAATAATTAGCCACTTCGTTCATACACAGTCTTCAATACGTCCATCTCATTCCTAGTTCGTTCAAGTCGCGCCATTACGGTATGCACACGCACTACAAATTGATATCCGATTGCACAACGTGGTTGACTCGTCCCTATAGTAGGGTCGAAGTACGGCAATTACGTTCCTAGTCTAAAAGGTCATCTCGTTTGAAGTACGTTGTCACACGATCTAATTACAGAACGGTATGGTCTCCATCGAGTTTTGAACCATTTCAAATTCTAAAATCACCTTCCCGTCTGAGAACGTTCATGAAGTTCGTAAATAGACCTTAGAAAGTTGCAGCTACGTTCATTCCGTTCGCACACAGTTTAAAACCAATTTTGTAGAACGCGGTGGTAACTTGTTTGGTGTGATAGCTATATTTTTGCTAACTCGTTCATAAACAGTCTTAAATACGTTCTTAATCAGTTTAAACCCGTTTGCAAATAGTTTTACCTCGTCCTCAATACGTCCTCAGATAGTTCAACTCGTTGTTAAAACGTCCCTAGTAGGACTGAAGTACGACGGTTCCGTTCGTAGTACGTCCAGCATGTTCTAAGTTCTAGAGGACCTACCCGTTCGAGTACGTTCGATGAAGTTTGTAAATAGACCCCAAACCTGAACGGTTCTAAGTACGCCCAGTCCGTTCGTACACAGTTGAAGCCCGTTTTCGAGAACGTAGTGAAAACTAGTTTGGTGTGATAGTAGGGTTAAGAATATTGGGTGTCAGTTCGTAACAACCGATGTACAACGAACGTGATGAGCATATCGGCATTTGAGGAAGTTCTTACTAAAAGACGTTCACAGACGATAAAATAAGACTACACCTACATCTGATTTTTTGAAGAAAATGGCGGTTTTGGTATTTCTCGTTGTATTTTGGTGAATCACAACATTGAAGTAAATGCCAATAATAAAAACTAGAACATGCAGCTGAAGTAATATTTGCATACAAACCAATGGGGCATGTGTGAAGAACAACCGACGAGTGGCAATAAATGAACTGCAATCAATATGCATCTTGATCATGTGTTATAACCACCCTGGAAGTCGAAGATGATCTAAATGATATAAAGTTTCGCCATCATCTAATAGGCTTAGATCATCCGGTTTCACATTTGGCAAATACCCATATCCGTGGCCCAATTCACTGCAACGTTGCGCTTGAGTTGGATTGCCCGTAGCGTTAATTTCCCCTACATTGATTTCGGAATGTTATTAAAACCCTTCGTCCCTCGCCTTTGCGACTTACTTAGTGACAAAAAATTGATTGTTGAGACTTAAAAACGTGCGACCTCATCATGGTAAACCATGACATCTCATTTCTTCTCACAGTATTGTTTCTGGTGAAACAAGAAGATGCTATAGCAGAATGAGAATCGAAATGATGCGACCTTGTTTGTTTACCATGTTACAGAGGAAGAAATAAATCAAATAATCTCCTCGCGCAAGTACGACTGAAAGTATCGCAACATATTTTCTGAAAATTTAAACAGGTGCATATGATAGACCAATGCATTACCTCCAGGAAAAGCACTCCTAGAGATGATAAAATAATTTCGATTTTGAGACAGGGAAGATGCAGACAACCTTTTCTACCACCACATTTTTTTCTGAAATGTTGTCCTGATTTTCAACCCCTTTCACCCCTGCTTTTTCAATTTTTGGTGCATCACTATGTTGTGTTTTGAGACACAGTTAACCCCTTTAAAAAGAATAAGTAATCCCATGTTATTTTCCCACAGTGAAAACTCATTTGATCCATTGCTTTCAGCTTAATTTTGGTCACCCATAATAAATATCTTTAAAACCCCTGAAAGAATTACTTATTCCTTTTAAGGGGTTAACTGTGTGTCAAAACGCAACATGTTGATGCAAGAAAAATTGAAAAAGCATTTCTATGAGTGCTTTTCCTTTTCCTTTTGCCAAAGCGTATAATCTCATGACCATCTTTCATTTCAATGATATTTCATTTTGGTCATCACATGGTTTCACCAATACCACCAACTATAACTAACCATAAGAGACTCGAGTAAGGTGACAAAAGCTTGGGTTGGGAATCCCCACCTGGTTAAATGAGGGAATATATGTAAGATAAATGACATCGTGAAGGATTTGCTTTGTTGTGAGACTTCTCTCTCGGGAGACAATTGGGGATGAGTTGCGTGTAAGTCTCTGCGTGTACCGCATAGGTCACTACTTCATGAAGATTTGAACTAAAGTTAAATATACAAAGGAGTTTTCTAATTGTTATATCCTTTAAAACTTTTGAAAAGTGGTTTTTATTCTTATTTTCCACTGTACTACAGTTTTTGGACACCCAGTAAGTCGCTCTATTCTGAAATTACTAGTTTCTAGATATTACTAGATATACGTTGGGATGGGTTGATGTGGCGAATCAAAAGGACACTACATTTTATAAAGTGCGTAGCTATAAATACACCGGAGGACATAAAGCTAGCGTTAAGTAACACATGAAATACCACACATGAAATAGTTATCATACGAACTTTATGACATGCTCACCATCAACTGATTAGCGGCTGATTAGTCACCATAAACAAAATACCATAGTTGTTTTAGGCATGTATAAATGACATTGTGAAATGGCCGCCACGCCCTTGATTGCGATAAGTATACCAGGACATCACATCAATCAAGACAAATCAACTCCAGACAAGAATAAATCAGGGGCAGTATCTTGAATGAAGCCCATTATTGATCATTTGTAATATTGCAACATAATGTCCGTTTCTATTATTTATCAATTTCTGTATTAATTAGCATCTACACGGAACCATTAATTATCGAGGATTGACTGTCCGCATTAACCTAAAATGAGATTTTCATAGCATTGAATCCGTGCTCTCTGTGCTCTCTGAATCCCCCCCCCCCCCTCCTACTTCACCTCCTGTGAAGGTGATGTGTACAGGTTGTCACAGGTACTTAAAGCTACATTTTGCCTGGAGAGTCTTATTTCTGTAGCTGTGTTGACCCATCTCTCAACAACACAAGGTCTTGAAAGGATTGGTCAGGAATGATGTTTTATGATTAGCCATAGTTAATCATTTTACGAGAATATAAATAAATTTAGTATCCAGTGGCGATCACGGATATGATGAGATGCGTAAATATGACAATGATGATGGATATAAATTACACTTCCTGGGGTACTTTTAAAGAATGAAAAGAAAGTACAAAGTAAAGTTTGGATAAGTGGTTTTGAGATGGAATCAAACGGAGCCTATACTGATAAATATGTGCACTTCTAATAATTCTGACAGGCGAAGTCGTATATTGCGTGCATGGACCAAAATGGTCGAACATGAACATTTTGAACGTGTCTTACCAAAACAATTTACTTTTTATTCTTTGCAAATCAATTATGTATATTGTGTTGAAATAAACAATAAATACATAAACAGGGATATGACCAAATCAGTATAAAACACCATTTGTCTTGCCAAAATTGCTCCCAAATATTTGCATCAAGAATTGAAGAATTAATTTTGTGAGCAATATGTCTCGTGTTTCATTATTAATGACCTTGCTCATTGTTCCAAGAATATCTGGATCTTTCCGAATTATAACATACCATTCTACACAGAAGAAATTGACATACTGAGATAATTACTAATGCATTACTATCTAGTAATTATAATCATAGCTATAATAAACCAGTCATGTATGATACTGGGCTGAAAATGAAGAAATTGAAAGGCCCTCAACTTATGTTGATTCTTCTTAATCATGCAATCGTGTGAACATGTGGAGAGGTGCTTATTTGGATACTTCACTAAACTACACTATGTCACATAACATAACATAACATAACAACACACTACACCACACTACTACCCTTTGCATTCGTCCGACTTCTTCTTATAACTAGACTCCGCGGGCAGGGTACTACTTATTCACTGCTCTTCACAATTGCATAATTTGAATATATATTTTTAAATATAATTACAATTGAGCTGCCTATAATTGTTCTCTTTTACTTCCAGGTCGCTCTTTAGCCTTGCCCGATGGCGTTATCCTCAGCTTCACCACTTTCTTCAACAGTCTGGACCCAGTGCGTCTCCAGATATGGAGAGATGTGGATCTCGTGAATGGTCATATACGATACAAGCTAGTCGGAGAGAAGAGATACACACCTACCAGGACTGGCTACACTGTCATCAGTCTTGAGATGAATGAACACATTTTTGTTCAAAGGGGGGATGTCCTGGGCTTTACCAATGAACAAAGTGTTGGGCCGATCGGTTTTTCTTACTCCACTGATCTGATTGAAGCGTATACTATAGATAGCGCTACAGATGGCCTCCCCGCTATTGACGATATCCAAGCATTCGGTAACGTGCGAAGACCCAACGTGTGGTCATTGTCTGCACTTATTGATAAGGACGTAGGGAAATATCCTCTGAACGCAACAGCAATGCCAACGGATGCACCACAGACAACTCCAACTCTTGCAACCGCCTCGACGACTCAAGGGAACGATGTTGGTAATAAAGAAATAACACGGGTAGGCTATCCTCTAATTGCCTCCAATGAACTACAGAGTGGGTCAAAACGAGTGTTCCTTTTACCTCGCGTGATATTAGGCAAAGGTATTGTAACCTCATTTGACGCCGTAATAATGAACAGCATGCCGGTTTGGTTTCAAATTTGGCGTCAAACAGGAATCTCCGAATATACCCTTATAGGACAGAAACGGTATGTGGCTCCAACAAATTTCACGGGGACTAAGACACTTTACCTAGAATGTTCTGAAAGGATTGAGACCTTGAATGGCGACTTGCTTGGTTTCTTGAATGAGAATGACACAAGTCCACTTGGATATACCTTCCAATCTCCAGTGGCAAATGGACTTATCCAATACAGCTTTACAGAGAATAATTATCCAATTGAAGGAGATGAAGTGCTGTTTGATACTTTGAATTTGCCATATAGATTTGCTGTTGGGGTAACGTATGATCCAAACGCTACTGGGGTTTCCTGTATCAACCAAACAACAGAGCAGCCACAGACAGCAACACAAACAACAACCGAGGCACCAACGACAACAGAAAAAATAACACGGGACACAGGCAAGACTACAAAAGAAGTTAAAACAACCGTCACAACTGCAGCAACAACAAAGAATGTTGAACCATCCGTTTCAACCACTCCTTCTGGAGAGGTGTCAACCACATTAGCTCAGGTCACCACTTCTACAATTGATGTTAGAGTCAATACTACTACCCCTGCTGTTGAAGTCACTACTTCTACACCTGCTGTTGAGGTCAATACTACTACCCAAGCTGTTGAAGTCACTACTTCTACACCTGCTGTTGAAGTCACTACTTCTACACCTGCTGTTCAAGTCAATACTACTACCCCAGCTGTTGAAGTCACTACTTCTACACCTGCTGTTGAAGTCAATACTACTACCCCAGCTGTTGAAGTCACTACTTCTACACCTGCTGTTGAAGTCAATACTACTACCCCAGCTGTTGAAGTCACTACTTCTACACCTGCTTTTGAAGTCAATACCACTACCCCAGCTGTTGAAGTCACTACTTCTACACCTGCTGTTGAAGTCAATTCCACTACCCCAGCTGTTGAAGTCACTACTTCTACACCTGCTGTTGAAGTCAATTCCACTACCCCAGCTGTTGAAGTCACTACTTCTACACCTGCTGTTGAAGTCAATACTACTACCCCAGCTGTTGAAGTCACTACTTCCACACCAGCTGTTGAAGTCAATACTACTACCCCAGCTGTTGAAGTCACTACTTCTACACCTGCTGTTGAAGTCAATACTACTACCCAAGGTGTTGAAGTCACTACTTCTACACCTGCTGTTGAAGCAAATACTACCATCCCAACTGTTGAAGTCACTACTTCTACACCTGCTGTTGAAGTCAATACTACTACTACCCAAGCTGTTGAAGTCACTACTTCTACACCTGCTGTTGAAGTCAATACTACTACCCCAGCTGTTGAAGTCACTACTTCTACACCTGCTGTTGAAGTCAATACTACTACCAAAGCTGTTGAAATCACTACCTCTACACCTGCTGTTGAAGTCAATACTACTACTCCACGTGTTGAAGTCACTACTTCCACACCTGCTGTTGAAGTCACTACCTCTACACCTGCTGTTGAAGTCAATACGACTACCCAAATAGTTGAAGTCACTACTTCTACACCTGCTGTTGACGTCAATACTACTACTCCAGCTGTTGAAGTCACTACTTCTACAACTGCTGTTGAAGTCAATACTACTACCCAAACTGTTAAAGTCACTACTTCTACACCTGCTGTTAAAGTCAATACTACAACCCAAGGTGTTGAGATCACTTCATCTACACCTGCTGCTGAAGTCAATACTACTACCCCAGGTGTTGAAGTCACTACTTCTACACCTGCTGTTGAAGTCAATACTACTACCCCAGCTGTTGAAGTCACTACTTCTACACCTGCTGTTGAAGTGAATACTACTACCCCAGGTGTTGAAGTCACTACTTCTACAGCTGCTGTTGAAGTCAATACTACTACTACTCCAACTGTTGAAGTCACTACTTCTACCCAAGCTGTTGAAGTCAATACTACTACTACCCAAGCTGTTGAAGTCACTACTTCTACACCTGCTGTTGAAGTCAATACTACTACGCAAGCTGTTGAAATCACTACTTCTACACCTGCTGTTGAAGCCAATAGTACTACCCGAGCTGTTGAAGTCACTACTTCTACACCTGCTGTTGAAGTCAATACTACTATCCCAGCTGTTGAAGTCACTACTACTACCCAAGCTGTTGAAGTCAATACTACTACTACCCAAGCTGTTGAAATCACTACTTCTACACCTGCTGTTGAAGCCAATACTACTACCCGAGCTGTTGAAGTCACCACTTCTACACCTGCTGTTGAAGTCAATACTACTACCCCAGGTGTTGAAGTCACTACTTCTACACCTGCTGTTGAAGTCAATACTACCACCCCAGGTGTTGAAGTCACTACTTCTACACCTGCTGTTGAAGTCAATACTACTACGCAAGCTGTTGAAATCACTACTTCTACACCTGCTGTTGAAGCCAATACTACTAACCCAGGTGTTGAAGTCAATACTACTACTACCCAAGCTGTTGAAGTCACCACTTCTACACCTGCTGTTGAGGTCAATACTACTACCCAAGCTGTTGAAGTCACTACTTCTACACCTGCTGTTGAAATCAATACTACTACCCCAACTGTTGAAGTCACTACTTCTACACCTGCTGTTGAAGTCAATACTACCACCCCAGCTGTTGAAGTCACTACTACTACCCCAGGTGTTGACGTCACTACTTCCACAACTACTTCTACTTCTGCTGTTACTACTACTCCAGGTGTTGATATCAATACTACTTCCCCAGCTGTTGAGGGCACTTCCACCCAGGGTGTCGATATAACAACTACCCAAGGTTTCGATCTAACTACTTCCCAAGCTACAACTCAAGTCCCTAATGTCAATACTACGACTGCAACATTTGAAATAACTTCAACCCAAGCTGCTGAAATCAAAACTACTTCTTCAGATGTTGAAGTTACTATTACCAAAGCTTCTGAAGTCAATACTACGACCCCAGATGTTGAAGTTACTACAACACAAGCTGTTGAAGTTACTACCACCCAAGCTGCTGAAGACAATACTACTACCCCAACTGTTGAAGTAACTACAACCCCAGCTAGAGAGAACGATACTACTACGTCATTTGTTGAGGTTACTACTACACAAGCTGCTGAAGACAATACTACTACCCCAGCTTTTGAAGTTACTTCAACACAAGCTGTTGAAGTTACTACTTCTACACCTGTTGTTGAAGTCAGTACTACTACCCAAGCTGATGAAGTCACTACTTCTACACCTGCTGTTGAAGTCAATACTACAACACAAGCTGTTGAAGTTACTACTACTATCCAAACAGTTGATGTCGATACTACTACATCAGCTGTTGAAGTAACTACTGCCCAACCTGTAGAAGTCACTACTACCAGAACTAATGAAGTCAGTATTACTTCCCCAGCTGTTGAAGTTACTACAACCCAAGCAGATGAATTCACTTCGACCCAAGCTGTTGAGGTTACTACAACCCTAGCTGCTGAAGACAATACTACTACTCCAGCTATTGAAGTCAATACTTCTTCTCCAGCTGTTGGAGCTACTACTACCGAAACTGTTGATGTCACTACTACCAAAATTGATGACGTCAAAAGTACTACTCTAACTGATGAAGCCACTACCACCCAAGCTGTTGAAGTAACTACTACCCAAGCTGTTGAAGACAATACTACCACCCCAGTTGTTGAAGTTACTACTACCCAAGCTGCTGACAATACTACTACTGCAGCTGTTGACGTTACTACTGCCCAAGCCGCTGAAGACAGTTTTACTACTGCAGCTGTTGAAGTTACTACAACCCAAACTGTTGAAGTTACTACTAGCCAAGCTGTTGAGGACAATACTACTACACAAGTTGTTGAAGTTACTACTACCCAAGCCGCTGAAGACAATTCTACTACTGCAGCTGTAGAAGTTACTACTACTAGTACCCAAGCTGCTGAAGACAATACTACTACCCCAGTTGTTGAAATTACTACTACCCAAGCCGCTGAAGACAACACTACTTCTGCAGCTGTTGAAGTTACTACAACCCAAGCTGTTGAAGTTACTACTACCCAAGCTGATGAAGTCAATACAACTACTTCGGCTGTTGAAGTTACTACTACCCAGGCTGCTGAAGACAATGCTACTACCCCAGCTGTTGAAGTTACTACAACCCAATCTGTTGACGTTACTACTACCCAAGCTGATGAAGTCAATACAACTACTTCGGCTGTTGAAGTTACTACTACCCTAGCTGTTGAAGACAATACTACTACTGCAGCTGTTGAAGTTACTACTACCCAAACCACTGAAGACAATACTACTACTGCAGCTGTTGACGTTACTACTACCCAAGCTGATGAAGTCAATACAACTACTTCAGCTGTTGAAGTTACAACTACCCAAGCTGTTGAAGAAAATACTACCACCCCAGCTGTTGGAGTTTCTACAACCCAAGCTGCTGAAGACAATACTACTACTGCAACTGTTGAAGTAACTACAACCATAGCTGTTGAATCCACTACTACCCGAGCCACTGAGGACAATACTACTACTGCAGCTATTGGAGTTACTTCTACCCAAGCTGTTGAAGACAATACTACTACCCCAGTTGTTGAAGTTACTACTACACAAGCCACTGAAGATAATTCTACTACTGCAGCTGTTGAAGTTACTACTACGCAAGCTGCTGAAGACAATACTACTACCCCAGAAGTAACTACAACCCAAGCTGTTGAGGTCACTACTACCCAAACCACTGAAGACAATACTACTACTGCAGCTGTTGGAGTTACTACTACTAGTACCCAAGCTGCTGAAGACAATACTACTACCCCAGTTGTTGAAGTTACAACTACCCAAGCCGCTGAAGACAATTCTACTACTGCACCTGTTGAAGTTACTACAACCCAAGCTGTTGAAGTTACTACTACCCAAGATGCTGAAGACAATACTACTACTGCAGCCGTTGACGTTACTACTACCCGAGCCGCTGAAGACAATTTAACTACTGCAGCTGTTGAAGTTACTACAACCCAAGCTGTTGAAGTTACTACTAGCCAAGCTGTTGAAGACAATACTACTACCCCAGTTGTTGAAGTTACTACTACCCAAGCCGCTGAAGACAATTTTACTACTGCAGCTGTTGAAGTTACTACAACCCAAGCCGTTGAAGTTACTACTACCCAACCTGATGAAGACAATACTACTACCCCAGTTGTTGAAATTTCTACTACCCAAGCCGCTGAAGACAATCTTACTACTACAGCTGTTGAAGTTACTACTACCCTAGCTGCTGAAGACAATACTACTACCTCAGTTGTTGAGGTTACTACTACCCAAGCCGCTGAAGACAATTTTACTACTGTAGCTGTTGAAGTTACAACCCAAGCTGTTGAAGTTACCAATACCCAAGATGCTGAAGAAAATACTACTACTGCAGCCGTTGACGTTACTACTACCCAAGCCGCTGAAGACAATTTTACTACTGCAGCTGTTGCAGTTACTACAACCCAAGCTGTTGAAGTTACTACTAGCCAAGCTGTTGAAGACAATACTACTACCCCAGTTGTTGAAGTTACTACTACCCAAGCCGCTGAAGACAATTTTACTACTGCAGCTGTTGAAGTTACTACAACCCAAGCTGTTGAAGTTACTACTACCCAAGCTGATGAAGACAATACTACTACCCCAGTTGTTGAAGTTTCTACTACCCAAGCCGCTGAAGACAATCTTACTACTACAGCTGTTGAAGTTACTACTACCCTAGCTGCTGAAGACAATACTACTACCTCAGTTGTTGAGGTTACTACTACCCAAGCCGCTGAAGACAATTTTTCTACTGTAGCTGTTGAAGTTACTACAACCCAAGCTGTTGAAGTAACTACTACCCAAGCTGATGAAGACAATACTACTACCCCAGTTGTTGAAGTTTCTACTACCCAAGCCGTTGAAGACAATTTTACTACTACAGCTGTTGAAGTTACTACTACACAAGCCACTGAAGACAATACTACTACCTCAGTTGTTGAAGTTACTACTACCCAAGCTGCTGAAGACAATTTTACTACTACAGCTGTTGAAGTTACTACTACCCAAGCTGCTGAAGACAATTTTACTACTACAGCTGTTGAAGTTACTACTACCCAAGCTGCTGAAGACAATTTTACTACTACAGCTTTTGAAGTAACTACAACCCAAGCTGTTGAGGTCACTACTACCCAAGCCGCTGAAGACAATTCTACTACTGCAGCTGTTGAAGTTACTACTACCCAAGCCGCTGAAGACAATTTTACTACTACAGCTGTTGAAGTTACTACTACCAAAGCTGTTGAAGACAATACTACTACCCCGGTTGTTGAAGTTACTACTACACAAGCCGCTGAAGACAATTTTACTACTGTAGCTGTTGAAGTTACTACAACCCAAGCTGTTGAAGTTACTATTACCCAAGCTGCTGAAGACAATTTTACTACTACAGCTGTTGAAGTTACTACTACCCAAGCTGCTGAAGACAATGCTACTACCCCAATTGTTGAAATAACTACTACCCCAGCTACTGAGAACAATACTACGACGTCTTTTGTTGAGGTTACTACTACACAAGCTGCTGAAGACAATACTACTACCCCAGTTGTTGAAGTTACTACAATCCAAGCTGCTGAAGACAATACTACTACCACAGTTGTTGAAGTTACTACTACCCAAGCCGCTGAAGACAATTTTACTACTGCAGCTGTTGAAGTTACTACAACCCAAGCTGTTGAAGTTATTACTACCCAAGCTGTTGAAGACAATACTACTACCCCAGTTGTTGAAGTTACTACTACCCAAGCCGCTGAAGACAATTTTACTACTGCAGCTGTTGAAGTTACTTCAACCCAAGCTGTTGAAGTTACTACCCACCAAGCTGTTGAAGACAATACTACTACCCCAGTTTTTGAAGTTACTACTACCCAAGCCGCTGAAGACAATTTTACTACTACAGCTGTTGAAGTTACTACTATTCAAGCTGCTGAAGACAATACTACTACCTCAACTGTTGAAATAACTACTACCCCAGCTACTGAGAACAATACTACGACGTCTTTTGTTGAGGTTACTACTATACAAGCTGCTGAAGACAATACTACTTCCCCAGCTGTCGAAGTTACTACAACCCAAGCTGCTGAAGACATTACTACTACCCCAGCTCTTGAAATTACTACTACCCCAGCTGTTGAAGTAACTACAACCCAAGCTGCAGAAGTTAATACTACTACTCCAGCTGTTGAAGCCAATTCTACTATTTCAACTGTTGAAGTTACTACTACTCCAGCTGTTGAAGTTAATACTTCTATCCCAACTGTTGAAGCTACTACTACCCAAGCTGCTGTAGTTACTTCTACTACCTTGCCTGCTGAAGTTACAAGCTCTACCCCACTACCTAAAAGTGTGTTCAAGGGAGTTGCCAGAATGCTTACTTTGGGTGGAAATCCAGCTGTGTTCAATTCCTCTTTAAATGATCCCAACTCCCTTTACTATGGAGAAGTTGCAGAAACCGCTTGTGCGGGTATAAACGATGCATTCCTTAAATCTGAGTTCGCACCTTATTATCGATCTTGTAAACCCATACAATTTACCAGTGGGAGTATTGTCATGGATTTCCAATCTGAATTCGAGAGTGCCCCATCATCTTTAACCTCAAACTCACTGACGACTGCTCTGAAGGAAAACGCCGATCCTAGTTTTGATAGCAATGCCTTTGTTGTGTCAGACGTGGACGAATGCACAGAAGGACTTGATGATTGTTCCAAAGACGCCATTTGTCAAAATAACGAGGGTAGTTTTACCTGTGTGTGTAAGGTCGGATTCGAAGATGCCCCTGGTTCACCATTACCTGGAAGATCATGTGTTTTCATCACAACCACAACGGTGGCAGTAGCATCAACAGCGGCACAGACTGGCCAGTATGGAATATTCAACGAGGCGTTTTTCTGGGTACTTCTGGGTTGGATGATTCTTTTGACCATACTCTTCGTTATAGTTTTAATTGTTGTATGTAAGCGACGGAAATCACAGCGCTATTATAGCACATATCGCCCAGAAATAGACTTAGAAAGTGCCGAGAAACGACGATCGATGGCATATGATAACCCCACAATGAGGGGTGAGACTGTAATGGATTATTTTATGCCAAATATATCAGACCCGGGTTCTGGGAATCCGATGGCATCAAATGGAAATAATAACGGAGATACACGATCAAGAACTGGCACTGCTGACAGCAAATCGACCAGCTCTAAGGACTGGATGGCGCAAGTGTGATGTGGCGGGAACATTTTAAAAAAAATATAATGTCACTTTATATCGCATAAAAACATTCCCAATTATTCAGTAATATATAACTACAGTGTTAGTATGAAAAACTGGTAAAAGTGCAACTGTTAATTGTGTACGATATAGTGTATCCATAGCTCGATATATCACCTTTGTAGTATTTGGAACGCCTCTATGTGAAATGGTTTCTTCAAATTATCTTTTTAGCTCATATTTGAATTTTAATGTTTTGCTAGTGGTGAATAAGAGAACGTTTTTTGCAATCATGAGTAACAGTGAACATCTTAACAAACTACTGCAAAACCTGTTTAATTCGATCGTGACTGGGACCGGCCAAAAATGTGCGGATAAGGAGATGGGCACGATACAAGATTTCTTTAATACCCGAGATTAAAGACGAGAAAGCGTTCACATTGAGAGATGTTCAAATTTGAGAGGTGTTTGGATTTACAGGTGTCACTGTATGTATATTGAACTGAAGATTTATATCGTCTTGCCATTTTTGTTTCAAATGCATAACCGTGAACATGCCATCGTGGTTCCCATGTGATGTACAACTGCATTTATCCAGGGAGCTTGTGGGTTTCACATTATTCTTTAATTATTTTGAGTGGTTGCCATTTATTAAGCGACGCTCTCTCGATACTTATGGAAGATTTTATTTGTAGTTGACGTACGTTTTGACGTAAGTTCTATTAGGCATCCTTCATGCATTGTATATTATTCTAACATTCTAGATCAATGGTTTTTATAATTTTATACATATACATATAAAACCATGCAAACGTTCCATACAGAATATTTTTGCATTTTTGCATTATTTTGTATGAATGAATGGACAATGATGAATACAACAAATGTATATATTTTGTTATTGTATAATAATTTTATATTCTATGAGTGTAGTGTCATTAATGATTATATAAAGGTACACGTCTACTCATGTCCGGATACTATCAAGATCCCATTATGTCTTGAGTTTGCTTGTGGTATCATGTATAATGCAAGGGGCTACAAGTGTAGGCCCTTCGTGAACGAGGCCCCTTGTGAAGGAGACCCTTGTTGAACCATGATACAGCGAGCTAACTCACGGCTGAATGGGGCCTTTATAGTATCCCTGGTAGATGTGTCCAAGTATACCTGTCTCGAGTAGTATATTTCAGAAGCATGTATTTTTGAGAATCTACTGTTGTTGTATCAGTTCATTAACATCGATTAGCGTTTTTTCAGGTCGTAGTTATCTTACACTGTATATATTACGCACATATTCTGTACATATTTCAATTAATCCAATATGACGGGTCTACACCGTTTGGAACTAGTTTTTGTAAGTATCAAGTATTATAGGAATGTATATATTTCAAAGTCTAAACGGAATTAAATAAAAGGTGCTTTATATGAGAATTGTAAATATTTTCATGGTTTCATTTAACTCACCGAGCACTTTGTTAAACGTTGTTGTAGACCTTCAATGGTCACCTCAAAGCAATTTTATATATTAAGTTATATATGTATTCTATTAATTAAAAATATATATAACAACATAACAAAATATTTGTTTTGTGAGTCATGCGGACGTTAACCTAACTGAATAAATGAAACCACGATTTGGTGATCAACTGAATGATGGCAAGAATATAAAGTCCACTAGTATAGAATTCAGATTTCCCATATAGATATTTCCTTTATAACTGCGACAATACAGATTTTTTATGAGTGACCCTGTATCTACAAGAACTTCAAATTTTTAACATTTACATCGAGATAATCATTTCAGTACTCGAGCCATCATGCATGGTAGTAAAATCATGAATAGGAAGTGATTATGATAGGTAGCCTGTTGAATAGTAGTGACATCTTTTGCAAATCATCTTATCTAAGTAGCCTTGTTGCCGAACAAATTAAGCGCCATCTTTATCAGGGCTAATTTATAACGAATTCGTCACATACAAATGTAATGGATAAATCCAGAGAAGTATATTAGAAGGAATAAATAGCGAGAGGGAAATCGGGTTGAATCTTAAAATCAACTCCACACCCAGTTCTGCCTATTGAAATCTTAATCTTTTTTGCTCTTTTGCAAAATCCTATAACATACAACTATAACGTAGAATACCATATAACGGAGCCTGCGCCCATCCTTGTTAATAATGGTAGATCCAAAACTGTAGAACACATTCCTCTTGAATATCCACTATGTGCTTTAGTATTTTGCATGTATTTGCGAGTTCATGTGTATTTGTATTTATAATGACACAATTTTGTCTTTAGGGCATTTTAATCATCCTAGGTCTCCTACAGATCTACTCATTGTCCCGAATACAATTTTGATTTTAGATGCATTGACTACCATCGCCAATGCAAGGATTTTTCAGTGGACTGGGGGTAAAGATATCTTCATTAGATGTTACTTCAGGTGAATTATTATATGTTTAAAAAATCTGAAATTGCTGCTTATTTGGCAAATAACGGCAAAGAACCAAACTTAATAGGAGGGTATACATCCACAGAAATTGCATTTTCTATAAAACATTACTAGTTGTTCCTTTGAAGTATTTTTACACTAGAAAAAAAGCTAGGTAAGATATGGCAGGCATTTTCAAATGTAGCAAACAAATTATTGTGACACTTAGCTGCCCTCTATTTTGTTATTGTATAATATTAGTATGAAGCACTTAATAATATCAGAAAAAATTAGGAAAAAATCACGAAAAAAATACCAAAAAGTAGGTTCATAATTAACTTTTCCCCTTTACAGTTTAAATCATGTCTAAAAGTTCAATACAACTTTGCACTAAAAATTATTAAAAAGGCCTGCATTTTTGGTGAAAATTGCGTAAGTATTAGGGAAAATTGGTGAGGATGGGTGGATTAGGGACAGCTTAAGAGATAATCCAATCAACTTGATTATCATCCTAATGTAATTTATTGAAGATAAGACATGGATCTAACAGAACCATTTGTTTTTGTGGTTAAATTATTTTTCAAACTAAAGATAATGCCCTTTGAAAAATGCTTGCCATATCTTACGTGCACTTTTAGAGGGTCCACCATTAAAACAAAGCTATTCCAAAAAGGAGTGATCAATTTTTGTGTCACCCTGAGTTAGACAATCGAAAAATAAATCATAAGTTCCAACACTTAGAAAATCTAAAATAAGGTAGAAGACTAAAAGGAGCCGCCTCCAGTATACAGTATTTGAAGAAAATATACTATTATATTAATTATACATAAAATAAATAGATCACACCAGGAATTAAATACTGTTGTTGGATTTAGAAAATATTTTACCAACAGAAAAAATTAATTGACATACTGTCCAAACATTAACCAATTTTACTGTACACCCGAAGTCATGAAATGATTGATTCAACTGAAGTCTATCGTCAATACTAGAATTGCAATGATTGTTCACGTATCGCTACTACATGTACTATTTGTTAATATGAAATAGTGTTTATTTACATTTCTCACGACCTTCTGCATCATAAATGAGGTTAAGGTGCATAGAACAATATATATCAGTGATTACATGTCTTACATTCCTCCTTTAGAAAACGGTTTCATCTATGTGGTATATAATAGCATTTGTAGGTTGTACAAGATAAAGGCCCTTCAACTTAAGTAGTGGACTTGGGCTTTGCGCTCCTTGATACTTACAACTGGAGATTCGAATTCTTAATGGAACTTGATCGGAATGTGAACAGCTGATGATTTAACAAATCTTCCCATATCATAATCAATATTGCGTAATGAATGATTGTTTTTCAGCCATTCAAGTGTCAACGATTCAAAAAATTATGGAAAATATTTTTATTTCAGCTTTCTCTTGAATAACAAGGTATAATATGCATGTTGAGACGTCATTCGTAATTATACGATTGTTTCATAACCCCCACCATATTATTACAAGAGAACGTTATCAAGTTATAATTGAGCAAACGACAAACACAGATTCATAAGTTTTAACGTATTAAACATCAAATGGCCGCCAAACATTATTTTGTTGGTTAATATTAGCGTTGAATCTGCTGAGGTTGTCCAAAGTCTCATTTTGTGACTGAGGGCTCGTTCGGATAGGTTCATTTGTCACAATGTTATCTTTTTCCCGCCTGTCGAGCAGGGCATGTGTGTGACCAAGAGGTGATGATTGTTTAATATGCGTCCCCTGCTGCAGAAGCCGAGTCTGTTCAGACAGCGGCGTTGCCAATGGAATAGCAATTGAAGAAGCATTTTGTTGTTGGACTTGGTTATTAGCAGCATACACAATCGTTGGAACTAGGACCTGAGTATTTGCAAATGTACTAGTAGTGGGCGTGGTATTGTTGGTTATATTAGTGGCGTAGACTGGTATCACGGGAATGGGGAGATTCACACTTTGGCCTGCAGGTTGTACAATAAGAGCCAGTTGACCACCGTTAACAACTCGCGTGTTGCTGACATTGATACTGTTCATATTATGTTGAGGGATATTAACTGTAGTCGGGTTGCCGATATCATTTGAAAATGGTTTATCCGAACGAACTTGGATAGATGGCGCAACCACTGCCACGTCACGACTCGGAGCAATGTTCGACAGGTGGCGCGATTGTGCTTGGTCTAATCTAACTGCGCTACATGGGACTGAACAGTCCATCTCTGACATGGAACATTCGATATTGTTTTTGATGGTAAGGTCATTGCGAATATATCCAGCGTCTTTAGGAACATGAAGAGTATTTGCTAGGTGATTCATAATACGCATTCGCAGTGTTGCATCGACGTTTTCTGTTGTAATGAATCTTGCGACTTCGTTGGCACATTGGTTATAACCTGCACGGTAACGTGCTGCAGAAATATCACCAGCATCGACATCTACAAGAACATTAACATGACACATTTCACTCGATATTATAGTTTCATTTTGATATTTTAAAAGACGAACTCAACAAAGGTTATCTATTGCGCTATGATTTCATCATCCTTATATACTTCACGGACGATAATAATATAAGACATAATGATAAATTATGCTATTAATTATGCCATAATTGCTGATCATAATTTTGCTTGGCATTTGTGGGTATCTTTCATATCTAATAGTTAGACGTTTTGTCAAAAATTAAACAAAATACGACACTGAATTTTTAAAAGGTCTAGTCACCATGTACGGTGATTTAAAAAATGTATAACTTAGAGCCCAAACAGCCCAATAATCACACAGATGGAAGAAATGGTTGAACCAACTGACCTGGGTATGGTCGTGCTTGCAGTTGACGTAGATGTCGAACTGTCATTTCCAAGATGTCTGCCTTCTCAAGTTTGGAATGTGGCGATGTCTAAAATTCAATAAAAAAAATTAAAAATAGTTCAAATTCCTCATTGATAATCATCAATTTTTAACTAGTCTTGCAATTGGCTTTGTTCATATATATTGTAGGGCGATAACGATACAATACAGTAGTTTATCATGGGTTGTGGTTAATGATTGTTTCTGTTATCGTTAAGATTTAGGTTATGAATGTTTTGGATATTAAAATAAGACAAAGAAATAGACAAATATAAAAACTTATTTTTAGAATCATATCTTAAACATATAAAGAAATTTTACGGTTAGGAATACAGAAATATATTCATATACATTTCCGTTTACAGCAAGTCACAAAAGTTCTAGCTAATAATATACTCTTGATCGACCATTTATCAGTGGACATAATTATTTAAAAGCAAAGCCGAATATATTATCATTTCAAAAGATATAAGCTTACGCCCGTATTGATGTACGGATTTCTTCCCTAAGAGAGGATTTGGAAGTTGTCTCGTACTTACATCCTTTTTTACTGCCTCTGGGACCAGTGTTTTCAGTTCAATCAGACTCTGGTTGATTCGCGCCCGTCTCCTTTTCTCCATCATCGGCTTCGACGCCTATAATAAAAGGAAAAACGTTATATAAAAGTTATATTTAAAACGTTAACTAAGCGCTACATCAATTTCATTGTCTTTGCTGGAAATATTTTGTGAAATTTTTACTTACTCGTCTTCCTTCTGATGGTTTTGGTTGTTTCTCTTGATTCATTTTTGATTGCACATCTATTTCATTAGTTTTTTACAAATTATTTTTTTAAAACAATCTGTTCTACCAACGGTATCGTAGGTTAGTAAATGTCCACTTAGTAAGTAATCTATCTACGTCAAGTTCGACATCTACAATCAAATCATTCTGAATTCTTTCGAATGTATATCACCAATAAGGTCTGTGGGAAAAACAAACAAAACTTATATCGCAATAAGTAAGTTGTCAATTAAGATGCGCCGTGGCTCACATGAGACGTGTTTGTCGTGCCTTGCCCAGGCCAATCCTCGATCCCGGCACGTTGTTTCAAGTGGTAAGTGATGATATAGAGACATAAGTACTTCAACAATGTCCTATGATTGGTGCAGACAGCACGGGCGCACTTGTTATCGGCATTTAGGTTGTCAGTCAGATTTCAAGTGCTTACAAAAATTCTGACGTAGAACCAATATATTCGTATGCGATCTTACCGAATTCGCAATTCAGAATGTGGGAAAACTCCTCCCCTCGTGCCCTGCCGTACTTAGCCGCAGTCTTGTTGACAGACACTTAAACTTACCTGATAAAACTTATGTTTCTTGACGGCTAAATGGTAATTTACACTCGATGATAGTTTTATAGCAAAACAATAAAACGCTCATACGTCTTTTGACGAAAATTGTCCAGTAGTTCCTATATACATAGAAAAATTCATAATTCAAAAATAACCGACTGCCGTTTTCTGATCATGCAGGCGATCTGTATATTCATGATCGTTACGCTCATTTTGGGATTTAAACCACATTATCTTATGTATGCGATAATACAAATCGAGGATAAGTGATTGTCTTTATCTATTAGTATACCAGAATGTGATTTATTTTGATTAAAATCCAATAAGTCCAAAACTAAGTGTTTATTGATCATAATTAGTGATTCCTTGGCTTCAAAGTAAGTAAACAACACCGCTCAAATTTCTGTTTTCAAACAATCGGCGTCTTTGTCTCGATGGATAAGTGACTTTGTTCCTTTGATGTAAAAAATTAAACACGTAAATATGTTTCTCAAATATTCATTATGAATATATATCGAGGGATATGAATTGATCGATTCTTTTGTTCCCTCGCACAGTACTAGCACAAAATATTAATGATCATGTTTTTTGAAAATCATATAAAACCAAATTGAGCCCAGTAAAGTCAAATTTATTTGAGAAATCGTGCCGGTACCCTGCGCGCAGAGTCTAGTTAAACGAAGACGAAGCTCTCTTTTAAGAAGTGAAGTCAAACGAATGCAAAGGGTACGTGCCGGCGTACATCGTAGGACATGAGAAGTCGACTCTTCATGGTTTATATCCAAGAAAACCAGTATTGTATTTGTTTTTGAATTTGTAGAAATTACTTGAGCTGAACGTATACGTCGTGTGGAAGTTATAAAACATACGAAAACCACCTCTAAAACAGCGCAACAGCAAAAATTTCAAGGTCACGTCATGAAATAATTTTTCCCGATTTAGAATACATTCAAGATCATTTATCATTTATTCAATTTTTTATTGAAAACATTCAAGACTTGACTATTCATTCTTCGATCTTTCATTTTGTAAATGGCTGAGAAAAATTATCTTGGAAAAAGATTGTATCTGTTTAAAGGTAGACCTTCAAAAGTCAATGAACTTTTATTATTGAATCATAATTTCATGTTATTTATTAATGACATAAAGGATTGCCAGTTTGTTGCTTAGTATGTAGCTAGGTACTAACTCAAGACTTTATTTAAGAATGAATTGAACTTTGAAGAACATAATTAAATTTGAAAGAAGTTTTAATAAATGATACATAATTAATAAAATAAGCATTTATGTCAGATTAAACTTAATAAATAAGAATAAGATGAGTCTGGAGTCGAATAAGATACTAGATAGTAGAATATCTACCAAATATAGCTATGTTATTTCGGGACATCTAAGTATAGAGTAAGGTTTATAGTATCCTATTTAATTGAACATGTAAAATAACATGTAGAACCCCATCCATATAACACAGATCTAAAAGCTAGTGGCCAAAGGTCCCACGGCAGGGTCCTACCGACCTGGATACATTGTATTTATTTTTTCATTTTGAAATTAGGACAATATAAGTCTAAAATGTCAGGGAATTTTGGAGTAACACATTGGTGTCAGTGTATTTTGGTCAAAAATCGATAAAATATATTATATTTATCGATAAGGTACATGTACGAGGAAAATAGATTTTAAATAAAAAACGTTTGGTTGGAAATGTTAGAGAATTTCATTCTAAATGACGAATAACATAACAATGAAATAAACAATCCAAAAATATGGATTTTTACAAACGTTCTTTACAAGTATGAACATTCAAAAATAAAATATTTGTCTCTTCTCTCGTTTCCTGGGTGCCATCATGGTAACGAATGTTTATTCAAATTTGATTATAGGATAAATTATATCGAAAACCTAAATATCTGGTTGATAATGAAATGTAGGCACCCAAAATTCCATAAGTGAGTAGAGATAAGAAGATAAGGACAGAGCGGATGATGCGGTACCAATTGATATACCGATACCTGCAAATATCTCCAGGTATACACTCGACGTACTAGCAAACAATACTTTATGCCAATGATACTAATTGTAAAGTGAAATGAATGAATTATCAATCTCCACTTGAAAAAGCTGTTCCGTTGAATATGAAACACATGTCATCCTCTACTTTTTTCCAGCTAATAGCGACACTGAAACTTTGATGTGGAGTGGTAAAATACACAGTACTTGAGCTCTCTCTTCAGGAGCTTGTTGAAGATGGTATCTCACAAACCCACACATGGAGAGTGTTGTACCAATTCTGCAATTGTGTGTAGTATAGTGAAGAAAAATGTCGACTTTGGGGAACTTTTTCCACCTTAGTAAATATGTCTTCTTATCCAGTTCTATTTCAAAAATTGGTTTTAAGACTCGTATACGTAGCAATTTGTTTGATTTTTCACTGTTTTAACCCGAACACGTCAAATATCGCTCCATGACACATTTTTCATGAGTGGGCTATATTAACATATTTAGTTTGATAACCCGGCCTAAGATAAATTGGAAAAGTTCAACAGTACACCAAACGCCGATTGCCACATTTGGGCAAATGCCCGTGTTGATCTGTTTATGGAGTGAGGAACGTGAGTCGTGTGGCCCGCCGATTATTCCTTTCATCTATTGATCTCAAAGTAAACATTGGGAATGGTACAAAACTCCACATTGCTCGGAAACCGTGATTTACAACAAGTTTGAAAATCTATCAAGTTTATCATAACGTAGTAATAAAACTGTTGTAAAATACTATCAAAACAAGATATTCTATTATGGTAGAGAGTCTCGTCTTTCCTTATTGACCTTCGTATGATAGTAAGAACCGTAAAGGCTCCTAAAAAGACATTTGTCCAACTCAAGATGGCTCTTACGGAGGACAGAATAGCTATTAAACTCGCATTTGTAAGTTGACCAACTCCATAAAAAGCAAATATAACTCTATAAGTCATCATTGCTTTCATTACATTCCAGAAACGTTTTATAGGTATTGAATTAAAACGAAACATTGTTGATAATTTTGGCAATTGGTAAATATATTTTGTTTCAACTATGAATTTTTTAATATAAAACAATTTTAGAAGTGTATGCCTGTCGCGACACTGTCAACAATCTTTGTGTCATATTCTTGGATGAAACGTATACACCATAGCCACTGTGCATATGTAATCCCAGAATTCCGTGTTAATAGAGACAACCAGATACCTGTATGCCTGTTGTTACAGAACTCTACGGATTTTAATTGTTTTAAAAAATTCTACCTATATTGTTTAGTTTGCCACCATTAATTATTCTGAAAATGATTTGGATGAATTCTTGGAAAGGTCCCCTGAGTATAGACTGGTAATATATAGATACAAATGGCTGTATCTATAAGTATTGATTACGGGTAAGTCAATAAGTTATTTGCCTTATAAATATCAAAACTGTTCAGTTAGAATACCAATAATATTTCCTGGGAAGCAGGTAGCTGAGACTTGAGACTTAGTTGAACCGTGAAATAATCAAGAAACACCAAAATTGTTCGGGAAAAAAGAACCCCGATATCTCAAAGTACACATGGTATTACTTACAAAGAAACGGCTAAGTCCAAACTCCCCCCCCCCCCCCCCATTCCGGAATCATTATTACAATCAAGTCAAAAACACAATACCGTAGGACATTTTGTTCTAGCTGAACCATTGCAATACATATTTAACAAATGGGAAATAATATGTAGATATTTCCAATAATATGACATCGGACATAAAAATACCTGTTGATACTAGTACTCATAGAGAACTAACTTGGTAGAATGGGTCTAAATAAATTTCATTATGATTGCAATTGGATCTGTAACTTAACTTACTTGACCAATCAAGGTACGAAATTTGTAAAGTTGTATCAGTCCCAATCGAGATCAAAATAAATGGTACATGGCCTATTTTGAGTCCCATGTTATTGTAACACAGGAATAGCCCATCCTGCTGCTGACGTCACATCCGGCGCGTATGCATATCATGAAATAGTGCCCCTCGAAATGTATTTGCTTTTCTAGCTGTATATGACTTCAGCTTTGAATTGATCAAGATAACTTTTATCATGTCATAAACTGATCAATGCATTACCTTAATTGGTTTATCATTAGAATATTATGTTTAAGGATTTAAGCCCTGGACTAAGTGCAATGTGGAATGACCATTCCTTGAATGAAGAGATGCGCATGTTAAACAACGCCTGAAAGGAACGGTCATTCAACAATGCATTGAGTATTTGGAATTCTTTTCATTCATTTCAAAATATTTTATTCAATATCACTTAAGAGATATCATGGATTGTCGCCATGACAACAAGACTACATTTAACATTTGACCTGCATACGCATGTAGCTTGTTATTCCCGATGCTACTATTTATAGAATTTTACTCAAATATGAACTTCTCAGCATATCGGTTTCATTAGAAGTTAGAATGAGTGACCTTGGGTGAATTGGTGGTTATTTAATAACATGCAGTTATTTGAAATATCATGTTAGGATTGACTGGAATCGGTCATATGTGTGAAAATGATTTTTGTTCATATTTCTGAGCCTCTAACGATCACTGTTCCACAACTAGTTACTTTGTACACAACGTACCTACTTATAAGTCAATTTGCAGATTATAATTTGGCACGAAGCTAGAAAATATAGTTTAGTTTTAATAAGTTCCTTCGATTTGGTATTTGTTTTGTAAACGAAGTTGCAATTCATATATTTAGCCCCTCGCTTTTGTAACATTGACGAAAGTCCGTTTTATTCCCAATGTAAGTTACTTTGACGACTTACGTCAACGTAACAAAATCGATAGTCTAAATGCATGCATTACACCTTTATTTAAAAATCAAATTCCAAACCGAGAGCATTTCTAAAAGCTATTGATATTGTCTTACTTTGTGCCAAATGACAATAGCAACATGACTTCCGGCCGTTGTTTAAATCGAGAAAACAAAAAACTCGTATCCAGGAAGTTCATCCATTTTGTTACATTGACGTTCCGTCAAAATAACTAGTTGTGGAACAGTGAACGATCTGACGATGGTGGAGAAAAAGAAAAAATCAATAAATATGCACTCCTCTCCAAAAGTCTCACATACCCTTACTACTGAACCACACCCTAGGCCTGTTTATATTCGATGATTTAAAAAATAATCTGTTTTCGAATTATGATTGCCATTGAAGAAGTTCAAACTAAGACTTTAAGAATAGAAACTCCGGTAGCCTGGTTGTGAGTGTTTCTTCTATGATGGGAGATGGTTTTTGTATCATGAAACCCTCCCCGATATACTTGGGAGAGACCCATGCTTGTATTTATATCATATGGGCAAGGTTGGTATGGGCTAAATGGACGTATCTAGTTGCAGACGCAATGTCGTCATACAAAGCTATGAAATCACAATTAAACTTATTTAGAATCGAAGAGCTCACAAAATTATGATATTTAATTGCAATATTTCATAAATGATACGAGTGGACTATTGAGATAGTGATTCTAAGTTGAGGTTACAGACGCCACGAAATATGATAACATTTTAGAAGAATAGAGTCAATAGCATTTGATTTATACGAGCTGGTCAGCTATCTAGGGCATCTGAGCAATATAAGGAACCGCGTATAGGGCCCTTAAAGATATGAGCCTTAATACCAAGGGTGTACGGTAGTTAACCTCTTATGTATGTGGACTTATAATAAGATAATTTTGAAATCATTATAAATAATGAATAAAGGTTCTGACGATAGCTGCCATATATAATATCTCTATTTAGCCTAAATAATTTGAAAGCCCATGTTTGAAAAGCGAATCAGTAAATAAATAAAGGAGTGGTGTCGATATGGAGAACTGAATTCAACAATGTTTTTCTCTTCATTGAAAGCATTCTGTAAAAACACGGTATTTTATGTAATGTTGACTGATTGAATGCGAAAAGTATTTATAAATATTTTATATAACTGTTTTTGTCGTTTTGTACCAATGAGGTTCGAATAGGTTTTTCATTTCACTCTGGAAAGATGGAACCAAGAACAAAACAAGTGTTTGATGTGTTTTCTAAAACAATATAGATGAAAGTATATATATATATATTTCAAATTATATCGTTACCATTCAAAGGATGACCATTAAATTGACGATGTGTTAAATTTTTAGATTTTCTATGACTGGTTTAAGAGAAACGTGTGTTCAAAAAGTTCTCCATATCGATACCACTCCTTTCAAATAAAGTGTTTATAATTTTATATTGAAATCTTCATGGCTTGGTTATCGCTGGCGAATTTTGGCCAGGGCCCCAATTAGAGGGCCTTTTTGGGCGTTACTGGGCCTTATTCTTGAAAAGGTCAAACTATCAAGAAAATGGGCCTGAAATTTTTTAAAAATTGATATTTTTCAGACTTAAAATTCGCCTCTCCCCTGAAGTCAAAAAATCAAAGGTGTCACCGACTATGTTTTTTTACTTAAAGCTAGAAAACATTCCAATCATCTATAGATAGGAGAAGGAGAGATTAAGGGGATGTATTATCTCCAAAACTGAACGACAGGATCTCTTGCACACTGGACAGTTTAACGATTTAAGTTAATCTCAATAAAATAAAACTCATTGGTCGTCGTCTTCGTTTTTTACTATTGCTCTTCGAAAAATTACGTTTTTCATTTTTCGTATGGTTTTTGTGTGACCCCTTTTACATAATTCATGTTGTAATTATCCCACCGAACGAAGTTCGAGGGAGATATAGGAAAGCCGTCCGTCCTTCCGTTTGTCCGGACGATAACTCAAATACCGGTTGACGGATTTGATTCAAATTTTATAGGCTTATGCCTTATGGGGGTAGAACCTCTGCTCGAGAAGGAATTTACAATATGGCCACTTAATTAAAAATGGCCGCCATTTTTCGTAAAAATATAATCTTTGATAACTAGTTAACTCAAATACTTGTTGACGGATTTGGTTCAAATTTTATATGCTGGTGCCTAGGGACAAAGGAGCTGCACTCAAGAAGAGATCTTTAGAATGGCTCAAGTATCAGTGAACGGATTTGGATCAAATTTTATATGATGATGCCTAGAGAAACAGTACCTCTGTTTGACAAAGAATTTTCAAGATTGCAGCTGAATTTTAAAATGGCCGCCATTTTTCATAAAATATGATAACTCAAATAGCAGTAAATGGATTTCGTTGAAATTTTATATGCTCATGCCTAGGGACACAGTAGCTCTGTTCGAGAAAGATTTTCAAATTGGCTGCTGAATTTCAAAATGGCTGCTATTTTTCATGAAAAATGTAATCTTTGATAACTTTAAAGGATGTGGTTTACATTTTATATGTTGATGTCTAGGGACGAACAAGCTCTGCTCAAGAAGGAATTTTCAAGATGGCCACTAATGATGAATGGGTGGAATAATGATTCGGTAGTATTTGCTACTCCGCGGAGTTGATGTTATTTCTAATTAAGTTTTGAAGTACAATAAAGATAATTGCATTAAAAATGTCATTTCCTGGTATACTTCATTAAATCCATCCAAATTACATTATATACTTGTAAACTAAGAAACTCATCTTTCAAAAATCATCTTTTAAAACACATAATTTTTTGTTAAAACAGTTCAAGATATATTTCAAGAACATCTTATTGAGAAAGTTACTGTTCAAGTACAAGCTGACATCTATTTTATTCCAACAACAGTTAATTGTACATGATTGTATATAAACATAGATATGTCTCATTTGGAATGTCATGGAAGAGTGAGATATAGTAAGCGAATGTTGCTTTAACAATATAAGTATCATATACGTACAAAAATACATAAATATATAACTTACAGTATAACAATATAAAACCGTGTCAATAGAACACAAAATGCCAATTTAAAGCCAAATACAGATTACAATACCGATGACGCGTAGATAATCCACTGCAATACTCACAAGACGATGACTAAATGCCCATATAAATTTCATTTAAAATATCATTCAGGTCCTCATATAAAAAAATGATATTATGAATATCATATCAGTATAATATCATCTGAACATGTTGATTGATTCTGTCGATCCAACCTCAACGAGTCCTTTCGGAAATATTCTGTACCAAGAGACGGTTAGAGTTCCCAAGTCAATACTGTCTAACTTCACCACTACTTCTCCCTTGCATTGCTTCTTATCGAGACATCCACCCTTTGCCCATACAGAAGCCTGAAAAACGGTTATTGCAATAGTGCAGTGAATCTATATTTTATTGACAGATTTTATTGCCATTAATTAAGTACATATAATTAAAGGTGATATAAGTCGCAAAATAAATGTGTCAATTTGTAAAGATAATGTACATAGTATACTTAAAATAGAATGTTAATAAGTACTACATGTAGTGCATGAGTTAACTCATGTACACTTAAGTTACATTAAGTTTTACACGTGTGTGTTTTTTTTATGAATACGTCTTGTGTTTGTTAAATCTTGTGTTTTGATGTTACCCTTTATTCATTCTTGTGATCAAAAGAACTTCAACCATGTCATGAAGTTAATGCCTGGAAAACCCTTACCTGGATATGTCTACCGTGTACGTTACACGCCGAGAGGTGGAGCTTTTCGTTGTAAATGTGATAGTTGTCTGTTTTTACAACTTTTGTTTTCCTTTTCTTAATACGTTTATTGCCCTGCATCAGGTATATCTTTACATACGTATCTGGAACAATATGGATATGGATACTACGCAGATGTTTATAACATGGTATGCAATGGTATTTTTCAATCCGTGTCAGGAATAAAGGATGAGTATATCTACATGTAATAGCTGATTTGATTGCCGGCGATATCATATCACTATTTTGAAGCAATGATGTTGGATTCTTATCAATAGATGGAAACACAGTGCTGGAATGAATTTGCTAAGTGAGGAACATTCATCTTAAATATTTCTTAAAAATCCTTCAAATCTCACGAAAAACTAAAACAAAATTCACCGAATCATCAAGAAATCCTCGGCTTCGTGAAACACAGGTATACACATAAAATTGATTGTATTTATTAGTTTAATAAGCCTAATGATCAACATGGAAATTTGATCATTTCAAATATCTTATCAGCACTGTGATCTGAATGGTTATCTTATGATTCTAATCACATCTCTCTGTTTCATAGCTTATGAGGATAAACGATGTCGTGGATTATCATAATGATAATGGGTAATTTAGTCATTGTATGGAGTAGAATATTTTAATTCAGCTATATACTTCACTATAATGCATAAATAACTTATTTTCCTACCAGGCAGGTGTCCCGGTTGATATGGCACGATTCCTTTAGCACAAATAACATCGACTTCTAGCTTTCCTTTGGTTATGATGAAACCCAGCTTAAGCTCTCCTTTGCAGATTTCAGGCTCTGAAAATGTCAACGAATGATCAGAAAATTGATGATTTAAAAATGCCCCATTTATATTCACTTACTTCATTGTTGGCATAACAACGGTGCTTTATACAGCACAGATGATTGATTCTTCTAGAAATCTGTTGGGAGCCTGTGTACAGCTGCATTTCTTTAAACTCTTTCTTTAATTTCTAAGATAGAGATTCACTAATAACGTTTATTTATCACATGTTGTGTATTTAAGTGAAAGAACTAAATCAGTCGAGTCAAGTGCGCTACCACAGCAAAGCTCAGTCGTCACACTGCTGGTATTGAGGGACTTTGCCGATGGGTGTAATGTAACGAACGAGGGCAGCTACCTTAACTTGAGTTAAGGCAGTTCAGTCGGTAATGCATCATAAGGACACTGAGTCTCCGGGTTTGACTTTGAATCCCATAAGTGTCATAAAAGGGACACTATATGCTGTTCTCTCGTTGGCTTCATCCATATATGGACCTTTGCTTTATCACATTTGTACAAATTTTTGATATGTTACTTCCCCTAGAGAGGACGCCCGGTGTGAAAGAAATGATGGTCCCCCAGGGATTATGGTCCCCTTTCTTAACGGCCCTTACTGGCCCTGATTGCGTATAAGATAATGATGGAAAGAGTTGTATTTAGGTCACCATATAAATCAATGGAGAGTAGGACCATAATTTGATAGGACCTCCTACCCTTTTACACCGGGATGATATCTCAAAATGACGCGTCTTGATTCACAAAGTTTCAGTTGCTCTAAATTCAAATATGACGCGAAACACTTCAAAGCTTCAAAGCTCAAGCTTTCTTAAAAGGACACACAAGCATATATAAAATACCTTCAGCGATGAGAGAATTGATAGTATGATTAAGAAGCAATTAGTACTTTGTTATTAAGGTGACAATATAATATTCATATGGTTACAGTAAAATAGCCCGTTTTGTTTTGTTTTGTTTTGTTTTACAGAATCACTATTATAATCTAATATCAAAGGAAGAATCGTATCTAGCGAGCAAGAAAACAAAGAAAATGTTTCAATGTTTTTGAGTTTTTTGCTCATATTATTCCTTGTCATGTCTATTTTCTAAAAATCTCCAAAGTGCATACTTTATTCCAGGAAACCTAACGATTCTTGTATTTTTACTACCATTTTCATTATTTGCGAGGATTGAAACACTTTCTCCCATTTTGCTACTTTAAATCCTTATAACTTCGAATTTACTTTTAACATATCGTAGATCTTTTGGGAGATGTATTCACTTGCTTGCAATTTTATTACCCTCTATAAATCTGATTCTAACTTTAATAATCATACATGCAAGAATATATACAAGCCAGAGATATGGAAAATCTCTGTTTGTACATTTTGTACAATAGATAAATCCTTCGACAATATTTACGAGTCATTCCGGAAGTTGAATGTTACATGTTACTGCTATAAAGCAACAAATTACAACACTTCAGGGTATACATCTGGTTACACTGTGCTTGATTATGATAACAGTATTTTAATCCATGATTAATTTCTATCATCTTTCATCGTTTCAGCACGACACAAGTTGAGCAACCAAGGCACAGTGTTGCTAATCGATACAAATTGCATTCGTTTTTAAAGCTAGGTATGATTTCATTGAACTCGTATTGATCACTTGTCTCCATTGTGTCCCATCTGTATTAAGTGTGTCATTTTGCCTTGGTTCATTTGCCTCCATATCCCAAACCATGGAATTACTAGCACCCCCTCCTCGGTCCACAAGTTTGCGAAACGGAAATCCCCGCTTGATAACGTATCAAAGCTTGATTATGTTTGAATGTATTTACTTCGGAAATATGACTAATAAATTGTTAAAATCATTAATATTTACGATAACATGCAGAATAAAGCGTGTTTCGAAAGACGACCTTTGGTTGGCAACCTTTTGGAGGGGAGTGTATGATCACAATGGAACCAAGATGGTACATCATGGTATACCAAGGCCTTCACATCGCTAGCTAAGAAGGGTAATTGGTAAATCAGATTGTAAATGAATATTTATTACGTACCTATAGGCACCTTGGGGATGACCTGGCCTCGTCCAGCCATAAAGTGACTATCAATGCCCTCTGGCGGGTGTCTCTCGGGATCCCTGTGTGCTCTAAAACACAAATTGAAACGTGGGTAATAGTTTACGTTTTCAAATGTTGTCTACATAGGAATCATACTATACTCCGCACATGCCACTGCACGCTAAGCGACCCACTCAAATCACCAATACTTTAAGCATCGAGAGTATATTTTAAAGGGTACAGAGACATAGCCGGGAATTCATGAGTAACCTGCCTCCGCAGAAATATCTATCCAGACATTTATCAACCGAGGAGAAGCTCAATAGCCTAGATGCGAGTAGAAATAATCTTGATTTACATCATTAAAAATTCAAAATTAAGTCAAGCTGATGTCATATTTGGAATCTACATGTAAAAATATGATTTATCAACTTTAAAAATTTAATTTTCTTTGAAAATGCGACTTCTAGGTCGGGGAGATTCCCCATAGCCCCCATGTTGTAAAATCACAAGAATGGAAATATCTTTTCTTGTGTTGGGCAGATAATATTTTCTTTTACTGGACATATTTTGATTTGTATAACTATCAGATACATTAGGGTAATATGAACCACTAAAACTGATGAATATTCAAGTTTAAGGGAATTTTGTAATACCTTGCCATGTTATTTCCCCGGTTATTTCCCCCGAATCAGCCACCTGGTGGCGAAACTGGTAACTACCAACTCGCATCTGAGTAATTATAGAATTACATACCATTTGCTCAACGGTACGTCACCTAGTTATTTTACTCGCCGGCTAGGCATTTGGCGAATACACCTTTGTTTTGGCGATGATGTGAAGCCATATAGCTTACCCAAAAGCTGAGTCTATGTCCTCGTCTTCGGTAAGCATAGACGACGTGAACGAGTTCGTGTAACTACTGTTTCTACTGCGGTCGTGTGGTGGTATCAGCAATTCAAAATCATCTGAAACCGTTCGTTTACATAACATCATACTGATTGAGCAGCTCAGTTATACAAATAGAATTACTGTGATTGGTAGGACTTATAAAAAGGATACTCTCCAGTTCACAAAAGCATTAAATTGTAACTCGAAAACAATCTCCAAATAATCTCAAAAAATCTCTAACTCAAAATATATTGGCAAATCCTAAAAACATTTTCCTGAAATCATTTTTTCATTTAAGTTTACCAGAAACGGAATCCTAGCATCGCCTAAGACGGTGTCTTTTTTACTTATAATAATTGAAGACCAAGAGAAGTAACGAAAATACCAACTTAGGCATGGCTGGGATTCCGTTTTTATCTGAGTAACTATTCTAAGACAAAGCATCGATATGTTTAATTTCCTATACGTATTAAATTAATACGTGTAGGAAATTAAATAATATAGTACTATATATATATCATATATAAGTTAATATCATTAACTGATCATATACATATACAAGGCATTAACATGTTAAATATAACCACCCCTTCATTTGTTACAAACGCCGCAATTTGTTAGCTTAAATTAACATGTAAATTGTCACCACCTGTCATTTGTTATAGACCCCGTAATTTGTAATAGACTAGACGCCATGTTACAGACGCCAAACCCCGAACACCATCCACAATAAGTTTGAGACTATAGCAATATGTTATCACTTTTGGTGGTGACATGACACTGTGTATGAATCAATGAAACTTTACTCCTCCTTTGAGTTAGAGGCCATATTGGAAATTCCCTCTTCCCTCTTTAATTATTCCAAGTTTGAGCCAATTTGGAGAACTTGTATTCAAGTATTCAAGTACTTTCACCCGGACCAATGCACGAACGGCTTGACTTTTTATCGCTAGGCTCCACAAACTTCATTTGCTTGATAATTATTCAAACGCATTATACAAAATAGAAGTTAAATTATTCACCAATCAGTGAAAACGTTCTTACTTGATAGTCTATCTGATCCCCTTGAGTGACGTAAATCAGTACCGTCATATGCTGATGGTTCTGCAGATGTATGTCTGTTCCTACCTCCCGAATCCCTCCTCTCGTCATTATCTCCGCTATGGTCTAAAACACATACACAATTAGGAGAGTCTCCAGCAAGCGTTTTGGGAAGTCAGAGGGCCACTTGCTAGACATAATTTTTCTGAAAAATAACTTTATTCAGCATCAATTTACATATGTCTGGGTCATATTCGTTTGTGGACTAAGCATTTTGAGCCTTTTACTCCCCCTAGAATTTTTTTGGGGGATACTATAAAATCATACAATAACATCAATGAGACTCGCAGATCGTAAGTAAAGTTATAGTGAGATACATCGGTTGGTTTAGAAGAAAATTCATAGGAAAAATAAGCTTATTTTCGTTCATTTTTTACTCTTCACTTATTTTATTCTTGCTGCTTCAAAGAAATAATGACAAGTAACACTACTCAAAGTAGCATTCCAAAAACATTTCCAAATTATATGGGACATTGTAATATAATGATGGAAATTATTGGATACAATTTTATATTCTTAATATTCCTTGGATTGCCCAAATCCCGAAAATTGAAGAAAGTGGGCGTGGCACAAGTATCAAGTATTTTTGTATTTATAATATAACCTTTTGGTCTAAATGGTCATTTCTTTAAGACTAGTGAGATTCCGATTTCGATTCAAGTCCTTTTCGTCGATTACCGTCAATAATTTGTGCTCGTATTATATATATACTATATTGGAAATCATTTTAGTTCAATTACCATAGCTTTTAGATCGCTCCCTACTTTCTGAAGAACTGCGTTGTTTTCTTGACATCCTTCCTACTGCCGAAGTCACTGCACTTGAAACCTTTCGTTTGATTCCGATGTGGTCTGATAGACTGGTACTTAGTTTTTTAATAGCACCATCGGAGCCTGACAAACTACTGCTGGCGAGTAAACCTCCTGTACTATCCCCTTGGTCAGAATTCTTACGCCCTTGCTCTATAATATCATATAATACGTGATTTTAGCGCGTTCGTGATTTTGCTCTACGGAAAGATGGCGCAAAATGATCGATTTGAGTTGTTTGATGAATGACCATATAATTGCAAACACGCACTATGTTTATCATGTGAATGGGTCAAAGAGATAATGCAACTAACCACCACCACTCTGCTTTCTGCCCAACCATTCTCTTGCCTTCTCATGGGCGGGCATGGCTGGCAGCAGAGGCATACTCCCACTTAGGTCATCACTGCCCTGCGGACTCCCACCAGCCTTCTTCTCCAAATACATCACATCTTGTCCACGAATGGTATCAATCAGTGAATTTTTAGGACTTGGAGTGGGTAACGCAGCACTGTTTTCATCGTGGTCTTCTAACATATACCATATGTTCTGATTATTAAGGCTTGCCATATGTAGGTCTAAAAGAACTTCCCCAAGAAACGTATCCAGTTTGTTCGAGTGGTAGTCCCAAACAGTAAGCTCCAAACTCTTTTCAGCCAACTAAGAGAAGGAAATTATTCATTGATAAGCATTTCTCTGTGCAGAATTCTGAGGGGTTTCCCCCTCTTCAGCCAACAAGAATAAAAAGGAGTATTTTCCAATCTGCTGGGATATTCATTTTAGGGGGAGTTATTTTAATTAACGTTTTAACAATCAGTTGTTTTTATTTTACCCAATAGGGCTCTGGAATGGATTTGGAGGCCATGAAAGTAATATATACAATTCCCACGAGGCATTCATTGAGTGATTTACCTCATGCTTCATGTTCAAAATGAGAACTTTTAAATTTTCATAATTATAGCTTTTGTGAAGACATTCTGTTCCATACTTAGCTATACGTATGTTAAATTCTATATATCTAGGCGATGGTTTGACATATAATGACATAAACTACTATATATCTAGTATTCAAATATGCAGAATATTGCATGTAGTCTGTGAAATTAACACCGCAGGTGATCTACAGTGAGGACTAGCATTAGCACCACCATGCATGATATTCATAGAACTGATTTCTGTATATTAAAAACATTTTAAGTATAGGATTAATCAGGAAAATTGATATTTATTGTTCTCTTTATGCGTATTATGGAGGAATTAGATGGAAATACATTCTGTCGGGAGAGGGAGGTCATATTGACAACTTGTAAAGAATTCAATTATCTTAATGCATTCACCTATCAGAAGTTATTTTCCAGGCCCATTATGATGGGATCTGGTGCAGAATTTCCTAGTGTTCGCTTCCTTATATTTAAAAGGAATCACACAATAATGAAAATCTAAGTAGACTTAAGAAACGATTTCTACCTGCGACTCCGACATCTTGGTGAATACATAGGAACTGTCCCATGTTGGAGTATCCGACCCATATATAGTGTTCGTCCGGAAGTTTTGATTTTCCCTACAATTATAGCAATTTTGTAATATTTCCAGCGTAAAGGAGAATGTTAACCCATTTGGGAATATATATTTACACAGGGTGTATTTTGAGACAATGATATGAAAGACAATAACCAAATGAGAGAATAACATTTACTGAAATAAAGGCAGTCCGAAATTTGATAGAAATATGCTAGCTTTATATTCCTTAAGTTTGACCACAACTGCCATGTATACATTAATTTACATAGTTCTACCCCTTTTCCTATGATTCATACAATGGTCTTATCACAACTTATATTCCTTATTAGTTCTGTTAATATGGTAATAAGCTTAATCTATAAGGATCTATAAACGCTGATATATTTGTTTTAGCCTAGCTAATACATGCGCTTCTTGTTTGGCAGAAACTGTATCCTTATATTAAATTTATACCTGTCGTGTATGTAACTTACATTCGATTTGGAAGCAAATATATTTTAACATATGGGTTAGGAGGTATCGTGTCCTTATCCGTCTTACGCAGCAGTAACCCCTCGGCTTGCAGGACATGAACAACAAGTCGAGAACTGAGTTTGTCGTAATTCAATTTCACTTGCATCTTCCCAGTAACAGTCTTGTTGCGCTTTTTCATCTCCGCCTATAAGGAACGCGGACAATCTTATTCCCTAGACTACATGAAGCTTATTGTCTTTGTGGTAAATTATACTGGTATGCTCATTTTACATTTACATATATTGATTTTCCAATTATTAAACATTAACAAACACAATAACTGTCCTATGGGTATCTGTTTTCTTGTTTTTCTTCTTTCTTGCTAAAGATTCTCAGCAACTTTAGGGTTTTAATCTAAGATATATACATTGTCAGTTGGGGAACGTGACCAAGTTATTTGGAAGATATAAAAAATGTTGTAGGTCAAATCTCAAAATATAAATAAAATTTGTATTTGTTAAGAGTGCAATAATTCTTTTAATCTGTTTTTCATCATGTAGACAAGATAGCATCCGTATTTTGGTTAATCCTACCGATTTTGAGATATGTTGTAATACTGTCACCATAAAATTTCTAAATTTGATGATATGGTTTCAATAAATTTCTCAGGGATGTAAGTAAATGAAATCTGTTGACTTCGGTATGAATGAAATGTCTCTTGATGGTGTGGTCTCGGAGTGTGATAATTGTGTTTCATGGTGGAGCGTATCAGACATTATTTCTTTCCACGTTAGATCATGGTTTGGGATAGTTGACTTCGGTATGAATGAAATGTCTCTTGATGGTGTGGTTTCGGAGTGTGATAATTGTGTTTCATGGTGGAGCGTATCAGACATTATTTCTTTCCACGTTAGATCATGGTTTGGGATAGTTGACTTCGGTATGAATGAAATGTCTCTTGATGGTGTGGTCTCGGAGTGTGATAATTGTGTTTCATGGTGGAGCGTATCAGACATTATTTCTTTCCACGTTAGATCATGGTTTGGGATAGTTGACTTCGGTATGAATGAAATGTCTCTTGATGGTGTGGTCTCGGAATGTGATAATTGTATTTCATGGTGGAGCGTATCAGACATTATTTCTTTCCACGTTAGATCATGGTTTGGGATAGTTGACTTCGGTATGAATGAAATGTCTCTTGATGGTGTGGTCTCGGAGTGTGATAATTGTATTTCATGGTGGAGCGTATCAGACATTATTTCTTTCCACGTTAGATCATGGTTTGGGATAGTTGGGGTTTGTTTTCCTTATGACTTGTGCACTCTTCGATGTTTTCCTTTTAATTTCTTGCTTTATTCTGTAACACGGTTTTGACCTTTCCCTTTGGCACTTGTGCCAAAAAGTTTTAAAACAACCCATAAGAATGGACCTATAAAGTCAGTTGATCAATGCAAAATTCAAGAGGTCAAATGTTAAGGTCAAGATATTTTTCTCCTCAATTTGGTTAAATCATGGACATGGATGTATTGATAGTCTTATACCATCTTGGCAAAGTCTAGATCTATTCCAAGTTAAGATATAAAAAATCCCCAATTTGAAGTCTAAAATCAACTTCATGACTACATCTATGTCTAGTTATCATAATATGTATTATGTTAACGTCAAGGATATGCTTGGTGGACAACTTTGTGATACGTAAAACGATTTCAAATTGCTTCTGGTGACATTAGGGCGACTGTACATCTGCTTTATCAATTTTATTAGCCCGGCCCGGAGTAAAATAGATGGCCTTAAATATTGGCAAGTTGAACTGTTGGGTTGAAGTGTCATGCAATACTGCTTCTAAGAATAGCCTCAAGTTTTTGAACTCATAGACATTTTGGACAGAATTCGTATACTAGTTTGTCAACAACACAATAAGCGTTTAAACCATGAAATCTTACTGGTGTTTTAGGGAGCATTCTCCTGCGACGGGTATGGATCATATTCAATTCTTCCATACTAACTGATGTAGTTCGTTGGAGAATTATCCTTGGACTTTTGTCACCCTCGGGCAAGAATTCTGTAAAGTTAAAATTAACTACATATGAAAACACAAGCAGAGTAATTCATGATATAAGATATGACCTTGAGTTACATTAACCACTTTTGTCCGATCTACTATAATAAAAATTGAATGTTGGGTATTATGAAATAATTACCTTTGACTGTGTCTGTCAAAATTGTAGGTCTCGCTGGGAAATTATTACTACAATGCAAAATGACAATAGATTACTTCTCTAAAATCTCTACTAAAAGTTCCGCGATTGCAATTTGCGTTTGAATCGCTGTAGAGGAGTTCTGTTAACTTGGTTATAATACTCACCGAACAACAGAACATCTTAATTCAATTTACCACGTCTCATGAATAAAATATCATATTTAAGGACGCGATATCATTTTTCTATGCAACTAAATGGTGCTAATCTGACTAGGTGAACGACATAAGGTAATAAAGTCAGTAAAATATGTGTATCAGAATTAATAAATATAGTAGAAAAGTCAAAAATTGTGATATTACCAGTACTCCTTGTCCACTATTTTTAAATGAACAGTATCGGTTGAACGGTCCATGATCTGTCTAGCCTCTTCGAATGTCATATTCGTCAGCGACAGACCATTCCATTCCAAAATCTGGTCACCTATGAAGACAAATGAACAAAATTACATTCTACAAGTCAATTCTACAATTATTTTGTTTAAAATCAAAATAATTAGTCACTGGAGAATGAACCATATGTAAACGTATTTTATATGAGTGTGCTGTTTGAATATATATGAATAATACTTCATTGAGAAAGCACAATGATAATGGCCGGCTATGAGTCCGCATCAACACTAGTCCCCACTCGATTATTTTAGACGTTACGTATTTGTATACTAATCGACCCCCTTCTTGGTGAAATGATAAAATAAAAATTTCCTCCGACGAAAGTTCATCTATTTTGTTATAAAAACGTAACGTTTTAACAACCAGGGGGAGACCAGTCATAAATACAACTTGGGTTTAATAACACTAGGGCGTCCTAGAGTGTACGATACCTAGTAAGAGGGTTTGAAACTCATTGATTCTACTTTAACTTTGTCATAATCCAAATATTGCGGTGCAAAATGAAACAAGAACAATAATCAGGCGATCCATCATCAACTGTACATGTTTAGAAACAAATAGATTAGTATAACAATTCTTGTCTACCTGTCCGGATACCATATCTGTCTGCCTCACTTCCTGGAGCTACATAAACCACGCATGCGCGATAAGAACCATCGGACATTTGTTTCCCTCCAACCACACGCAACCCAAGCCCTGCAGCTAAATCGAATGTGTATACTTATAATTATGCAAAGTGTAGCGCAAAACAAAATAAAAAAACATAATCTAGTTTCAAAATGGCTATAACTCGTGAGATCGTCATGGTTTTTCGATGCATTTTGATAATTGCTGATGGACATTTTTGTTCGAATTTTGATTGAAATTTTAAAGTAACTTAAAATGGAATCCGAGCGTTCGCAACCACTATTGCATCAATAAATGATACATACGTATTTAATTTGTGGAGCTCGTCAAGGAATTGGGTCATGTTACCTGGACTATAGTGTGCAAGCATTGCCTCGGTTAGTTTAGGACAAGCTTAGGGCAAGGATATGATTTCTTAAATGGTCCTAGACTGGAGGTACAAGGGGATATCCGAGATATGGCCTGGCATAGGATGGGCACCAAAATGGAACACATATCAAAGCGTGTCATCAAATAACAAGAAATTATTTTTAAATGGACTACAAACCTCATTTGCGTCAAAAAGTGTTAATTGTTATACATCGTGGCAGCCATAGCGACGTTCCATGTACAAATTACATTTGTTTACATAGGTTTAGCTTAGTTATTACCATTTTGATATGCCAAGCTATGAATGATGATTTATGAACGTAAACATTTATCCAAAGTGATACATTTCGTAATCATTGCTTGCTAGTTAATTACTTGTCCTCAGACAGATCATAATAACTTCTCTCGGTATGAGAACCATTATTGGTAATCAGAAGAATTCCATATCGGCTTACTATGACATCTCAGACAATAACATGCCCATAATAGCAAGTAATCAACTCAGCATTATCTCTGCAACTTACTCTTTGCGCTTGTGTCTGTGCAATCTCGATGTAGCTTTATTTCCCGTTGTCCTAGAAAGCAACATAAAATAACATCTAATAGATATAAAGGAAATGCTTTTCGAGGCAATTCACAATAATTATTTTTGAACGTGATAATGTGGTTGTTTTAATACGATAAAAGAAAAAAGCAATTTTTAGAGCTTCATGCAATTTGAGTAGGTGATTTGCTATTACCTTTAACTCGTTTATTGTTTTCTGCATGTGTGTATGAATGAATACTTTGTATCTGATGTTCTTGGCCAATTCCGAATGGATGAGCGTAGTCTTTTGATTGACGCCTGGATGATGACTGTCAAACGGCCACTAGGTGAAAAAGACCAATATTTGTTTTCTGCGCAGGTTTTCTGCGCACCTACTTCCGGTTGAAACATTAAGGCTATTTTCATCTCGAAATACTCTCCAACTTTCAAACTTCTCATAACCTACGTCTGGCGAATTAATTGAAGAACATTTTAACACCGAATTTGTGGAAATTGATCAATTATATCGAGTTAACTTGCCGATTGAATATTTTTTCGAAAAATTGATCTTCCGTTTTTCGTTGATTCTGACTATACGCCGACTCTGCCCCGATTTTATTTTTGGACAAAACGATTGCCATTTATGTCATATACCCAAATAACGTAGAACCACAAGTATACCTTGAGTGGCCCGATGAAGATACACTTTTTCTTTTTCAGTTTTGTAGATTTATCGAAAAAAACAAGATGGCGGCCGAAATAATTTTTCGAAAAGTCCAATTCAGAATTTATTTTCTTTGATACGAACATAAACAGAGTCGTATTCAATTTTTCGAGGTTATAATTACTAAATATAATGTTTATACCTTCTATTCCAGCACCAGACGAATGCCTAGATTCGTGAATAGTGTAGAAGTCGTCTATGATTGATTATTTTAATTTTTCAAGAATTTTTTAGAATGTTTTGTGTCACTATCCGTTTCATACATGTCATATATGATCGAAAGACTAAAATTGTCAAATGATGTATTGTTATTCTTCAATTAGTGTTTGAAAGACGGGCATCGTACACTATTAAAAAGTTCTACATGTATAGGTTTCAGGTGTACAGAAAGTAGAAAAGTCAAAACTGAGTGGGAGTCATGTACACCACAGAGTGGGTAAAGGCTAGAGAGCATGAACTGAACCAAATAATAATAATAATACAATCAATTTGGACACCAAGGGCTACTTTTTCCATCGAAAAGTTTCTTGTTTTCTTATCAAATGACACTGGGCATAGTGCAGTAGTGAGAAGACTAAACTAGCATTTCATATTTTCAGCATATTGTGCACTAAGACAAGTAAGAAAGCAAGTGGATTCAAATTAAAAAACATTTCTCTATCTATGCGTACAATACTGAAATGCTAGTTTAATGCAATAGGGCATACCTGGATATTATAACAGAATAAAGTATTTGCTTAGTTCATATACAAAGTTATATATATTTATCAAAATATCATGGTTTTCATGTTTTTGCTCAGCTTCATTTCATGGAATGTTATCATTATTAATATATCATGTGATGTACTGCAGTTAAACTGGTAAAAAGTTACATATTTCAGTATTTGTAAAATCTTTGTGAAACTGAATATACAATAAATGTAAAATAAAAAAGCAGTAGGTTCTTTTGGTCTCAAATGTACACACAAGACTTAGCACATTTTATACAAATGTTCATGAGCTATAAAAACCTGTATAAAGCAAATGTTTAAACAAAACTACATTTGCAATTCAAAAACTTCCGAAATGCCAATTAGCATGAGAAGTTCAACCTGAGTTTCGTTATCATCCTTTATAAATGTATAAAAAGTTAATAAGCATTTTAATGTGTTCAATAATCACATATTGAGTGTTATATACACTTGTTCATGAGCTATAAAAACCTGTATTAAGCAAATATTTAAATAATACTACATTTGCAATACAAAAAACTTCCTAGATGCCAATTAGCATGAGAAGTTCAACCTGAGTTTCGTGATCACTGTTGAGCAAATAATATCATCCTTTATAAATGTATAAAAAGTTAAGCATTTCATTGTGTTCAATTATCACATATTGAGTGTTATATACACTTGTTCTTTGCTGAGAAAGTATCAAGAGATTACTAGCCTACACATCAGATCTTGATACAACTACAAACTTGAAAAATACAAGTATCTAAATATTGTCTGCTAAATTTACAATTGTTTGTACAGTACATACAAATTGTTTGTACATTGTTTGTGAGTACATACAATATTTAACTTATGTACAGGAGTTAAGCTTACTACTAGTCTTATGTAATATGACTCACATTTTCACATTTTTTGACCTTTTTACTTAGCAGTATCATATAAAATGAAGATTGGAACATACCAGAGTTGATGAACAGCATGCAACTTGACTAACGAAGTAGTAAAATGACAGTGACTGAAACCCAGATAAACTTAAAAGACCTGACAAGGTTTGGCAACAGCCTTTACACAGTCAAATATGTCTTTGGTTGTAATTTTCCAACCATTTGTTTAAACTGATGTGGAGTGTAATGCCAGTGCATTACATGATAACATCTATAGTGAAATACACATAGACATGATATTTGTCATTTGGTCTTTAAGACAATGAAGCTGCAGTTACACTACCAACAGATATTTTCTCCAATGTTTTTCCAATTTCCTTTATTTTCCATTCCTAGTTTTTCCATGTTTGATACATGAATAGTTTGTGACACCATGTTTCAAACATCGAAATACAGGGCGGTGAAAATAGTGTAAATTAGGAAAACATTTCAAAAGAAGTCTGCTGGTGAGATAACTGCCTGGGGGTTCACTGTACACAAACTTTGACAGGGATCTTTGGCGGAACACTCACATATCATATGTTCCCAATCCATAAAATTTCAATATGTTCCCATTCTAAATAATTTTTACAAATACTTGTAAAGTTTATTTTCACCCAAAAGTCATACCAAAAATAGTGGCCCAATGCAATACAAAATGTTCAAATATAGGTTAAATGTCATCATTTGAAGCAAAATATAAGACCAATGCTAGAACTTGAGTCAAAATGTAATATAGTAGCCAATGCCATACCATAATAAATATAAGGCAATGTATCTTGACCCTGATCCCAGAAAAGCAAAGAAAAATTCAATCATTGGCATAAGTCAAGTCATAAATTTTGGTCCCCATAACAAATCGTTAAAGTTGAACAAAATGTGAAAAAATGCTACCCCACATGAGCTGGGTATCCCTGTTAAGATTTATATACAGTGACCTCCCGCGGGTGACTGCATCTTTATTGTCTTAAAGTTCAAATTATTTTATCATCTCTATGTGTATTCTGTTAAAATGATTGGATAATTACCACAATCTCATGATATGACTCTGAAACCTGTTTCCAAACCTTACCTGTTTTTTCTTTTTGTTGGATTTTGTTGGATTAGAAGTAAACATGTAACTGGAAGACAAAACAAATATTTTAATATATCGAATATTCTATCTATAAAATAGAACAGAATACTTCACATAATAAGTATTTCAAGTATTTGTTGACTGTCTTTCATCTCTAGTAATATACCAATCTTTTACATCAATACAAACTGACATATCATGTCAGGATACCTAATTTTGAAAATGCCCTGCACAAATTAATATAATACTATAGAATATGATCGAAATACTATAGGATATATGATCGAAGTTGTGCATGTTGCAACACTTTACATAAGTTGAGTACCTGTATTCACTGGATTTATACTTATGTGAATAACAGTACAAAGCAACAATAATGAATTGCCTCAAATACCATGATTGTTTAGAGAATTGCACTTTACTTCAGTATTTGTTACACACAAGAACATATTTCTTTATATTTACTTGCATAACATGGCTTTACTTGTAAATACCCATATATCTCTATGCCATAGATATCCCATTGCATAAATTTACATATATTTGTACCTAACGGTTCATGTTACACAAAATTCTTGTATTGACTTTTGACTATTTCTAACTACTTTAACTTATTTTCTCGCTCACACATTTTCATTGATTTAACTCACTAAATTGTTTATATTGCACAACCTTTCAATTCCTGGGGAACTTTTCATATTATTTGTCTGTTTTAACAGTTTGACACAGTTTGGGCAGTTAACACACATTCTTCAAATAACAGAAGTTTTTACAAATAGACATGAATTCTTGTCTTGATTATATCTGTTTTAAGTATGATTGCATTCTGAATTTGTTATCTGACATTTGCTGTTCTACGAAATTACATGTTGCAAATATAGGTTTACTGTAAAATACAAATGTATTATACATTCTCATGGTGCATTCAATCTGCACTTTCATGACTGTTACAGAGAGCAAATGTAACAGTAAAAAAAATTAGAACAGCTTACACTAGACTAGACTGCACTATGATATGTGCAAACATGGCAAGGTTTTCTAAAAATCATTGACAGAAAATGATTCCAATTTATAAATACAGCCCATGACTAGTTTGGCTGATTCTGAGTCCTGACTCTCTAATTAATTGATTATATAAATCTAAACTAGACTAGACTACACTATGCTTTGCACTATGTATCTTTAACCTCATTTCTAGGCATATTTACAGTATTTTCGCTTCAATTTATCAAAACGGCCTATAATTCTATCCTGTGACTATAGTTTGGCTGAATCCGACTCTCTTATACAAGACTACAACCTCAATAGACTGCACTTATATTTTACCTCATTTCTATACATATTTACATTGGCAAGGTATTTTCACTTGAATATCATAGGCAAGACATGACGTTGGACTTTGATTTATCAAAACAGCCTATGGCTAGATTGGCTGAATCTGACTCTCTAATATATCTGATATCTAATATATCTAATATCTAATTTATCTAATATCTGACTCACTAAGACTTCACTAGACTAGATTGCACTATTGTATGTTCTACATCATTTGTACACATATTTACATTGGCAATGTATTTCAGTATTTTCAAAACTGCCTACAGCTAGATTGGCTGAATCTGACTCTCTTATATACATGTATAAGACTACACTAGACTAGACTGCGCTATGATATGTTCTAACTCATTTGTACACATATTTACATTGGCAAAATATTTTCAAAACAGCCTATTGCTAGATTGGCTAAATCTGACTCTCTAATATAAGACTACACTAGACTAGACTGCACTATGATATGTTCTAACTCATTTGTACACACATTTACATTGGCAACATATTTTCAAAACAGCCTATGGCTGGATTGGCTGATTCTGACTCTAATATAAGACTACACACTAGACTAGACTGCACCATGCACATATATTTTTTGTACACATCGATAAGGCAAGTTTGATATGATAGTACTTCATTTGTTCACGGCAATCTATTTTCACTTGAAAACCATTGACAGTAACCAAACTGACTTCCAGTTTCATTAAAACAGCCTATGGCTAGTTTGGCTGAATTTGACTCTCTGATAGAAGACTACATTAGACTAGACTGCACTATTGTATGTTCTACGTCATTTGTACACATATTTACACATTGTACATTGGCGCTGTATTTTCACTTGAAAATCAGACAATAACTGACTTCCAGTTCATTGAAACAAACCGCTAGATCGGCTGAACCTGACTCTCTAATATACTGTATTAAACAAATACTGGATGACCATGAGGTGGATATGCCAGAATACCTATCTGAGAAAAAAAATACTTATATTTTTTTCCTCTGATGGGTATTCTGGCATATCCACCTCATGGTCATCCAGTATTTATTTTATTATGCACCTCCCTTGAGAAATACTTTATTTTAAAGAATGGGTCTACTAAAACAGAAGCCGAGCCTAGTATTTTTTTTCGAGGATAGGTATTATGGCATACGGGATGGTTCGAGATCTTGTTGCCTCAATACTGGTTAGAACGAGATGTTGCTGCCACGTATGGCAATAGACCCTGCAGCTCTTGAACAATCAGATTTGAGTATTTTAATGAGGTGCATAATAAGAGACAATACTAGACTTGACAGCACCATGAGTCATCTTAAGGATCACTTATAAAGAAATTCTGAGATATTTTTCACATAATGGTTTCCTCAGAATTATCTATATACTCCTCCAAAATTCATTTTACACTATGCCATCTAATGTGACACTATATTGTAACTTGATTTGTATTGAAGATCACTAGTAAGAAGAATTCTGGGACATTTTTCACATAATGGTTTCCTCAGAATTATCTATATGCTCCTCCAAAAATACATGTTACACTATGTCACCTAATGTGAGACTATATTGCCACTTGGGTTGTATTGAAGATCACTTTATATGAAGAATTCTGGGACATTTTTCACATAATGGTTTCCTCAGAATTACCAGTGTGCTGCTCCAAAAATACATTTCTTTCACTCCCCTTCACTATCTGTGTTGCCTTGAAGATCATTATCTGATTCACTCTCAGAATCAGAGTCAACAACTAATTTTTTGGCCCGTCCATAAGGGTTAGTGCAATTTCTACATATGCATCCAGGACCACAAGAACCCCTTCCACCTTTTGCATGTTGTTTGTAGCACTTGCATACTGAGGTTTTGCACCCACTTTTGCATCCACACCCTCTGGTCAAATATGCTACATTAGTCTTGATTTTGTCTATATTTGCAGGGCTATCCCACTTGTATGAAACTTTACCCTCTTGAACTATGTAGCCATAATCTTCAATGCTGGGGAACAGAAAGAAGGGAGTAAGGGCTTTAGACCACACCTGGGCTAGCCAGCATGACCTCAGCCAGTGAAAACGGAGTGCATCATCCGAAGGCAGCAACTGATCTTCGTAAACACCTTTCCAAGATGCTTTCCGGATGGTGTTGAGAAACTTGGAATGCTGGTATTTTATGTTCATACCATCCTTATAGCAGGCCTTGAAAACTGCTTCTGGACTGTCATAGCTATTTAAACACGCCCTATTTGAGTGGAAATACAAGCATCCGATAAGGCGGAAGAAAGCCAAAAGTCCTTCATTTTGTTTCTCCGAACAGCTGTTGTCAAGTGTTCCAGGACATTTGTCAAATCTGCCACTTGTAACAAACTCTGCATGTTTAAAAAATGTCTTGAAAAAAGAGGTTTTTCCATGACCTGCAAAGTAAGACACAAAATCACACCCTGATGCAATATAGACCATTTGAATGACCTTGAAAACATTCACACCTGATGAAATAATGGTGCCCAGGTCAGGATCTCTAGAAATTGCATTTTTCAATGCATTCAATTCGAGATACCGCTGTTCAGCCCCACTTTTGTACTGAATGTACACATTTTTGTCGTGAATTTCAAGAGGGAGTCCAATAAGTCCGATATCTGTATCTTTGGAGATTACAAGAATGTTTGATTCTTGAGTGTCTTTAACATGGAGCCAAAGACTGAGGTCAGTTTCTTCGGTTGAAGTCTGCAGGTGATACTCAGTTATACACTCTTTTCTGACTACCATCGTTTTGCCAAAATGTTCCCCTTGAAATCCACCCCCAGTTATAAATATCTGATTGTGATTTCTAAGAATTTTGGAAACATTGTTAAGAAAGTAGTAACTGAGAAAACTCATAACTTGTTCCCGGTTGGTTTTATTTTGGATGAACTTTATCCACTTTTCCCCTCTTGGAACAGCTGTATCACCAGATATGGATATATCAGCATCATTTTCTTCAACCGTTCCTCTTCTCTCCCTCTCAACCATCTTTGGAGATAAGCCTTGTGTTCCTTGTTGATCAAATATGATTCTGACATCAGAATAACCCTGCCTAAAATAATGATCAACAAAGCGATACATCAGAAAAGAGGCATAGTCTTTGAGAAATTTGTGACAACCAATGGGGGAGATGTAAATAATGTTCATCCCTTCAATTATTGCCGCTGAAATGTTTGTTGATATGGGAAGGATGTCATTGGTTACAGGAGAATCGACATTATTGTATCTCTTGGTGAAATACTCAACTGTTGAGCTCTTATTGCCTTTGTAAGGCAGCCCTTCAACTGTACAGATGGCCCGTGGTGTTTCAAGAAATTGAAATAAATCTTGAACAGGAAGATCTTCCGATACAGACATTGCTATGGTTCTTTTATATAGTGATGTCACAAATTTTCGTTCCTTTTCTTCCTGCTTGAGTTTTGTTTTGGTGATCCGTCTTGCAGTGAATGTGTGGAGTTTATGTTTTTTTCTGGGGGGAATAGTGCTTGGTCGTTTCAGTATGCGGGTCTCAACATAGGTTGAATAATCTTCCGTTCCAATGGTAGTATAATTAAGCAACCCATCTTTCTGGAGTTCATTTGCTTCTGCTCCAGTGAATGCATGGTGCAAATCTTTTGACTGGGAAACAGAAAATGCTGATGACTCGCTGAACTTTTCCAAATACTGTTTTACATTGGCACATTCCTTTTCAATAAATTTAGGACTACTCTCCTTAAAATTCACTCTTCCTGACTCAGGGTATTGTTCACTTTCTAATATGGTTTCCACTGAGTCAGCTGTTATAGGGGACTTCCTTTGGAGATTTACATTAAGATTCTGCACTATATCTGCACTAGTTGTTATATAATCTGTAATGGCTCCAATAGTGTGTGGATTAATCCTAAACAAGACCTCCTTAACTTCTTTGTTAATGGTCATCTCATGGGCTTCATCTAGCCCAACGCTGGCATAATTGGTTCCTTTTAAACTTACTGCAAAGGCCCCACTTTGAAACTGTTCCGAAACATCATTTGGTAGGGTAAGAATATGCGATATATGTTGAGGCAAAAGTCTAGAATAGTTGTGTGCATCAAATGCAGTAAAGAGAGGTGCCATCGATTTAATAGCTGCGTTTCTTAAATCCCAGTTCCGCTCACGAATTGCTAGATAGAGACTTATATATGCCATCGCGTCTTCTTTCAGAAATTTGTTCCACATACGAAACGTTTCAAATTTGTCCGACATTTCTGAACAAAAATCCTCAAAGGCATCTCCAAACTTGTCTAAGTCATTTCTCAGTAAACCTTGTCTTGTAACGAAAGATTCTTCAAAATCATCATTCTTGGCTGCCAAGTCCTGTAATAAACTTGCAACACTATTTTCAAGGCTCACTAGATCTTCTTTTTGCTCAAGGCCTAAATGTTGCTTGAATGACCTGAGTTGGTAGGAGTATATTGCTTCCCATGATTGGAGGATAAAATAGTGTGTTCTCTTAAAATGTTTTGCGTTTGCAAGCGAAGTTAAGGTTGATCCCTTGTGAGTTTTCTGGGCAATCTCCTTCCATCCAGCATCCCAATATATCTTCATAAGTATAGGTTGGAAATTTTTCAAGATGTGCCAGTCTCCCATCCAAGGAATAACCCAGTCAAGAATATCACCATAGTCCTGACGTAATTTCAAGATATAGTCATATGTTTTTGCATCTCCCACAACAACAAGATGACTAAGCTCTGTTGATATCTTGAAATCATCAAACAGCTTGGCAAGAACAATCTTAAGAGTCTCTCTTCTATCAGCAGGAAGATCAAGTATATCGAGGTATATGATTTTTGATTTATCGGTGGATGGCTGCGTTTCTAAAGCTAGCTTGCAACGGAGTCCTGGAAGGCACTTTTCTTGGATCAATCTCAATTGGCAGTCTCTTTCAAATATGTAGGTGAAACATGCAGTCTTCAACTTTTCCAACTGGACCAACTCATTACCATGGGAATGGAACTTTTCCAAACAGTCTGTCTGTTCCAGTATTCGAGGATCGAGTGTTCTCTTTTCAACATTACTGGTTGGTAAAAGAGAAGAGTAAACTGGCTGTTTTGTATTACCCCTCTGCCGTGGCTTGCTGACTGTTTCTACATGACTTCTTGATTCTGGGAATAAGACTCTACTGGTCTCCGCAGTTTCAAGAGAAGTATTGTTTTTTGAAACATGTGGTGTGGTTTGAGATATAGTATCTGCTGGTGGTGCACCTGCAACAATAGGTGTTGAAGGGATCACATTGTCAGTCTCAGCTGCCAAATCAAAGTTAAATGTATCAGCATAATGAATGTTGTTGTTGTGTTTAGTCAAACTCCTCCATGCCTGAAATGAAGCATCTAAGTCATTAGCATCATTCAAAGGAACACTTAGACTTTTGAAATTGTTGTTCAACAAAGCATCGTAGTGTCCGGGTTGTCCTGGTTCATCTGGGCGATATAGGAGTGTTATTGGCTTTTCAGTAAAGCACGGTGGTAATTTGGAATGCAATTTGTAATTCCCATTTTCTTCTCGATACATATGAATTGGAGTCTTCAGAAGGTATGCTAAAGTAATAATTTCAAGCATTCCTGCATAGGCAGCTGGTTGCGTGACATTGGTTACCCTTTCACCAAAACTTGAGAAGTTGTCCAGAAGAACCGCTTTAGTACCATCATCAAGTTCTCTAAGAGTGTCCATCTGAGAGTTGATTTCCTGGACGACTCTTGACCTCAAATTATCTGCTGCATTTCTCTCATACATTTCCATTTGTTGATTTACACACATTCCATGTTGATTCCTCACAGCATTTTGTAAATCTTTGTTCAATATACAAGAAACACCACGGAAAAGACAGCGGCCATCTCCATAAACAGGAAATTTCTTTAAAGTTACTGGTACTGCAGTATTTAGCAAAGGTTGGGGCTCTGGGATATCATTACTCAAACTGGTTTCCACAGAGTAACCCATTTCCCTTGTATTTTGCTCTATTGTACACTGTTTACTTGGCCTTGGTTGAATAGCCATTACACTTGTCCCATGCCAACTCCTGTCATTTCCTGTCACCATCGCATGAGGAGTTTGGACATCAATATTGTCAGCAGTTACAACAGTAAATGTCTTTAAATCTAGCTTTTCACTAACAGTTTTAGATTGCTCCTCCTTCTTCACCCTAGTCTCAAACCTCAACCTGCTGTCTTCAGATGCACAAAACCCTAGCCTGTTGCAAGCAGTAACCAGCTGCACTGACCCACTACATCTTTTGATGTATTCAGCTACAGCTATATGCATGGGGTATGTACATTCATCATTTACCAGACTCAAAAGTGACTGGAGAACAGAGAGTCTTTTGAATGAGCGCTTTGGTAATTTGTAGTGATGTAAAGGTGAAAATGTAGGATCTTGTAGCATCGCACGTTTTTCTTCTTGGGTTGAGGTTAATATGAGAAAATAGTTCCATACTTTTGGCGAGATATGTTTCAAAAGAGAATCAAATGTAAAATTCTTGACTTCCATTGGATGATGTTTATAATAGTCAACAATTTGTTTAGAATTTTGATGAAAGTGTCCATTGATAATACTGACTGAGTTATTTGAAAATACATCAGGTTCTACATTTGGAGGCTCAGATTCAACTGCCAGTGTTTCCTTTCTTCTTTCTTCTTCTTGTGCAGCCTTTCTCAGCTTATATAAAGCTATATGATGAGCTTCTTTTGAAATAGTTTCATAGAAAAGCATAAGACTATGTTTCTTGGAATGACTAGTGAACACTTTTAAATGCTTCCCAAATGTTGATGATAGCTGTATAAGAAGCCACTTTGAAGAAAAAGGACAGGTTTCATTAAACAACTCAAAATACTTTGTTTTAAAAAGTTCAAAAACATCAATCAACAGACAGGCACCTTTACCATTGAATATTGTGGTTACATGAGATATTATGTCGCCAAGTACTTCGTCTACAGTGCCCTTTTCATAAGTTTCTTGGTTAATTTCCTCCAAAGATTTTGCAGTTGTGACCGCTCTTCTATACTGGCCATAACAAGAGCTACATAAAATGCTTTCAGTTGTAAGGTTCAAAATGGGACTAAGCGATAGCTTTTCTTGAAAAAATTTGGCAGTAGAGATTGGGTCTGAACATCTTTTTCCACTATTTTGCTTTGATGTGAGAACAGACTCACATATGTCACAATTCAAAGAAGATTTTAAACGTTTAAATTTTTTCCATGATTCATTATGAGTACTGCATAATGGGACAATTTGTTCATAAATGAGTTGATTGAAACACTTGAGAAATTCTACATCAGATTGAATAGTTACACTTTTATGCTCTTCATTTTGACAGTCAGATATGCTACAGGGCTGTCGCACTTTCTTGTGTTTTTTCATATAATTTGGATCTTTACTCTTCTTAGTAAGTTCTGAACAACATGAATTGCATAAGCATGAGGTTTCAGGCAAGCCAGTCTCTTCCATTATAAATTCTTTTATATTCCAACCTTTAAAATGTTTGAGTTTAGTAACTGGTTCACTACCACAGTTTTTGCACTCTATACAGGGTCCTGGGTGAACATTACTTTTACGTAGTTTGGGAGGTTTGCTGGCCTCTTCCCTGGGCTTATTGCGTCTTCCATAACGAGACTCTGCCATGACTTAAGTTTGAAATACCTGGTACTACAATAAATCAACTTAACATGGCAGCATGGGAGATAACAACCATCAGCATAACATAATGCTGTGTGTTCCACATGCCCCTGGTTTACTATATCTATGACTAGTTATATGGTTTGGAAATGAAATACTGGTCAAGGCTATATTGTAATAATAACAATGTAACAAAGACTTATACTGAATATGGAAACACCTGACCTGCATTGGCTGCATCACACAACCTCATTTCATCATCTATTGCTTCAGCATTAAAAACATGACCCTAATTCTAAAGATCAACAAGGTTTTTGCCCATCAAATACCATATGATATATATGATTTTGATCCTTTCAAATCTGGTAGCCTACTTATGGCTCAAAAAATGATTCACATCTCTGGATTAGGATACCTATAGACATTCAGTCCTTAAGATCAATCACCAAACTATGACTTGACACCAGCATGTAGAATACTGTTTGCTCCACATGTCCCTTAAGTTAAATTACATTCAAATGATATGTAAATAATATCAGTTACTACTACACTAAAGCTAAACTACTGCAAAAAAGTTATCATATCCAATGATATATGCTTCCTTAGCTCATAAATGATCAACCTGACGACAGAACTAACATGAGTCATATCCAGATATATATCGCTATAACATCAGTAACTGCAGTCTGACGTTTATATATTTATCTGAGATTTGAATGGACGGATGCCTTATATATGCCTGATATACCTACATGTGTATCAAATAAGAAAGAAAATACCAGAATAAGAACTCTTAATCATATCAAACATATTCAAGTGAGATGCATCATATTCAAAAAAAATTAAAAAAATACAATCTAAACTTCTTCCTTAACCTAACTTATTCCTTAACCTAACTTATTTATGCAATGGGATATCAAACAAGTAAAATATGAACTAATTAGTTACCCACAATTACACAGTCCACAGTCCAATGTTGAGTTGTAGTGCGTCACATGACTGCTGTGGGTCGTTTCATTAGCGTTCAGGCATTACAACAACTGAAAGAAAAAAGTTTTTAAATAATAATGCAACATACATGACAATGATGAGTTAATATTGTATGTATTCTTATTATTAGTAGTTATTACAGGCATTAACAAGCCACAGGCTATTCTTTTTTGAAAACTATAAAAAACAACTTGTAAAAGTTAAATTAAATTGGCAGATATAAAAGTCATACATTAGAAAATTACCAACCAGAGTTACCATTTTAAGCATTGTGTGACCACTAATGTGTTTCAAAGGCATGTCAATAAAGACAATACAATATTGATTATTATCTAGTATAATGTTGATCTGGAAATTATTGCTAGATCCCACAAAAATCGGCCATTTGAATTTTGCGAGGCCTGAATCAGAAAAACGATTAACATTTGCAATTAACTTTAAATTTATTTTAATTTGAGTATAATAAAGCTATACTTCAGAAAGTTCTCAAAACTGACAAAAAATCCTGTTTTCTGACTTCACACATAGCCCTGGGGGTCAGCCTGAAAACTTGGAATATGTATGACAAAGAAAGATGTTGTGATATTACCGTCAATTCTAAAGTGGCGGCCATCTTGAAAAACTTTTGTAAAACTATTCACCAATCAATTGATTTTGTCTTTTTTATCATTATTTATAAGACTATTTAACAACTAGACAACAGCTACGCCAAAGCGTAGCAAATCCCATCGAACAGCCACGGCTGGCATATTTACGTACAAAGTATACAGCAAAAATGGCAGTTATAGTAAAATATGTTAAAATGGTGCCCGCCTTCTACCAAAAGTGTCATTAGACAGTGTGCCATGCTTATAGTATTCACATAACAAATATGAACAAAATCGCTCCACTACTTTTCGAGTTAAAGTAAAATATGTTAGAATGGCGGCCATTTTTCAAAATGGCCACCTTCTACCAAAAGTGTCATTAGACAGTGTCCCATGCTTATAGTATTCGAATACCAAATATGAACAAAATCGATCCACTACTTTTTGAGCTATGGTAAAATACGTTAAAATGACGGCCATTTTTCAATATGGTGGCTTTCAAGCAGAATTATTTGGACAGTTGAACCCATAAAATTGGTGTCACCTAATTTCAGACCATGCTGTCCAGGCATTACAGACAATACTAGAAGATGTCCACCCACTTTACAATAGACTTAGGTGTTCACTAGGCACAGGTCTTCACTAAAAAGAGGAGTTCATTATGACAGGTTTGACTGTACTGAATCAATGGCTTATTTGCTGGGAATTGGTGTTCACTATACACAGTTGTCCATTAAAGTAGACTGAACAGAATACAGACAGATAACAGGGTCTTCAGGCATAAGTTCAATGACAAAATGACTAATCATGTAATGCATTAACAAAGCCAAACAAAATATCCAAATCAAAAATGATAACTTCAATATGTCTTCAAACTAAACCCATCAAAACACTTAAATAAAATTAAAAAAAGTGATTGAGGACACCAACAATCTCTCTCTGAATAAAGAGATAAACTTATTTAAAATTCACTGTCTTTAGATTTAACTTCCTTGAAAGATAAGACCATAAATGTTTGTTTTCAATTTAATAAAACTTTTTCAAATTAAAAATCATGTTATAATGCTTCTGATTGGTTAAGCTTTTACACAGAGTCAATGGTCACATTAAAAAGTCTACCAATCAGAGGTCTTAACAATCTGCTTTTGGTAATCACAACTTCCTGTTTATAGCTTTGGATGATAAATAATTGAAGTGTTTACTGGTTTTATGTTCTATATTCGAAATTACCCCAACAACAGTTTGTTTATATTAAGAAAATTTTTTTCTCCCATTGAGTCCCATATTAAAATTCATAAACTTAAATACAGTGAAACCTTTACTAGTAAACGTGTCCTATTGAATCCCTACCAACAGTTAACCTTTCTATTTAGCAAGCGAACACTTCTCTATCAAATTCATTCCATCAGTTAACATTTATATTTGGCAAAAGCTTCTTCTCCCATTGAGTGCCATATTAAAATTCATTATTCAATACAGTAAAACCTGCGCTAACGAACACCTATCTATTGAACCCCTGTAGACAGTTAACAAATGTTTATTATACACAGGTTTTACTGTATTCACATACTTAATAAATAGCTACCTACCATTAATCATCAATGAATATGTGGCAATAAACAATCAGCAAACCCCAATAGATCCTGTCCATCACCACTGCATCCAATCCATTTCCACTGCTTCTCGCCCCCTGCTTCCTGCTGGTCCATGTGTGGTCCCCATCTTCGCTTGGTCCCTGCCCGCCTGTTACCCCGCCATCCAAAACCTAAATTTAACAAAAAAAATGTTACTTAAATTTGAAAATGGAATGAATGCTTGCTTGATAACTACAGTACACAATCTTAAAAATCTGGAGTAAATATGTGCAACTGATAAACAGGTGATTTGAACCTAGTAGTATATTGAACAATACAGGTTGACAAAATGTTATTTTTCCTATGATATGTATGGCCCTGGTTAATATGAAAAACAATCAATCCTTATATTATTTCAGTATTTTAGAGTAAAAACTAACTGTATTCTGTTACATAGTATTCAGGGGTGAAGCTAGAATAGCCAACATACAGATACAGGTTTTAAGAATATAATCACCTCCAAGTCCAGTATGAATTACTGATCAGCTTCTCCAGCACAGCAAAACAACAGGAAAGTCCATCCAACCTAAAACAAACAAAAAATTAATGAAAATAACATTGCAAAAACCAGACTAGATACATATTCTCCCTTTTAAGCTCTGATTCAAAAGGAATAAAGCCAGAAAAGCTCACATTGGAAGGTTCAAGGATCTAGCAAGAAATGAGAAAAGTTTAAGAAAACAAAGAATGAGACCCTGTGCTAAGGGCTGATCTGAAAAAGTGTGAACCCACAACCCCTTGCTTCTAAGGCAATTGCTCTACCACTGAGCTTTTCCCCATCAACATTACATATAACTAAAAACTAGACCCTAAACTAGACCATAGTATAAAAACTGAAAGGTGTATACTGGTATAAACAATTGAAAATGTGTATTTAGATTTCATATTCTTTAGCAAGTTTTAACATCAAAATCATATATTAAGAATCACACGTTCATGTTTTAAGTGAGCTTGCTAATCTAAGGTTGGATTATATGTAGAACTCAATAACAATTTTATATTTTGAATGGTTATTTCACAAAATCGCCTGTTGATTTTAGGTTTTTTCAAGTTTTCCCTATTAAATATATGAAATCCATTAATTTAGCCTGTTGTGGGAAATTCTAGTGAAACCCCTGGGTATGATTTGAAACTAACTACAATAGATATTTCTACAATGACTCTAGAATACCTTTGTTTGTGCAATTTATCATTCTTGAATTCACCACTTAACATGCATAGAAATAACATACCTTGTACAGCACCTGGAGTGATAATACAGCACCGCCTTTTCTGAGGAATGATAACAAGATTGAGGCCCACCTGAAAAAAAGAAAAAATAGTATTAATTTGAAATAAGAAACTGATAACATGAACCATGAGAACAAATGTTTCGATAGGCTGGCATGTAACATGGCCAGGTGTTGGAATATGAAAAACACCTTTAAGGACTAAGCATTTAGCAATGAAGTAATTAAGATTGAATCCTACAACATAACATGATAATGACGGAATCAATCAAAACCATTTTATAAATTTGCAAATTTATCTGTACTCTTTAAATCCAATGTCAGTTTTAGTGAATTGTTAATATTTAATGACAAGATTCAAGGTTATCTATAATAGCTACATATAGTGTTTTGGAATCAAATTGATACAAATTGACAGTCTAGCCTATTGTATGCAATCAAGAATTTGTGATTACAAATTTCAAGATTCAGAAACAAAACAAACAAATAAACAACTGTCACAAAGGTGTTGACAAGTGACATGTGTCAAAAGTGTCACAATTAATTCTAGTATAAATAGCAGAAAACTTTTGTTCATTCCATTGGTTCACAGTTATCACATACAATGAACACCAGACGAGACCAGAAAACTCTGATCCTTAGTGATTCTCATGGCCGTGGCTTGAAGGACCAGCTTTTCAACAAGAACAACCAAGAATGTGTCAAAGGACTTTCAAGAAGAGATATTGAAGTTGTTTCAATGCCAGGGTGCAACACAGAAGAAATGCTACAATACCTTTATGACAACTATGGCAGCCATGATGCTGAAAGAGAACACGCAAACACTCAAGCATACAAATGTATCATTCTACATGTTGGATGCTGCGACATTGCCTACAAAGACAGACGTGCGCCAAAGCAAAACCAGAAGACGATTGTGCAGAGAATAGACCGAATCATTAGTAGGTTATACCAATGGTTTCCATTTGCGACGATCGTGTTTTCTGACATTTACCCCCAGAAGACGCCCTTGAAATGGATAAATGACATAACGCGATATGTCAATCGTCAAGTTTGCAAGCACATCCAAGAACGATATGCAGCCCATGAAGTGACATACGTGCGCCATTCCCAGACGTTTCGAGAAGGGGGAATCATCCAAGAGAAATTTTATATTATGGATGGCAGATACCCTGGCCTACACCTATCGACTGAAGGCAAAAAGGCAGCTGCAATGCAACTAGCTGAGGTGATAAATGATGTGTATGTATGCGGACACAGAAGATAAGCCACAACAAAAATGGCCCTTTTTAGGGCCACCTCATACTACCAAAAGAGCATTGAATTTATGAATTAGGCTAGGCCTACATCATCATAGGCTTATGATTATATCAAATAGAGCTAAGCCTAGGGCCTACCTGATGATGTGTGTTGATTTGAATGTGAATGTTTGCCCGATGAGAGACGATTTTTAAAAACTTTTTTCAAAAAAAAGTATTAATTCCCTACCTTTGCAAGTGATGAGTGATCGATAGCTGCGTCTCGTATCATATAACCATACGATAGTATATCTGAAGACCTAGCACCCCTAAAAAATACATGAAACTTTCAACTTTATTGAAAATCGCGGCAAGAACTTTGCCTTTTTAGCACAAACTCCTTCAATTTACTCGATAAATTGGTAAACCGGAAGTAATATTATCAGTTTTACTTCGTATATTTCTCGAAAGATACCTGATGCCCCAAAAAAACTACTTGAAATTAACGAAAAACGATATATTTTGAAACGAATTTCGACCATTTTGAACACCAAAGTTTAATGGCCCGCTGAAGATATGGTTTGTAGCGTACCCTTGTCTCTCCTAGTCAAAATTTATGTTCATTTTTCGGACCCTCAAAAAACATACTTCTTTTCAAATAATCGCAACATTCTATACACCAAATTGAAGAAGAATTTCTTACCTTTTAGAAAATTCAAGACGCCATGTTCGTTCTACATTGGAGGGGATTCCTTTTTGACAAGAAAGGGGTCGGGGACGAGATCTCGTAGTAAATCGCGGAGAGCGAGATCTGCCGAATTTGAACGAGTTTTGGAAAAGAAATTTCTCTAAATAGAGCTTTGCACATAGGCTGGCTGGGCGAGTGATGAGTATAAACTAGAGCTCTCAGTAGCTTCGCTAGTGTCTGTAATATCAGTATTTATGCTGCTTGCATTGCTCCTGTACCTTCTTTGGCTGTCAATAGACCCTAAGCTACCCTGACGTACCAACGGATTCCGTTTGTTATCCAAAGTAGGTTCCATATGGTCAGTAACATTTCCATATCTGGATCGATCATCAAATCTACGGTGTCTGTCGTCACGATGTTTGGCTGAATCGCTTCCACTGAAACTATCTTGTCTTGTGCAGCTTTGTCGTCGTCGCCTAGATCTTGTTGGCGAGTCGTCAATCCTTGTGTGTGATGGCCTTCTGGAATCATGGTCCCTATTATAACTATGTAAATCCATTTGTCGTGTATCCGAATACCTTCTTTCCCTCTTTGAGCTTTTGACCAATGGTTCTTTATCATTTTCCTTTTCCAAAGATGTTGATCGTGATTTACTCCAAGTAGCTGTCTTATAATCCTCTCGTTTTTCATCGGCGTGTGTATGTTGAGTCTTATAATGTTTTTCACTAGAAGTATGTCGAGGTTTATGTGATTGTTTTTCGTAATATTCATGAGCTTCTGGTATTTCAACTTTAGAGACCCGCCTTGCCCTTGATCTACTGCGTGCATCTTCTTTACTATATGGGCGAGGAGATCTGTCATTTAGGGGTCTCTCTGAAATTGATTGTTCTGATTGCCTTCTTGACAGCTGACCACGGTGATCAACTGGCGGGTGGCGTGGGGATAATGAGGAATTCCTTCGTCGATCCCTTTGAATATCGAAAAAGTCACTTGTTGAACGAGTGTCTAACGTAGCACTGCTATATGCCGAAGGACTGCTAGCTCTTCTGCGGGTAGGGTACGGTTGAGGCTGTGTTGATTCGATGACAGGAGGGCGAGCTGAATGCCTTCGAGGAGCATCGTGAGAACCTCTTTCCAGTTCATACCTTTCTTGATCTCTAGGGTCAACTCTATGTTGCCTTGGACTCACTGACAATGGATAATATGGTGTGCTATCACTCTCTGGTAATCCATATTGTTCTACCAAGCTACGCCTTATGGCTTCATCACAACTATAGTCGTTGTCATCATATTCATCAAAATCAAAGCATTTGTTAGAATCAGCATAGGACGGGGAGTATACCGACATTTTGAATTCCAGCTGATCACGTTGGCAGTAATCCTCAGCCATAAAATTTTGGAGCATTTGATACTCTGGTGGATTGATCTTGGAAAGTCGATCCAGTCTTTCTTTTGCAGTCTCATGTCTTTCTTCGTTTTGTTTATATCTATACCGGTTGTCTATCCCGTTGCGCCTTTTTCTCTCACGATGATCTGATGATATATCATCATCAGTGAGGTGTTGTGTGTTAATGACGTCATGTGTATGGCGTCGAGTCAATTTTTTATCACTTCTGCTGCGTCCTCCTTGCATATCGAAAGCGCTCCCTTTTACAGATGAATATTCATCATCACTTTCACTCAGGGAATCATTATCACTCAACAGACCATCAAGATTCTGAAATTAATTGTACTATTGATTGACAAAAAACTAAGATATATAAATGATGTTGCGATCAGCGGGGTTCTAATAACGCGAGTCACTGTGAATGCTAAACTCACTTAATAAACTGTCATTATCAGTCACTCAACATAATGACTTAAGGCCCGGTCACACCGCCTAAACGTTGCTGGAGCGTTCCTTGAACGTTGAAAAAAATCATCAACGCTCGTAAACGTTCACCACCGTTTAACAAAAGTTGGCATCCGTTAAAGCAACGCTGTAAACGCTCGGCCAACGCGGATGTTTCTCGAGTGGCCATCCTAACGCTCCAAAAGTTTTGAGCTGCTCAAAATATTGCGAGCGTTGAAAAAGGGACAATTTTACGCCCTGGCAAAGTTTATCACCGCTCCACCAACGCCCAGTCAAAGTTTGGCACCGCTAGACGCAAGTTCGTGGACGCTTGAATCCGCTAGACCAACGCAGAAATCTTAAACGCTGGACCACCGCTGCTTCGCCAGCGTTGCCTGGGCGGCGATTAAACGTTGCACAAACGTCGTTGGAGCGGTTGTTAGCGTTTTATCAGCGTACATGGGGTTGTTGGAACGGTCTCGGACGTTGTCGCAGCGTTCCATGGCGGCGATGAACTTTGCTTTGGCGTTGGTATAGAGGTGTCGGAGCGGGACCAGAATTTGGCTATAAATAAGTTGAGAAATGCACCACTGTGTAGAACACTGTGGAGACACTTGCGCATTTTACATTTGATATATATTCATGTCTGGCATTTCAATTTTTTGCATTGTAAATTCCTAAATTAAGCGCTCAAAGTTTGTGATTTTGGATTTCAAAAAGGTGAATTATGCGATTTTTGTTTTTCATTAAATGTTAACAAATAGACATTTACTGAGACCTTTATTCAAATATAGTACCTAGTGTTTTCACGTCAAGCAATTCAATAAATTATCTGTGAATTTTCTGCGCAGCTTGTAAAATGTTGCACTCGTCATGGTATTATACAAAAAGTTGATGCGCGCACAGCAATGCAAAAATTTGTCATGCGTCATGATTATTACTTTGCTGTAAATGTTATTTGACATTGTTAAAGCAATTTGAACGTAAATCGGTTCCAAGTAATGGAAATGCAACGATAAATTGTGATATGTTTGTTTGAAATGATATGAGAGATTATTAAAGAAAATTGTAATGTTATTCATTCTTAATGTCATATTACATTAATAGAAGCACTTTAGATTTAAAACATTTCTTCTTTAATCCTTGAAGGACTTTTGTTAAAGTTACAAATTCCAATAAAGGTCTTTACTCTTAAACACAATTACCACTTGAAATAATTTCCCAGTAGTCAAACGCGATATGCTGCTAAACCAACGCTGCTGCTATTTATACCCCCGCCGAGGAAACGCTCTCATGCGCAGAACGCCGCTATACCAACGCTCGCATTACCGCTAAACAAACGCTAGCTACCGTTCGCAACCGCTTAACCAACGCTAAAGCAACGCCGGCTTCAGCGGTGCACCGCTAAGCCAACGCCCGTGTTTTTGTTTTTTTCCCCATTTTGTGCGCGTTGACGAGCGTTGATGAATTTTTTCAACGTTCAAGGAACGCTCCAGCAACGTCCGGGCGGTGTGACCGGGCCTTTATATATGTTCATAATGTTATGCACTTTACGGTTTGCCGAAAATAAATACTGCATGCATTGCTTTTAGATGTACTATCACACGTCTTATAATGTTCGACGTTATTTTACCGTGTACTTCTGGCTGCTGTAATTGGATAGTGAGTATATGTTAAGGAATTTGCATAAACTTGCTGCCAATGTAATGAATAATTGTTAGTGGAGACGTTCATTGTCCCGCGAGACAATCTATATTCAAAACAGATATAGGAATGGTGTTCTTTTGACAAAACGTCTTGCTCGTGTCATATTGGTAAAGCTTCTTCAGTAATATATGGTCAGGTCGAGCATCATTGTTATCAGCGTATTGCTTTCTATCAGAGACACGATCGCCAGAATTAAATCAGGATACAAATCATTGAAGTCGGAAAATGAGTATGAAATGGCCGTAATAGAGTCTAAGTAGCTAATGTCAACGACTCAACATACGTGCAATTGATCAGCAAAGATGATACACCATATTTATGGACATAACTATGGCAACAATAATACTTAGGCAAAGGTAAAAACCAGCTAGAAGCCCGTTGCGATAATTTAACACCTCTGTCCCCCATTTGGACCATTTGTCTAATTTTAGAGCCACAGTAGGCCAATAGCGCTTGTTATGTACACTCACTGCAATATATTTTGACTACGATTTGGACTGCGTATCAAATGCTTCTCTCAATTTTCATTAGCAAATTCCTAAATTACCAACACTACACTTCACTTCCATTCACAAAATATGTTTTAAATCTTGATGTACTTCAAATTTTCAGAAGCACTATTTTCTCGATTTTTTAGTATTGAATTATAGGTTTTTGAAACAATATACGTATTTTATATTGGTATACATATCGTAATATTGGCACAAATTTCCTGAATAGAAACTACAAATCGTGAGTTGGAGAAAAATTATATGTGTTTGTCCATAAACTAATGAAAGAAAAGAAAATTCAAAGTTGATAAACATTTTTTGTATCCACATTTCTGCATGTAATTTTAAAAGTATATTTCTCTTTGACTGAAGTTTTGAATATTTAAAGTCATTAAACAAAATGTCACTTATTAATTATAGTCACTTTTAATGAACTAGGATCTGTGCATTCCTTGAAATAAGGTGAGAGCTTTTGAGATTTTGAAGGCTTGACGGTGATCACTGGTCCCCACCGGTTACAAAGACGTTAAATCTTTATAACAAAATGGATGAAAATTTTATTTCACCAAGGAGGAGGTCGATTTGAATCCAAATATTTTACCCGTATGTCAATATTATGCTAACATCCGGCTACTGATAAGTGAATCAGTAACAAGTTTTTCCAGAGACATATACAACATTTTGTCTCTGATATTTCCAAGGGCTCTAATAATCGAGTGAGAATAACGTCTTGGTTGCTGAAGTGAGGAATATCTTATTCAATTATTGGAGCTGCTAGAAACATATGCTCGTTCCTGACTAGCTTTTCAGTAACAAAATTCACTATTAACATATGGGTAAAATACCCCCTTCTAAACGATGAAAAGAACCTCCGGCGGAAGTTCATCCATTTTTTTATGAAGACGTTACATTATTATAACCAGATGGGCCAGTGACGATTGACTTTAAATTCGACAAGTTGTCAGCTCTTTCTGACTCGCCTTTTAATCAGAGATACGTAAGCAAATATTTGCATAGACCTACTTTAATATGCAGAGTTTTATAAAATGGTATAGTATCTCCAGAATCCAGAATTGTGCATGTTATTCCTTGTTCTCATTTCGTTGTATTGCAAAACACCCTTAGATCAAAGTAAGATGCCCCATGTGTGAGAGGTTCATGTATCGATTATTTGAGATTAATTTATACTTTATTATGTTGGATATTACACAACTAATTTTGCTAGCATGGATAACCGGTAATATTTTACGTTTTTACCTTTTCGTTCAATGCGCTTATTCTAAAGTCTAATTTGAGTCTGATAATTTCAGCTTTCACTTAGGGTGGAGGTAGTTCTCAATATGGCCGAAACAGGAACCATATGTTTTTGGTATACTATGTCCATCAATATGTTTGTCTTAAGATTTGACCAAACTCAATTTTGTTTCACCACTCACTTGTATGACCAAGCTTACAATAGTAATAGAAGTAGAAACGCTAACATATTGAAATATGAATTTTAGCCCTCTGAAAATATGACAGGAGGAATAGATAAAAGAAATACTTTGGAAAAACTATATGGACATTTTCTAACAGGAACACTAAACGTATTGAAATGGGGAATTCCTGTACTCAGAAAATATGACCGAAAAAATAGAGGGGAAAATATTTTGGAAATCCATATTTTCCCCCTAATTTAGACTCCGAAAACAAAGAACCGGAGCTTTAATATTTCAAATTTTTCCTAAAATTGTAAAAACATATATATTATAATATATATAATATTTACAATTTTAGAAAAAAGGTGTATGTTTATATGTCCCTCTAAAATGTGAAAGTTGCATGAAGAAAAATGCAAGAGAACAAAGGTTACAACAAAAAAATTAGCAACATTTATTGAACGCCCATAAAAACGATTTTGAAAAAGTGCACTTTTCCAACTTTTGGCCACGAAAGAATATCTCAAAATCTTCATTCGAAACTTTTACTCAAACCTTAGTTTTTAATGTCCTTTAGTATTTACAATAATGCTATTCCATAAACACATATGGAATAAAGAAGTGGCTTGTCAGGAAGATTTTCAATTCAGTCTCTCTCCCACATTCCTAAAATTCCTTTTGAACTTAGCCTGAGTCCGATCAACATTCAAAGTATAATTTCCAAAAGGTACAAATGTTTACTCAAAAGTTGGAATTTATATCGATGATCCTGACGTCTCGTAAAATATTCAAGGACTGGTTATCATTTCACTGAGGTGTTGTTTCAAACTTTGCACAAATGCGTAGCATGAGTGCAAAGTTTAGGAAATAACACCTGCGTGGAATGAATCATCCACAATGAATTGAATCCAGGGCTAAATTCATTTTACACATTGTAAAATATTTTAAAGGGTACCGCTAAAATAAAAGTAAATATTTTCAAGACTTTCTGCAGGGGTCAAGTTGTGAACATATCAATTTCTCTTTCTAGATTGCTGTTCAGAATTGTGTCTATTTTCCCTCTTAATTGAATATTAACTTTCATTTCCTCATAGTTTCAAATTCAGATTCATTCAATTCGAGCGAATTCATTCGTAAACAGAACTAATTTTCCTACTTTGAATTGCGATTCCTCCATTTTTGTGCATCCGTTTGCTTTTTGGTTGAAATACAAAAGGTGAGGGAGTGACTAAACGACCAACTTGAAACTATGAAATTGATGTAATCTAAAGATGACCTTGGGTGCCTAGTATTATCAATGAAATTGTACGAAATGCTGTGTTCTGATTAGCTGGAATTTGAACATCTTGCCAAACGCTTAAATTCTATCAAACTTATGATGCTACTGACACACGTTTGTGCAATATCGCAAAGATTCTGCCTACAACTAGTAAAATCATTGGAAAATAAAATTCATGCCTCTGAACCTGCGCCATTTTGTTACCAAAACGGATCTGTTTTTGAAACCAGTTTGAAGAGTTCACGCACAGTGTTTCGATGAGATACCCTGGATTCTATATGTCTCTAATTCCAAGTTCACCAGGGAATCAGGTGATTACAGGTAGAAAAACAACAATAAAGGCCATAAAAAGGGCAATAATTTATTGGAACATTAATCTGTATACATCGTATACACCCACTAAAAACCCACTATAAACCACTATTGCTATACAGAGTGACAAAGATTGACGTTTGGGCCTCTAAAGGATAAGCCGACAAGTTAATTAACCTATAGTAGTTGACGACAGTGTGCGCAATAATATCCATAGAGTCTGTGGGAGCACTTGGGGGATCTGAGATTTGTTCAGAATGCTAATATCAACAATCTAAGATTTGAAATTAATTTTTACAATATGAAAGTCGGGAAATTCATTACGGAACTGTTAATTCAAGGTGATATTCAACTCGAAATGCGTGATAGCCTATGAATTATGATGGGTTCTGAGAATGGAACATATCGGAAGTTAAATTTGAAACTTGTTTGGTAGGCCCAGAATCTAGGCCAATATTTTTTTGACCTACATTGTACATGTAATCATATGAAGAAGGAGGTTCGAGTTCTGGAGGTCTTTGTTCGGAGGACGTCATTTAACATCCAGCCAAGAATTCGTACGAAAATGTTACACTTTTTACTCAAAACTCTACTCGACCCGAAAGCTGCCTCAGTCATTCGAACGTCCTAGCCTATGTTAAAGGTCAGTTTCCAAGAATGGTCGAGTATCCCATCGGCTCTCTTCGATATGATATGTTGACATTGATTTTTGTCGATATTCACTTAATTTGGAAGTCAAAGGCTGCAAATGATTTTATACTGAATTTTATTTTGTACTAATGTTTAAGGCGCATGCGCAAACTTGATTACTAGAATTGATTGGTTGATAGCTATCCCGAACATGTGCAGGCTGGCGAGTGTCGCTTCAAAAAATTGAAGTGAGCATTACTGGCTCTTGAACAAATTACGAAACTGGCAATCTTTTGCAAGATTTGTTTAGCGTGGCTAAGTAAATATAAACAACGTCATGATCACTCAAAGTAGACTAGGTAAGAAATTTAGAACATATATTAATTTATCTTAGAAATGAGGTGCACAACTGCACTTTTTGGGAAGGAAAAACGAGGCTAGTCATCTTTAACATGTCATGTTCCAATAAAGATTATCCAGTTCACTCGATTATCATTTGAATTTTCGTTTTTGTCAACGTCTAAACACCACATCACGTTGAAAAGTAGAATGATAAAAACCATTAAACGACTACTGAATTCCTCAAATTACATAACACCAAACAAAATAAAAACCGTATCATTCATAAGGATCTCTGCCTAAAATTGGTCTTGTAACAACCTTTTGTGACCCTCCCCCTAAAAATACCCAAGACTCAAACAGCTTATTCATAGCATTTCTGTACATACAAAGAATGCTTATCAAAACGACCTCCTCCATCCTACATTCATCCGCAATATACAATTATGCTTGAACGTCTGTGACCATTCTTGAAACGATACTTCTATCGATCTTGATTTAAAAACCTGTATTTTTACGGCGCTTTATGTTGAAATATTAATAGTATCAGTTGCTCTGGTAATTGGTCCGAACAGTATGTTACATGGAGCTTTCGTTGTCAGGAATGCGACCGCGAGTTGAAATTACTTACACGCATTCCAATGACAAACGAGACTGGAATATTTATTAGAGGGTTCATCATCATAAACAGCGTTAATGACACAGTAAACCTCAACATGATAACTACCCAAGTAGCAGTTACTTGTGAAGTCGGATTAATAGCTGTTAACTCCATAAAAATGTTATTAATACGTATACATCCATAGTTCTAATGACGTTCGTGATGATGTAACAGACATACCACTTACCTCTAATTCTGTATCGCTAGATGAGATAAGTTTACGTCTGAAAGAACGGTTTTCTAAGACCTTCTTCGAATCACGTCCATAGAACCATATCCCTGATTTGCAAACAATCTCCCGTTTCAGATTGCAGAGATTACACCTCCATTTCCCTTTGCGAACCTTAATATAACGAAGTGATCCACGTAATAATATCTAATGGCAAGACATATTTTATAGCGCTATGAATCAAATAGGTATATAACGGATTATCCTGTGTACACCATGCAGTATTAACAATTAGTGAGTAAGCCTTAAGCCATCTCGCGTCACCCTTTTATCTCAAATAATCTCAAAACGTCAACATGACGTGTTACATATTATTCTAAAATATAGCACTACTGATCAGGGAGACATACTACAGAGCTTGTAAATCCAACCCTGGTTCACTATATACAACGGAGAAATTATTAATTATCAATTGTGCAGATGATGATGTGCAGATGCGCTTTTGTTCTCCTCCAGGCATGCATCTTCAGGGTTCACGGCATGGTTGTTGATACACCCACATCCTTGAACTTTATATACTACTATCTGTTAATATATATATACCTTTTTCTTTTTAGGGTCGTATCTTGGGTTTGAACACGCGCCACATTTATTACAGACTCGTCTTTGACACGCGTAGCAAGCTCGCCCAATCCCATTGGTAAAACGTGTTTTGAAGCAAAGTCTACACAAGCGCAAATCTGCCTGACGTAGGACGCTAGTGTTCGCCGCTTGCTGTTTCACGCGGTGTTCGTACTGTGCCAACTCCCTCTGAAGACATCTGAACAAAACAAATCACAATATGATCGCAATTCATTAATGCATGTTTTTCACTGAATCATCTTTCCGATCCTACAAATTAACTCCAGAGTATCGTGATAAATTATTGTACGAAACTTCCAGTGGGAACTTCTAGCTAATGACACAAAGAATAAGATTTAAGTCACTTAAGCGCACATATTACTCGTATGTTTTCCTGTAATAATAGACCAAAGCATCGACTATTAAATAATGAGCGAGGCATTACGCCGTCGCCATATACAGAACGATTATTTTGCACGACTCGTCGATGCTGAATTCCTGTCATGTCGCATATTTCAATGCATTGGAATTCCCATAAAATCCGACATTGAGCTATTCATGAAAGAAAGTTCATTCCATCTGTTGTGTCTGTAACGTGCTAGATAAGTGATATTTATTAATTAAAGGAGTAATTGATGTATTTGAGACATTAATTCGTTTATCAGCAATGACCCAACTCTAATATTTTTCAAAAGAAGGTGTCGAGGCAATCTGTGTTGTAAAAATGTCTCTTTTAACATTGTTATTGATATATTATTCCTGTGGATAGCAATACAGATGTATGGATAATTCCAATAGGGTGATACTTAAATACTGTCTAGGGGTTATGATGGTCTGTGTTCTATCCTATACCTAGATTCATCAGGTAACTCAAATTCTAGACAATTATCAAGGTATAATAAATTACAAAAAAACTTTGCATTTTGCATATGGATTGATGCCCCCACCACCCCGAGAGATCATTCCCCTCAAGTGAACCTAATACTAAGTCCCCATCAGGTTATTATTAATCATGTAAAGCGATACTACACCATGTAAATGTATCCTGACATTGCATAGTTGAGTCACTTATCATATATATGGAAACAATATCAGCCTCCTTGCAATGGAGTGATATAAGTCCCTGCTCAATAAAAGGACATTTTCAAACTCAAAACTCACATTTAATCGATCACCAGTCCGGTAGTCACAACTCTGGCAAATAAGAATCTACATGTATGAAAGCATATAGCATACGCTCTGCAATGGAGTGACTGTAATCTGTAAACATCTTTGTTGAATAATCACAGTTCAGTTAATCACTTAATCACTGATAATCTAAATAATAATAGTTCAACTTATAAACTGAATAATCCCAGTTCAAGTGATAAACTGAATAATCATAGTTCAACTCATGAACTGAATAATCATAGTTCAGCTTATAAACTGAATAATCACAGTTCAACTTATAAACTGAATAATCCCAGTTCAGCTTATGAACTGAATAATCACATTTCAACATATGAACTGAATAATCACAGCTCAACTTATGAACTGAATAATCACATTTCAACATTTGAACTGAATAATCACAGTTCAACGTATGAACTGAATAATCACAGTTCAACTTATGAACTGAATAATCACATTTCAACATATGAACTGAATAATCACAGTTCAACATGTGAATTGAATAATCACATTTAACCATATGTCGAACTGAATAATCACAGTTCAAATTATAAACTGAATAATCACAGTTAAACCGATAAACTGAATAACCAAAGTTCAAATTATGAACTAAATAATCACATTTCAACTTATGAACTGAATAATCACAGTTCAACTTATGAACTGAATGATCACAGTTCAACTTATGAACTGAATAATCAAAGTTCAACTTATGAACTGAATAATCACATTTCAACTGATGAACTGAATAATCCCAGTTCAACTTATAAACTGAATAATCCCAGTTCAACTGATAAACTGAATAATCATAGTTCAACTTATAAACTGAATGATCACAGTTCAACTTATAAACTGAATAATCACAGTTAAACTTATCAACTGAATAATCACAGTTAAACTGATAAACTGAATAATCACAGTTCAACTGATAAACTGAATAATCCCAGTTCAACTTATAAACTGAATGATCACAGCTCAACTTATAAACTGAATAATCACAGTTAAACTTATCAACTGAATAATCACAGTTCAACTGATAAACTGAATAATTATAGTTCAACTTATAAACCGAATAATCACATTTCAACTTATGAACTGAATAAACACAGTTCAGCTTAAGAACTGAATAATCCCAGTTCAACTTATGAACTGAATAATCACAGTTCAAATGATAAACTTGAATAATCACATTTCAACTGATAAACTGAATAATCACATTTCAATATATGAACTGAATAACCACAGTTCAACTTATGAACTGAATAAACACAGTTCAGCTTATGAACTGAATAATCAAAGTTCAACTTATGAACTGAATAATCACAGTACAACAGATAAACTGAATAATCACATTTCAACATATGAACTGAATAATCACAGCTCAACTTATGAGCTGAATAAACACAGTTCATCTTATGAACTGAACAATCAAAGTTCAACATATGAACTGAATAATCACAGTTCAACTGATAAACTGAATAATCATAGTTCAACTTATAAACTGAATAATCACAGTTCAACGTGTAAACTGAATATATACAGTTCAACTTATGAACTGAATAATCACATTTTAACTTATAAACCGAAAATCACATTTCACTTATGAACTGAATAACCACATTTCAACTTATGAACTGAATAATCACATTACAACTTATAAACCGAATAATCACATTTCAACTTATAAACCAAATAATCACATTTCAACTTATAAACCGAATAATCACATTTCAACTTATGAACTAAATAATCACATTTCAACTTATGAACCGAATAATCACATTTCAACTTATGAAGTGAATAATCACAGTCAACATATAAACTGAATAATCACAACTTAACTTATAAACTGAATAATCATAGTTCAACTTATGAACTGAATAATCACCGTTCAATTTATAAACTGTATAATCAAAGTTCAACTTATGAACTGAATAATCATAGTTCAACTTATGAAGTAAATAATCACATTTCAACATATGAACTGAATAATCCCAGTTAAGCTTATGAACTGAATAATCATAGTTAAGCTTATGAACTGAATAATCATAGTTCAACTTATAAACTGAATAATCCCAGTTCAACTGATAAACTGAATATTCATAGTTCAACTTTTAAACTGAATAATCCCAGTTCAACTGATAAACTGAATAATCATAGTTCAACTTATGAACTGAATAAACATAGTTCAGATTATGAACTGAAGAATCATAGTTCAACTTATAAACTGAATAATCCCAGTTCAAATGATAAACTGAATATTCATAGTTCAACTTTTAAACTGAATAATCCCAGTTCAACTGATAGACTGAATAATCATAGTTCAACTTATGAACTGAATAAACATAGTTCAGCTTATGAACTGAATAATTACTGTTCAACTTATGAACTGAATGATCACAGTTCAACTTATGAACTGAATAATCCCAGTTCAACTGATAAACTTAATAATCATAGTTCAACTTATAAACTGAATAATCACAGTTCAACTTATGAACTGAATAATCACATTTCAACTGATGAACTGAATAATCCCAGTTCAACTTATAAACTGAATAATCCCAGTTCAACTGATAAACTAAATAATCATAGTTCAACTTATAAACTGAATAATCCCAGTTCAACTGATAAACTGAATAATCAAAGTTCAACTTATGAACTGAATAATCACAGTGCAACTTATGAACTGAATGATCACAGTTCAACTTTTGAACTGAATAATCCCAGTTCAACTGATAAACTGAATTATCATAATTCAACTTATAAACTGAATAATCCAAGTTCAACTTTTAAACTGAATAATCCCAGTTCAACTGATAAACTGAATAATCACAGTTCAACTGATAAACTTAATAATCAAAGTTCAACTTATAAACTGAATAATCCCAGTTAAACTGATAAACTGAATTTTCATAGTTCAACTTATAAACTGAATAATCCCAGTTCAACTGATAGACTGAATAATCATAGTTCAACTTATGAACTGAATAATCATAGTTCAAATTATGAACTGAATAATCACAGTTCAACTTATGAACTGAATAATCCCAGTTCAACTTATAAACTGAATAATCCCAGTTCAACTGATAAACTGAATAATCCCAGTTTAGCTTATGAACTGAATAATCATAGTTCAACTTATAAACTGAATAATCCCAGTTCAACTGATAAACGGAATATTCATAGTTCAACTTTTCAACTGAATAATCCAAGTTCAACTGATAAACTGAATAATCACAGTTCAACTTATAAACTGAATAATCCCAGTTCAACTGATAAACTGAATAATCCCAGTTCAGCATATGAACTGAATAATCACAGTTCAGCTTATAAACTGAATAATCATAGTTCAACTTATAAACTGAATAATCCCAGTTCAACTTATAAACTGAATAATCACAGTTCAACTGATAAATTTAATCACAGTTCAACTTATAAACTGAATAATCATAGTTAAACTTATAAACTGAATAATCCCAGTTCAACTGATGAACTGAATAATCATAGTTCAACTTATAAACTGATTAATCCCAGTTCAACTTATAAACTGAATAATCCCAGTTCAACTGATAAACTGAATATTCATAGTTCAACTTTTAAACTGAATAATCCCAGTTCAACTGATAGACTGAATAATCATAGTTCAACTTATGAACTGAATAAACATAGTTCAGCTTATGAACTGAATAATTACTGTTCAACTTATGAACTGAATGATCACAGTTCAACTTATGAACTGAATAATCCCAGTTCAACTGATAAACTTAATAATCATAGTTCAACTTATAAACTGAATAATCACAGTTCAACTTATGAACTGAATAATCACATTTCAACTGATGAACTGAATAATCCCAGTTCAACTTATAAACTGAATAATCCCAGTTCAACTGATAAACTTAATAATCATAGTTCAACTTATAAACTGAATAATCCCAGTTCAACTGATAAACTGAATAATCAAAGTTCAACTTATGAACTGAATAATCACAGTTCAACTTATGAACTGAATGATCACAGTTCAACTTTTGAACTGAATAATCCCAGTTCAACTGATAAACTGAATTATCATAATTCAACTTATAAACTGAATAATCCAAGTTCAACTTTTAAACTGAATAATCCCAGTTCAACTGATAAACTGAATAATCACAGTTCAACTGATAAACTTAATAATCATAGTTCAACTTATAAACTGAATAATCCCAGTTCAACTGATAAACTGAATATTCATAGTTCAACTTATAAACTGAATAATCCCAGTTCAACTGATAGACTGAATAATCATAGTTCAACTTATGAACTGAATAATCATAGTTCAAATTATGAACTGAATAATCACAGTTCAACTTATGAACTGAATAATCCCAGTTCAACTTATAAACTGAATAATCCCAGTTCAACTGATAAACTGAATAATCCCAGTTTAGCTTATGAACTGAATAATCATAGTTCAACTTATAAACTGAATAATCCCAGTTCAACTGATAAACTGAATATTCATAGTTCAACTTTTAAACTGAATAATCCCAGTTCAACTGATAAACTGAATAATCACAGTTCAACTTATAAACTGAATAATCCCAGTTCAACTGATAAACTGAATAATCCCAGTTCAGCATATGAACTGAATAATCACAGTTCAGCTTATAAACTGAATAATCATAGTTCAACTTATGAACTGAATAATCCCAGTTCAACTTATAAACTGAATAATCACAGTTCAACTGATAAATTTAATCACAGTTCAACTTATAAACTGAATAATCATAGTTAAACTTATAAACTGAATAATCCCAGTTCAACTGATAAACTGAATAATCATAGTTAAACTTATAAACTGAATAATCCCAGTTCAACTTATAAACTGAATAATCACAGTTCAACTGATAAATTTAATCACAGTTCAACTTATAAACTGAATAATCATAGTTCAACTTATAAACTGAATAATCCCAGTTCAACTGATAAACTGAATAATCACAGTTCAACTGATAAACTGAATAATCATAATTCAACTTATAAACTGAATAATCATAGTTCAACTTATGAACTAAATAAACATAGTTCAGCTTATGAACTGAATAATTACTGTTCAACTTATGAACTGAATGATCACAGTTCAACTTATGAACTGAATAATCCCAGTTCAACTGATAAACTTAATAATCATAGTTCAACTTATAAACTGAATAATCACAGTTCAACTTATGAACTGAATAATCACATTTCAACTGATGAACTGAATAATCCCAGTTCAACTTATAAACTGAATAATCCCAGTTCAACTGATAAACTTAATAATCATAGTTCAACTTATAAACTGAATAATCCCAGTTCAACTGATAAACTGAATAATCAAAGTTCAACTTATGAACTGAATAATCACAGTTCAACTTATGAACTGAATGATCACAGTTCAACTTTTGAACTGAATAATCCCAGTTCAACTGATAAACTGAATTATCATAATTCAACTTATAAACTGAATAATCCAAGTTCAACTTTTAAACTGAATAATCCCAGTTCAACTGATAAACTGAATAATCACAGTTCAACTGATAAACTTAATAATCATAGTTCAACTTATAAACTGAATAATCCCAGTTCAACTGATAAACTGAATATTCATAGTTCAACTTATAAACTGAATAATCCCAGTTCAACTGATAGACTGAATAATCATAGTTCAACTTATGAACTGAATAATCATAGTTCAAATTATGAACTGAATAATCACAGTTCAACTTATGAACTGAATAATCCCAGTTCAACTTATAAACTGAATAATCCCAGTTCAACTGATAAACTGAATAATCCCAGTTTAGCTTATGAACTGAATAATCATAGTTCAACTTATAAACTGAATAATCCCAGTTCAACTGATAAACTGAATATTCATAGTTCAACTTTTAAACTGAATAATCCCAGTTCAACTGATAAACTGAATTATCACAGTTCAACTTATAAACTGAATAATCCCAGTTCAACTGATAAACTGAATAATCCCAGTTCAGCATATGAACTGAATAATCACAGTTCAGCTTATAAACTGAATAATCATAGTTCAACTTATAAACTGAATAATCCCAGTTCAACTTATAAACTGAATAATCACAGTTCAACTGATAAATTTAATCACAGTTCAACTTATAAACTGAATAATCATAGTTAAACTTATAAACTGAATAATCCCAGTTCAACTGATAAACTGAATAATCATAGTTCAACTTATAAACTGAATAATCCCAGTTCAACTCATAAACTGAATAATCACAGTTCAACTGATAAATTTAATCACAGTTCAACTTATAAACTGAATAATCATAGTTCAACTTATAAACTGAATAATCCCAGTTCAACTGATAAACTGAATAATCACAGTTCAACTGATAAACTGAATAATCATAATTCAACTTATAAACTGAATAATCTCATTTCAACTCGTGAATTGAATAATCACAGTTCACCTAATGAACTGAATAATCACAGTTCAGTTTATGAACTGAATAATCACAGTTCAACTTATAAACTGAATAATCATAGTTCAACTTATAAACTGAATAATCCCAGTTCAACTGATAAACTGAATTATCACAGTTCAACTGATAAACTGAAAAATCATAGTTCAACTTATAAACTGAATAATCACATTTCAACTGATAAACTGAATAATCACAGTTCAGCTTATGAACTGAATAATCACAGTTAAACTTATGAACTGAAAAATCACTTTTTAACCCATGAATAATGCATGAATAATCACCGCCGTTCACTTTATAAACTTGATAATCTCAATTCACCTTATAAACTGATTTATAACAGCTTTTTCATAAACTGAATTATCACTATTTGTTTATATAATGCTTTAATTTATAGCTCACTAAATGGAATCATCACCACACCTTGTTAACCGAATAATCAAACATATCTCACCTTATAAACTGCTTCTCTTCCTGCTGAACCTCCACCTGTCTTCTAAATACATCTTTCAGAATGAATATCTCATCTTGCGTCAGATGCGATAGTGTTGGGGAGGGCGGCGACAAAGGAGATGTGGCCCCATTCTTCGGCGTAAGAGGTCCCTTTATGTTTAACTTCAAAGATGTATTTTTATCCTCTTCAGATGTGTTCTGCATCTGTAATGTTTTTTAATACCTCATATGAACAATGCTTAATAAGGCGTCAGATGATAGTGTCACCTAGGTGATGTAACCCGTGTTTATTTCTCCTGTATCAACAGACAGTGCTTGATTGTAATTGTCTCACTATTGTACAAACACCATTAATGCCTCATTTCTAAGATACGACTGGCATAAATCTCACAAGGACACGCACACCATGTGCGTTTTTCTAATAACAAGGGTGTGGTCAACACTGTTTTCCGATGTTGATATATGGGGATTACTTCACATGGAATAGCAGGGATAAAAATGTGTGAAAGTAAAAAAAATATGGAATATGAATAATGGGAGACGATATACCTAAAATAAATATGTATTTATCGGGTTCGCGTAAAAGTATAGAACTATTAGGGTCTAAAAATAAAGAATGGTAAGGCAATCCTGTAATTTCAAAATTACTTGTTATCGTGTTGGTCATGGGCTTTTGAGAGATTAATGCCCATGCGTTGGTCAAACGAATTTTGGATTTGCAAAGGTGGCAGAAACGCACATAACGGAACTCACATGCCCTATTATGTTTGATATGATAATAATAAGACGCACAGTGTGCAAATCGTACAATACACAAAGAATTCCAATCAGAAAAGAAAAAATGGGAATTAAAGAGGTTATATTAAAGGTACCCAATGGATTTCTCATCTAATAATTATGCTGACAGGCTTAGCCTTTTACGACGCTCCATTATCGTTAGGTATGTTTTATTGGTTGGTGAAAACGGAAGCACATATCTTACTTAATATTGAATAATGTTTGCCATGTGACAATTGCCGAGTCTATAATCAATTCGCTAATTATTTTGGGAACATATTTTAAGGATTAGTTCAATATTTTGGTGCTACCAAAATGAGTAACTTATATTCTCGCCAAAAGGGAACTGAACAATTTCGTTTTTTGATTTTTTTAAATATTGCAAATCGGTGTTGACGTAAATTGATGTGTTGACATAGTATTGTCCATTATATATACAATTATACAATATATATAATCATATTTATGATTATTAGCATTATCAGCATTCTATCAGAGAATGAGGAAAAACTTTAAAGGTATCTTAAATGCATTTTGAATTAACAAAAGACAAAAAGACCCAGGAATAATACATACAATGCTTAAAATGTAAAATGTATATTATATTATTTAAATATACGGTGGTGTGTTGTAATTATAGTCTACATCCACAGAACATGACACGACTAAACCTGAAAACGATGAACAAATGATGGATATAACACAAGGAACGTGATTGTAAAATATTTTATAATCGCAATTCCCGGGCCTCAGGTTGGAACAACTATCTAGAACATTCTGATTGTCAATCAAGAACAAAAGAAAGAATAGATCTAAATCTGATCTGCAGATATTAATATCCGGGTATTTTTACCTCGCCGTCTTCAATGCAGGTTTTCTTTTAGCACGCCATCTTTAAAGCCATAACAAACGTAAAATGTAAAAATACGTTGTAACATCATTATTAGGAGTTAGACAAATAGCTCAATCTTACACATAATATAACTGACACTATATTGTATTGTCACTGTCCTTTTGACCACCCTCCACCTTAATTGTCCCCTCTATACATACACCGCCTCCACGGGAGGGGTAGAGAGGGTGGGGAGGGGAGAGGGACAAGATACTTGATGCCAGTGTATCACTACCATTAATATCAAACTCTATCCACGTGTCATATCACCCCCAATGGGCTTCTAAAGGCTGTTTGTACATTCCAAAGAGATTCAGTTGATGAAGATTGATATGGGCTATTCTTACTCTTGGCACTCGTAGTACTTCTGCTGGTAATTATTGTAACTGAATTGATAGGCCCTCGTCAAATCATGAACTTCTATCGAATAGTGGTCCACGACCAAATCAAAGAACCCTTTAAAGTATCTGATAGAATATCGAAGTACACTCTAGGCAACAAACACAAATTACAAGAAAATGAATTCGATGACTTACGTTGGTCCCTTTCAGGTGCACTAGATCAATCCCTACGTGTAGCATTGGCGTTGTTTTGCGTTGGACAGTACGACACTCCGACGACTCTTCTAAAATGTGTAAGAACGTTTATGTAAACAAAGTCGCTTTCTTTTTTTAAATCTCAGACGAGGAAGGCTACATGTTTTCAAGAGAACTTGAACGTGAATGTGAAGGCCTAGATCTATGGTCGTTTTATCTTTACATCTTAATTTCAATCACCACCATTATTTTTTCAAACGAGTTACCTTGAAATATCAGAACGTCATGCTATTCTCATACTTGTAGAACTTAATGTGACTGTCATTCATCACTTATCAAGCATCATACGCATGTAATTTTAGGCGATCTTTGCATGGGGTGTATCTACATAACGTCAACGGATTTATAATTGGAGAATAAGAATTCAGAATATTTCTCAAGCCAATGAAAATGAAAATAGTAAACAATCTGCTACAATAAAAATTGCCCTGAAATATAATTCTGTTGCATAAAAGATTTGATAACATTTGAACTGTAATATAGCAATTGAGAATTTGTTGTCTTTACCTGTATCATTACCTCTTTGTTTCCGTCAGGCCCAAGTTAATGTTTTAATATTTTTCTAATATCCATGTAATATCTGTGCAAACAGAATTCGCTGGGCCTTATGTCCGACTAATGCAAGACATTAACGTACTGTCTGTTCAATAGCCATGACATAGTAGACAAGAATCTAAATTGCTAATGGTAATATACAATTTGACATCTCTATTTTACATTATGGACTGCTGTAATTGATAAAGCATTAAGACTACATGTTTGCGCATCTACAACTAATTCGCTATTTTACAGAATATTAAAAAGTATCCGATGGAGCAACTAATTAATTCGTGTCGTAGTACATTGGTGATATCATACATATTGTGTCTATATTTATACATCTTATCGTGAAGCAATATGAATCTTTCAAGTCGCAGCCACATGCGAGTGGCATTCAATACCTTTAGCTTGTGTTCAAATGTCACCTGCAATGTGTTAATTCTGATAATTTGTAACTTCCGAGTCTGATGCTATAACTGGGTATCGAGTGAATTACGTCATCTTCATCTCTTTGCCAAAGTACCATGCTTAAATTGTACATTTGAGTAGCCGCGACATTAATTTGTTACAATAGCATACTAGAGAACTGAATTCAACAATGTTTTCTCTTTTAACCAATCATTGAAAACATTCTGTAAAAAAATGTTTTTTTAGGTAATGTTGACTGATTGACAACAATTTAATGCGAAAATTATTTAGAAATATTTTATATAACTGTTTTTGTAAACATTTTTTGTTTTTTTAATGCAATTGTTTTTGCTCCTTTCTACCAATTCTTGAGAATGCAATAAAATGTCTTTCCCAACCTTGTTGGAACAAAATAGCATATACAACATGTTTTTAGACCTCTCAATATTATAGTTATACAAAGGAATTTTTGGTTGATTTTAAAAAAGTATTCAAAAAATTAAAACAAAATCCCTCCCCAAATTGATAAAAATCAAGACAAACCTTTAATTGCGTTAACAAGATACTTTTTTAACATCAACCAAAATTTCCGTTGTACAATTACAATATTGAGAGACCTAAAACATGTTGTGTTTATGTCGTTTTGTTCCAATGAGGTTCGGAAAGATGTTTCATTTCACTCTGGAAACATGATACCAAGAACAAAACAAGTGTTTGATGTGTTTTCTAATTTCTAATATTGGTTCCATTCAAAAGATGACCATTAAATTAACGATGTGTTAAATTTTTAGATTTTTTTATGACTGGTTTAAGAGAAACGTGTGTTCGAAAAGTTCTCCATATCGATACCACTCCTTTCTATCAGCAAAGTTCTTATTAATTTTGGATTTTTAAATATAACAAAAATATGAAGCTCCGGGCTATAATAATAAGACATTTTGGTATTATGTACATGTATTGTATGCGAGATAACACATAAATGTGTATGTAAAGCGAAACCGGGTCATTTGCTTATTCTCTTAGATGATGTCATGTTATTTTGTAAAGGGTGAAAAGTATGGTATAGAATATGTATTATATATAAAACATAAATGTATAGATGTATATCTTTCAATGAATTTTTACATTATTCAATTAGACAACACCAAACTAGTTCTTACCCTATCTTGCCAGTGAATCTACGTAAGCAGGTCATTAAAGCTGACATTATCAACTTTCAAATGGTCATGAACCTTCGGATAAATCGCATTATTAACATCACAGATTGGGAAGTTATAAGCTTAAACGATCTGATGTAGGTGAATGTGCATTTTGGTACTCAAAGCATATCTTTCTGTTTCACCTGAAACATCTCAGGGCTGAGAAGAAATGAGATGTCATGAATATTATGATGGTGAATGGATGACACCCTGGGAGTACTGTCTCCCCCACAATTGCTTTTTTCATGGACCTAATTACAACAACTATTTTACTTTTATACACACTTATCGGGCAACTAGATACTACGAAGCAGAGAACTAATAGACATTAACGGACGGACATTTTGAAGCTTCGTTTCCCTATGATTGAAAATCACATCCTTTCATTTTTTGTAAAAACAAGTTATTGCGTGACTTAATTTTACTAGCCTCTATAAGAGGTTTAAAAGATAATCATATATGTGGAACAAATCCCTTAGGCCTATTACAGTCATACTCTAATGTCAATGTTACGAGTTTGGTGTGATAGGGGGGTAAATAATTAGCAACTTCGTTCATAAACAGTCTTCAATACGTCCATCTCATTCGCAGTTCGTTCAGGTCGCACCGCGTCGGTGTGCAACGTCGTATAACGTGTCCCTTAGTCTAGAAGGTCATCATGACCTGATTACAGAACGGAATGGTCGCCATCGAATTTTGAATCGATTCAAAATTCTAAATCACATTCCCCGTCCGGGAAATTCCATGAAGTTCGTAAACAGACCGTAGAACGTTGTAGATACGTTCATTCCGTTCGCACACAGTTTAAAACCAGTTTTGAAGAACGCACTGGCAACTTCTTTGGTGTGATAGCTATATTTTTGCTAACTCGTTCATAAGCAGTCTTAAATACGTTCTTAATCAGTTTAAACCCGTTTGCAATTAGTTCTACCTCGTTCTCAATACGTCCTCAAACAGTGCAACTCGTTGTTAAAACGTCCCTACTATTATTGTTAGGATTGAAGTACGACGGTTCCGTTCGTAGTACGTCCAGCTCGTCGTTTGTACGTTGTCATTCGTTCTAATTGTAGAATGTATCGACCACGAGAACATTTTGAGCATGTTCTAAGTTCTAGAGGACCTACCCGTTCGAGTACGTTCGATGAAGTCCGTAAATAGACCCCAAACGGTTCTAAGTACGAGAACGTAGTGAAAACTAGTTTGGTGTGATAGTAGGGTTAGTGTCGTGTCACGTTTCATCGCCTCGTCTTGTATTTTGTATCAATTTTAATTAGAAACATTTCATCACTAGAACTGAGTAGACTATTGTGATATCAAATGACATTTTATGTGATTTTTATCGATCTTTTTAATCAATGCAATTTTATTTGGACGTCGATGCTTGTCATGGATTATAATGAGTCACTAGTTCATTCTAACAAAATGGCTTTGTGTCCGCAATGTATTTTCTGATACTGTCAAGCAACGACCAAGAAATGGTTAACGTTATAGAATATATGACAAATTAGCAGGCCAGAATATTGTTAAAGGCCCTATATAAAGTTTAGACCACATTGGCTTACATTATAATCCCAATGTTATCCAAATATGATATGTAAAACTTTTGTTTCAATTTCAAAAAGTGTTTTTGAGTACCTTTTGTTCGAATAATCGAAAAACGCATTTATGTGGTAACAAGATAATGTGCTTTGCACTGTCAAGTATAATCTTTGATGATTAATAATTTCAATTTTTGTTTGAAAATGGCGGGAAAAATTTGAATATTTGAGAAATAAAATAATATATTTTTCCGAAAATCTCTGTTATAGCTTTTTAAGTCATGAAAAATAGTAAATGAGTGATGAAAACATATTTTCAAACTTAGTATTGGGCCTTTAAAGCAATCCAAAAGACTTGAAATCATGTTATCCCGTGCTAGGACTATAGTCCTGTATCAAGCGCATTCTTTTGCCTGTACGATTACAACGTGGGAGAATTATCTACGCCCCTTACACTTAAGATACGTACCTCAATGCATTATAGAACTCAAAATATTACTTCTAATATATTGGAACCGCCGATTGTCTGGGTATATCGGCAGAACGGGAACATCTTTCTTTTTCATCGAGAGAGATTCCATCACTTTTCAAGATGGCGGTTGGATTAAAAAGGGGATTCCCCCGTTTGACTGTCCCGAATGTGGCCCGGAAGTACCAATATGGAGGAATTTGACGGTTGAAATAAGTTAAATATTACATGCAAATATTGCGATCAAAAATTTCTTCATGATGCCGATAAACCCAGACAATTGTGGATTCAACTACACGAAAAGAATGCTAAAATACCAAGGGATCTATTGAAGTGTAGGAAGCGTGAAAAATTCTCCCATATTGTAATCGTACAGGCAAAAGATTGAGATGTTCTCAGGACTGTAATCTTGGCAAGGGATAAAACTCATGCTGTCATCAATTCATGATTGCTTTGAAACATTTTACACGGTGATCAGAGCAAAACACGCGATTTAAATGTTAGGGTGATAAAATGGTGGCGATTTCATTTCGTTGTCATGATATGGAAATTATCACATTGCCCGGCGTGCTTGTGAAATAGACGGTTGGTCATGAGACAATTTAGCCTATACATTTGCGGATAATGTTGAGAGATGTCTTAGAACTAAGCACTCAATATGAGCATCGAATTGTTGGAGCTGCAAAGTGGAATCGTTTTTTTCGAAATAATTCTTTGATCCTTTGCTGATTCTGGCGGAAATAAATTATTGTATGCTGAAACCAAATGGTCATTCTGGACAAGCTGCTGTGTGCAATTTCGGTATGATCAGTGCTATACATCTGTGATAAAAATTATACACTCTGTCATAATATTCAAGTTTAGAAGATTTAATCATCTCAACTCTTTTTTAATAAGAATAAGATTTTGATGGTTAGGACAACTTTGGTATGAATTGTAAATATTGTTTCAAACATTTTAATTCCTTTTAATTCGGTAAAGATTAAAAGGTGGATTGGATCGAGTGGATTGGATTCATGTAAAAGGTGGATTGGATTGGCTATCTTCAAAATATGGATATTCCTTTAAAAAATCTATTGAGCTGCGGGTCCATCTCGGAAGATTGTTGCTCTCCTCCCTTCCACAATGTCAAATAATAGATGTAATATTATTTTGCACGGGTGGGCTAGAAGGGTGACCTGGTACCTGCTCTCTGATACCTAATTTTATTTTCATTCCAAGGGTCATTTTAGACGTTTCATAAATCATAAGGCAGACTGATTTGAAGATCCATATCATCTGTTTTCAATCCAAACTGAACATAGCAGAAATGTTTTGCAAACATCCACACATCAATTTGAATGATAGCTTTTATCTACAGATCTATGATTTTATGTCTTACAAAATTTGATTTACAAGGGAAAGTAGTTAAATACTTAAGAGTATCCATGAACTAATCGGAGTACATATTTGTGGTTGCTTTGTTCTGATTTCTCAAAGGGACCTGTAATACTGTAGAGGAAATTTGCTTTGAGGGAGATCGACAGAAGAAAAATTATAAGGAATTCCATATTTTGAAGATTCCCGATCCAATCCACCTTTTACATGAATCCAATCCTCTCGATCCAATCCATCTTTTAATCTCTACCAATTCATTCAACCTTGTTACGACATACATTGGAAACTACATATACATACATTGGACACTACCGTTATATGCATTTGACACTACAACTACATCAGACTGTACAGATATATATATTGGACACTACAGATATATACATTAGACACTACATAAATATACATTTGACACCTCAGATATATACATTGAATTGGATACTACAGATGTATACATTAGACACTACAGTTAAATACATTGGCTACTACAGTTATATGCATTGGACATTACTGGTATATACATTCGAAACTACAGACTGATATACACATTGGACACTACAGTTATATAGATTGTACACTACAGCTATTTTCATTGGACATTACAGATATATACATTGGCCACTACAGATATATACATTGGACACTACAGATATATAGATTGGACACTACAGTTATATACATTGGACACTACAGATATTATGAGACAAGAAGGTACAATTGTCATATCAATATTCGCTGAACCACTCACCTTCATACGGCAAATTATTTGTTCTTCCCCAATCGGTTCCAATAGTAACGTGCACCTGACCATTAAAAAGAGTGTTTTTTTAGTGTTTTCTCGAGTTGGGGAAATGTGACTTCTCTCGTGTCTTAGAAACTATGTATTACTTCACTTATGTCTAGGCTACTATATGGTATCAAGTTCCTGCTGGTGTTGTTGCTTTATAATTAGTGTCATTGGGTAAGATTGACAAGATAAATAGTTAATGCAAGCTAGTATCTGTTGACGTCAGACCTATTAGATGTATCGAATTATCAATCAGACGTTTGTGATGGTATAACTCTCTCGCTCAGTCGCTGACGATCCAGTCGCGCCTGTCAGTATACAACTTAGTACACCATCCAGGTTGCATTCTCTCCATGTATGTGTTATTGGTGTATGAAAGTACTTCTTTATCTCAATCTTATTATCCGACCCATGATACCGAGAACTTCACTTCTTTTACATTGTCAAATCCTGGTACCACCAGGGCATTCCTGATATGTCGCATGGCATCATTGCATGAGGGTCTACAATTTCCTTGGTACTACTACGACCTATAATGGTGTTATCATTGCGTTACATTTAATCCACATACCATTATCAACACGATAGATATGATTTTGATAAAGGTCGATCTCTTGTTGTTGGTTTACGATTTCAGCATTGCTCTATAAACATCGTCATATTCCACTGTTTAACGGCGTTTTACTCTTCTTCAATTGACATTTATAGTGCTTTATGTATACCTTCTAACAATATTTGGCGAAAGATGTTCTAAGTATGCAAAAATAACAATAAAAGAACTATAAGTCCGGGTGTATTGTTATTTATAAATCCCCGGGGCTGCTTCATTTCTTCCCAGTAAAACATCACAGAAGATAGAAACCTTCAAAGAACGCGTGTCCTTTTCGTCTTCACTAAACTAGTTAAACGATACAATATTGTTGAACTTGATGAACGTATTTGTATTCCGTTGATTAGAACCGAAATGAAACGTGTAAATTGCTGTAACTCTAGCAATATGTACTGATAGTGTAATAAGTACCTCCTCTAAGAGTTTTTAATCGTGGGAGACGAGATGATGTGATAGCATTCCTATTAATAAGTAATTCCATTCATTCTACACTGTAATCCTATTGTAAACCAAGTCAGATAGCTGGTCGCAATTTTGTGTTCTTTTTTCATTTATTTCCCTTTGTTTGAACATTCATTCCGCTTTAGGTTAGGCAACCGGAAGCAATACAACGTCTGTTTATGGCTATTTTAACAAAATCAAATTCACCATAAATCCGACCGAGTGTAAATTAGTTCTTACATTTATTCAAACTCAACAGGTTTTAACATTTAACAAAATTCCCGGGCATTGCTATTGAGCGGGTGGTGTATATATCACCCGCTCACCTCAAATACCAGTTATATTCTAACATGTTATTTTCCATACTACTTGTGAATATTGATTAAAACAGGCCTTTAACACACTAACCAATGGGGGCTTTCGGTTGCCTATTTTATAAAATGGGTGGAATTACTTGCCGGGGTGGCCACACAAAATTGAAAACAAATTCAAGATATTTCCAGATAATTGCAGAGTCGAATTCGCGAAACGGCATATATCTTCATAAAATGTAAAGGCGTTCTTATGATAACAAACACTGGTACTCACCTAGTCACGCCGACGATACGTCAGCGAAACAAGATGGAAGAACTGAGAGAGTCCTGGAAGTCCTAAAATCACGAGGGTGAGGCACTGAGCGTTCAGAGACAGGTACTCGGCGAGAAATGAGGATTCTATATTTACAGATACCATCATTTTGGTAAAAAATGCAGTGAGGTTAAAACTTGACAAAATGAGGGACATAGGAGAATTGATTCGAACTTAAAGTTGTACTCAAACCATTTTATTCGATTTAGTTATGCCATCTTACCGTATGAAGGCTGCGCTTTGTGATAGTGAACCATCAACAATTCCAAAAATTCATGGTATTGGTGATATAAAGTCAGCACTTGACTTATAAGTGGTGTAAAATCGAGAAATAAAAATATCGAAAACGAAGCCCGGAAGTTCTTCCATCTTGTTACGCTGACGTATCGTCAGCGTAACTAGGTGAGGACCAGTGACAATGTAAAATATATTAATTGCCTCCACCAAACCTCCTCTCATATCCATCAATTACACACCCATCCTCTATTCTTTTTATTTTACAGATTTAAAAGCTGTGCCATATTAGTAACGTGAACATGGGCAAAGTCAGAACTGAGGCAGGTGACAAAATTATAATATTTTATTGCACCCTTGGGTGCTACATTGTGATTAGTTCAAAAGGCAAGCATATGGGTGGGCTTGGGTCCCAATTAATTTTACCTACTCCTTTCCAGACGAACGGGCCATTTGACGGGGTCATTTTTAAGTTGCTTCTCGTCATCTGGTGGAAATAAGTCCTCTTTCTTGTATGCGTTACATCTTTCCGACCTACTTTTAGAATCTAGGTACATTTTCCATTGCATTCAGTAGATGCAGACTCGGGTTGGGGATTAACCCCAGAGTTCAAAGATGACCTACGCTCATAATGTAAACCTGTATTGAGATGACCTTCGTCTCTGATTGGTCAAAATCAACAAAGAAAATTGGCGGCCTCAAAATTTTGGAAATACGCTTCAAATAATATGTTCATTTCTGGAGTGTTAACCAATATCATAGCTTCTTATTTCATATCAATACAGGGTGGGCCAAAAAAAGTTCACCCTTTTTCATTTTAATCTAATTTTCTTATTTTTGATGCAATGCCTCTAAAAATTGATATGTATATAGCTCAGACATTTCTGTACATGTTGTTAGGATTTGAGTGAAATTTATGCAACAGTGTTGTCATGACACCTTAAATATATTTATGGTGTGTCATGAAAAAAAAAACAGAAATTCACTTCATTTACAAAATGGCGGATTTCAAAAAAAGGAGGGAAATTTGAAAAAGAGTTATCATGGTAAATATAATTTTTATGTCAGTTAATGCAAAATATTACAAAGTAGAGTGTTAATTAATAGTCAGAGTTGATGATAAACACCTCTTTAAACAATTAAGTACTCTTATAAACACCCGATACTACCATAGATGAGTTGGTCAACAAGTTACTGAAAATCCATGGTTTTATCCAATTTTCCTCATTTTTACGTTCACAATATTGATAATAATTTGATGGTTTTATGTAATACACTTATGATATAATTACAAATGAATAAGTTATTAAATTCTACATAATATAATTTGTACAAGATGCCATTTTAATTCTGTTCGATCATGCTTTATAGTGCAGGGAAAAGGGGTACTCAGAGTTGGCTCCCTCGCACACATCTAAAGCGACAATGGAGTTCTTGCATGCCAATGCACCTGATTTTATCCCCCCTGACTTATGGCCCCCAAATAGCCCTGATCTCAATGTTATGGATTATTTTGTGTGGGGTGAACTAGAAAAACATGTTCATAGTGTTCCCATCCATTCAGTTCAAGAACTCCAACAAAGAATAACTTTTAGGTGATGGGCTAGCCCTTAAATTGCGGTATGGAGGTAGAATTTTGGAGACCATGTTAGTTACATCCTAATTTGTAATTTTCACCACAATTTGGCAATAATTAAGCAAAATTTTACAGCGTTTGGGAAAAAAATCAATATTTATCCCCCCCCCCATGACAAAAGTGGGGGGTACATAGAAAATAATTAATTACTTTACAAAAACATTATGAATAACCACAATTTTTTCAGAATATATGCACATATATGTCATTGATAACTGGTAAAAAATTGGTGACAATAGGTATGATGGTTGCTATGGAAACAGAATTTGATTGTCAAAATTTGCTAATTTGTGTCTATTTCGGGGGGCTAGTCAACAAAAAAATCCTATGTTAGCAAGTTATACTGAAAAAATAGTATTGTTTTAAGGTCTGGAAAACTGCATATATATGTCCTTCATGCATTAAAATTGGAATGATGATTGAGTCTCAATCAAAAATATTTTAAACATTTTTTTCTATGACCCACCCCCTCTAAATAATCCAAAGTGGGCGTGGCATTTAACTGAATGATCAAACCTACTTAACAGGAGATTGTATAGCCTGTATTATCACAATTTCAACAGAATGTAGGATTCTGGTATCAGTTACCAGTTAATATGATTTTGTTTATCCCTCTCATTATTTACAACCCCTCCTTCGTCACCACCACCCCTCCCGTGTGACATAAGTAGGGGATACCTTAAAAATGGTTAATAACTTTACAACAATGCAGTGAATAACCACCAATTTTTCAGACAGAATAAATGTATATGTCATCAGTAATTGGAAAAAGTCTTTGTAATTATAGGTATGATAGTTTCTAAACAGGATTTAATCATCAAAATTTGTGAATTTGTGAAGATATTGGGAGGGGGGCTGGTTCACAAAGAATACAATGCTAGCGAATTCTGCTTCAAAATTAGCTGTTTTAAGGTTTAGAAAAATGCATATGTATATCCTGCATGCATTAAAACCGAATTGATTAACTGAAATGATGATTGGGTTTCTATCAGATTTTTTAGATTTCACTATGACCCACTCCCTCATTATAATCCAAAGTGAGCATGACATTTAACTGTATGATCAAACCTACTTAATAGTTCAACATTTCTACAGAATGTAAAGGATTCGATTGTCAAGCAAAGGACCGCATGTTGTTTGTAGAATGAATCGGGGGAGTTTTTCATGTATTTTGCTTGTGCTTTTTATCTTAAAAACATCAATACACTTTAAACCATTTTATTGACTATAAGACTGCACCATATAATCCCCAAAAAATATTTCTCTTTTTCAAGGATTACCTATGCTGTTTTAAAATAGGTTTAATGTATGCCAATAATTTCTCAAATTGTGTAAATGTTATTCCCTAGAATTTTCTCTTTGAGAAATTTCTCATAGCAGTCCTATGGTATCCAAGCAGATTTTGAGATAACAGGAAAGTGAATACAGTAAAACCTGTGTTAGTGAACACATCTCTCTAGTGAACACCTTTCAACAGTGAACATTTTTTTTCGGCAAAACCTTTTTCCCCCATTGACTCCCATGTTAAAGTACAATCCTATAGTGAACACCTACCTACTGTGAACAGTGAACATTAAATCTTGGCAAATTTGATTGAATTATCCTGTCTCTAGTGAACATTGAATCTGTTACATAAGATTTCTTGCGGATTTTCTGCAACTGCCTTATCAGAGTTAAGCAGTTAATGTTTATATTACCTGTGAAAAATAATTATTAAAAGGTCAATTTGAGATTTTGATCTCTTGTATTGAAACAGGTGTGACTAATTATAATTCTTAGTAAGCTTTGTTTTTGTAAGGCAGGATATGTGTTTAGCAGTGTCTAGAAGCATTGATTGCTTTAATTAGAGATAATCTGGTTAACTATTATTATCTCTATCTGCTAAGTCCCAACTAAATCTTTTTCTCATCTCCATCATTTTAAAAACCAGATAAGGTTAAAATTATAAGATCATTCTTAACTGACTCCATTTTGTAGTTTAATTAATTCAATCAAGTCTTTCAACTGACTCAAATGTGTTAAGAATTCCACTATTTAAAGAATTATGAAAAGATTAAAATTTGACAATAAAAGGATGAACCATTCAGGCAGTCTAGAATAAGTAAGTTTGTATAACACAACAAAAAAAACAAAAATTTGTTGCAAGTGTCATGGGTTATCATAGGTATAAAATACAAATTAAATCAGTTATTCCCTCCTCTATTATTTAGGCTCGTTTAATAACTGGTCTCTTAAATATAATATGGCAAAATGCCGCGAAATCAAATCCTTGCTGTAGTGAACACCTACCAATAGTGAACATTTTTCTTCGGCAAAAAAATGTTCACTATACACAGGTTTTACTGTAATTAATACACACCTCATTGGGTTGTGATATAAACCAAAACAATAGTCAATAAAATGTTTTAAAGTGTATTGAGAGAAATGCATGAAAAAAATCCCCCAATTCATTCTACAAACAACTTGCGGTCCTTTTGTGAATTCATGTAGACTTGTAGATTTTCTTAAGAGCAACAAAATAAAACAATCTACGTGTCTACTTTGCTACTCTTGTTCCCTCATAATCTCTTCATCACTTTTGATCATCAGAACCATGCCAGTTACAATATAATATATCTTCTAGCATTCCTTAGCGTAGATACAGTATTTCCTGGTGTCAAACCTTAGCCACATGATGGGGATGTATTATGAAAGGAGGTCATGGGGTAGGTACAATGCTGTCCAACTCAAAACCTCAACAATACAACCAACAATCAACAGGTACGCAAAGTTCCTTATTGGTATAAAAAGATTCAGTCCCAAACATGTTGTTTATGATGATCATTGATGAAGATAACAGTTCACGTCCATTTGACAGCTTCACAGGCAACAGTACTGTAAAATTATATACAGTTGTGTAATTCTAACAGTATCATATGGTACCGTTTGGGCTATGGTACTGTATGGTACGGTAATATATGGTACCATAGACTAAAATAGTATTGTACGGTACCATGGACACTGTACAGCACCATAATAGAATGGTACTGTACGGTACTATTAATGTACCAAAAGTGCAGATTAGTGGTGTTTATCAAGCCATTTGATCCCAGACTCCTATGCATATCATCAGGACTTCCAGCATTTACTCAAGTCAAAAAATCCACCCAGTGTTAGGAGGTATTGCTTATCATTTTCCATTCTTCGTGTCATTCTTGAATGTTTGGTACTTTGTGATAACTCATTGTTTTCAATATTAACTAAGGCTTTAGTTGAAGTAGCAGTAATATAAGTTATTGAATGATTTGAAATGCAAAACAGTATATATTCTGCTCGAGAAATTCTGTGTTGGAACGAGACAAAGTCGAATGCCAATACATAATATCGAGAGCAGAATATATCCTGTATTGCACCTCAAATTATTCTATAACGTTTTTATCGTGTGGTCTTTGGCCAATACATTTTACTCAGGAGGTAATTCCTATGAAATATTCTGTATTGCTACTGAGATTGTCCCCTCTGTACCAATATTTTTTGTGTTGCTACGGAGATGATCAATGAGGACAATTTCAGTAGCAATACTGATTGGTACAGCACAAGAACTGTCAAATCAGAGGGCTTTATTTTACAGATCATACGATAAGTAAGCTGAATACTCTCCAGATTCATGGAACTTTGAAATCATCAAGGATTCCAATTCCTCTTTTCTGAAGGCCTTGTTGAAATTTTTTCCACTGCCATCAATTGAACTGCATATAGGCCTATCTAAGATTCTATAAGTATGTCCTCGAACCCTTACACCCCAGTCACATTTCCTACGGCCGCTGTGTGGTCTATCATTTCTGCAGCCAGTAGCTTTTCTACGCTCGCTGTAGAATTTCTGCGCTCTCATACTTTTGCAGTCACATTTCCCACGGCAGCCGCACAGTGAATTTTAAATTTCTGCTGATAAATAATACTTTTTTCATTTTATTTACATCAGGACAATTTATAAATGTTATCCATAGTGCTAGGATGTAATATCAAATGAAAAGTGATTGTGAAACATTGACAAATAATGATTCAATCTTGTTGAGCCAGTTGATTTCTACGGGGACCTCAGAAATGAACAAATATTATAACTCCGAGTTAAAATTTCTACGGCAACTCTGCAGCCCGTAAAAAAACTGGATACGCCGTACGGAGACCGCAAGGCGAGCGTAGTTTTCCTACGCTCGCTGCAGAAATACACTGATTTAATTGATCTGCGGTCGAAGTACGGCCGCCGTACGACAAATGTGACTGGGGTGTTAATCTCATATATTTTCCCACAGCACAAAAGGGTATGGAATGTCCCCAATCTAATGAAATCATTGAAGTGAAAAATTAAAGGATCAGGCAATATTATAAACCTTCTTTTCTGCCCCTAAATCAAAGTTTGTTAATATCACCTATTATTATAATCTCATCAAAAAAATTATCTGTGAATGACACCCTATCATTATTTCAGTTTTAATGTATGTAGGAGACAGTTCCTAAACCTAAAACAATGGTATTTTGCAGCATAATTTACTTGGATATGATTCTTTATGAACTAGCCCCCCCCCCCACCCAATCTACACATATTCACAACAACCAAATCCTGTTTCTATAGAACCATCAAGAATTATTTCAAATTACTGATGACATATACATTTATTCTGTCTGAAAAATTGGTGGTTAATCGTTGCATTGTTGTAAAGTTATTAATGATTTTCAATGTATCCCCTACTTTTGTCATGCGGGAGGGGTGCTGGAGGAGGGAGAGGGGTTATAAATATTGAGGGGGATAAAAAAAATCATAGAAAGTGTTAACTGATACCAGAATCATACCTTCTGTTGAAATTGTGATAATACTGGCTATACAATTGAAGTTATCTACTGTTAAGTAGGCTTGATCATTCAGTTAAATGCCACGCCCACTTTGGATTATTTAGAGGGGGTGGGTCATAGAAAAAAATTTAAAAATATTTTTGATTGAGACTCAATCATCATTCTAATTTTAATGCATGCAGGACATACAAATGCAATTTTCTAAACCTTAAAACAATGTTATTTTTGCAGCATAACTTGCTAACAAAGGATTTTTTCGTTGACTAGCCCCCCAAAATAGACATAAATTAGCAAATTTTGACAATCAAATCCTGTTTCCATAGCAACCATTATACCTATAGTCACCAATTTTTTACCAGTTATCAATGACATATATGTGCATATATTCTGAAAAAATTGTGGTTATTCATAATGTTTTTATTAAGTTATTAATTATTTTCTTTGTACCCCCTACTATTGTCATGCGGGGGGGATAAATATTGATTTTTTCCCAAACGCTGTAAAATTTTGCTTAATTATTGCCAAATTATGGTGAGAATTACAAATTAGGATGTAACTAACATGGTCTCCAAAATTCTACCTCCATACCGCAATTTAAGGGCTAGCCCATAACCTATTTATGTTGGGAACAATTATCAAAACAATCAATTAACGCGGCAATAAATAAATGACGTCATAGACTAAAACTGGTTGTGCAGGAACAAGGAGGACATATTGAACATTTACTTTAAAAACAAAACAGCCAAAGACACACCTAATGTTATATATCGACCTTGTTTATGTCTCAGTTATCTACATATCAATTTTTTAATTAGGGATTGCATCAAAAATAAAAAATGAGATTAAAATGAAAAAGGGTGAACTTTTTTTGGCCCACCCTGTATAAAGAATAAAGAATAAAGAAATGTGTATTGAATGTGCCTACAAGAATTAAAACATCACATTGAAGCGTAGTATTTGGAAACTAGCCAAGGTGGTAATTAGCAAGAGATTTAATGTTGCATTTGTTGCACAAAATGGCAAAATTTGATTATAGATCAATCAGAATCACATGGTTCCCTATTTTTAACTAATAAATTCTAATTAAAACCAATAAAATCCTATGTTAGGATTTTTCCAGGGAATATGTAGGAAAAATGTGGTAATTTAACTCTTAAAAGTAAAGAGATGAGAGTTAATATACAGACTTGGGACTTGTCCTGTCCCGGCTACTATGTTGCACTTCATATGCATAAAGCCAAGGTATTGAGTGGTAAGCACTTCAAGGGACCATCTTAAAGGTACAACTAAAGCTTTTTATAATTACTTTTTATCTAGAAAGTCTTAATCCCTATCACTACTTGAATCTGAATGCATTGCTTACGAAAACCACTCCATGTATGAAGATGATTTTCATAAGATTATGATTTGACATAAAAATAATAGAATCACAAATTCATTTGGGACAGAGTCGTTAATACCCTTTTCTTGTTTTTCATGTAAAACTAATAGTCCGTCGTTCAATCACGTTCGTCCCTTTTTAAAAGCACCAGTCTGAAAGAAACACTTTCAGCGTAGCTATTTTTCCCATACAGTGTTTAATTATTAATTATTGTTTTAATATTAAAAATATTGTGTGGGGTACTGCATGTAAACATAGCAAGTTTTCTCATTAGCGACAGCTTAACTGGACAGCTAGTTGCTTATTAATCAATACTATATTCTAGTAGAAAACCAATGATGCAGACTGATGATGTATCATTTATTTTGCATTGCTATCAAACGTTAATCAGATCAGACGCGTAAAGTACAACTGTTGTATCAGGTGTGGACATTAAAATCCTAATGAAGGTAATCATTAAGAACTTCTTTTTATGTGTACTTAGTGACCAGCCGTCTCTATTGGTTATTAAATGTATCCTCATTCCAGAGGGTACTGACAACAGCCAGATAATAAAGATAACATTCTGCATAGTCTGAATGTCACAGATATTGAAGTATAAGAATATCATATTCACTTGGGATCAATTGGAAAAGAAGACATTATTTCAACTTCCGGTAGAAGAATATGATAATTTTGTTGTCTAGATTTTCGAAATATGGTAAGTTACACCTAATACATACTATAGCCACTTGGTAATTAAACATCAATAATCCCCTCGCTTAAGAAACGAAAACACTTTCTCTGAGAAACGAAGACAGGACATATCTGAAGCATGAAACGAAGACAGCACATTTCAATGATATCTGAAAGTACTAAGTAAAGGGGTAATGCAGAGTCAGAAAAATAGTTCCCTCCATCCAAGACATCTACAATGTCCTTTCAATTAGTGCAAATGCGATCCTCCATAGGGATATTATTACGTTGGTATATGCACTACTAATAAAAATAAATGTCTTTGCAAGTAAGATATGTCCTCGTATGGTTGCTAGAAAACAGAGAAATGTTTCCAATGCGAGAGAACTGATTTGCTTAATATTGAATCAAGAAAACAAAACATCTTACAAAATTGTTCATCCAAAAGTCCGGCCATGCTGAAACGAAGGCATCGTGTCTTCGTTCCCAGTTGATCCCGAGTGACATTGCTTTCATATCCGTACTGTTAAACCGGTGTATTCCTTCAGTCATATAAAATACCTTGATGGATAAAGATTTGTATATATCGGTGTTTATGTAAATTAAACAAAGTAACGTATCGTTACACATGCTATCTTGAATGAAAGCATCTTCCCAAAGGTGTATATTTTGTCAAGATTTAGAAAAATCATGTTCATGAGGTTCCCGTGCGTATAACACCTGATTAGAAAAAACTCACGTTCCGTCATATCAGTCGATATGTTACGATATGCGCAAAGCTCTACTTAGTGATATTTTCATTTCAAATATGGCGGCCAATCCGATGTCTGACGACCCTTGCAAAGAATCTGGGCAGTGTGCATTTTTACCTCCTGTGAAATAACAAGTGGAATTAAGTAGTTGTTTTTTTGTTTTATTATCATTCTGCATTGTAATTCTATGTGATGTGGTGTTCAAATGTCTGCAGAAATATATATCTATACGATAATCGAGTGAATTAGATAACAGATTTTTCGAAAACTCGTCTCCTGCTAAGAGTGTAAAAACTTGTATTAACATGCTCAAAAGTGCCAATGTGCACATCAATGTCAAGCTAGATCAATGTTGTGTCTAAAACAGGTACCTGATCTACTCAAAACAGCTTGTCATTCACGTATACACGCTTAGCAAACACGGCGAAATGATCTGAATCTTGGAATTTCGTTCGAGAGCTAGTAATGTTTGCTCCGGTCTTTGTCATAAGTTTTCATCAGAGTTTGCGCATGCTCAGGAGAAAACCATCAACCAATAAAGTTTATGAATCAATTTTGCGCATGCGCCTTACAAGGGTAAAGGAATTCGTACCTATAAACGAACCAATTTGAGATAACCCGATATCAGTCGGAGAAATCTGACGATCTGCGAAACTCGCTTCAAAAATTCAAATATGGACTGACGGCGTATTCTACTATGCTGGGATCTAAGATTTTCAGGAGAGATAAAGTCTTTTATGGTCTTTCGAATGAGGTAAGTCTCTAGTTCGAAAGACAATCGTATCAACTTGAACAAAAGTTGAGTTTTGACGAAAATTTTTAACATGCGCAGAAGTCCCATTTTCGTCGTACCATATTGACTGATATGACTGCCTGATTTTATATCTAGGAGTTCTAAAGCTTTGAAAACTTGCTAATTCTAGTTTTTCGTTCCATTCGAGTTTTAGACAGATTCAACTAACACTTTCTGACAAATCATGAAATTAAGTGACAATTGCAAGTTTCTAATACTGAAGCCTATGTTAACCAAAACGAAGAAAAACAAGTGCCGACATCTACTTGTTCAGCTTTATCCAGCTACATAGCAACTACCTTATTGAGTATCTAACCTTTTCAATTCCTCTGCAAAATTACCTTGAAATCGAAAGTTTATCCTGAAATTAGATTGGAGCTTTTGGACTTTATAGAAAATAAGCATTACATGAAATTATGAGACCAAAAATTGTAAAATTTAATTTTCGATAATTTTGTCATTTCTTTATGCTGACTGAGTGTTCTTATTCAATATAACTTGCACTGTATGAAATCAAACAGTTACAGCCTGACATCTATAAATAACGCATATTGATATTGCTTAATATGTTCTTGTATTTACCACAGTGAAAAATAATTATTTGATATCATCTCCCATATGCATATGAGTGGAATGACCAATTCATTTATGATAACACACTAATCTGCGTGGAATACCTAGGCTAATAACATCGGAAGATTACGTGACCTGATCAATGTAAATATCATAAATGTTGGTTATTACACTTATATTGGCACAATGATCGGATAAGTTTCATGCTACACATTGCAATATTTATATGTTAAATACAGAATAACAAATCCACCAAAGTTCTCATGTCAGTTTATTGTAAGACAAGCTTCTCTAAATGATTCAAGGCGCAACTATCGATTGGTCAAGTTATTTAAGATTCAAAGTTCAAAGTACACATGAAAATAAATGATGTGAGTTAAAATACTCCAGCAATTAATTGGAAATGTTGATCTGATTTCCTTTCACACATTGTCCCACTTTGGCTCACCCTGTATGCAGGTATGTACGGCTTTTTCCTATGGTCAGGCTCATACTTTGACGATGTCACCTACTTTGATAGTACCACACGTGTCGACTCCACACAATGCCCCGATCTTGGGAAATGTTGCAAGCTTTTTTACATCGGGGCAGGTTTTTGGATACATCCTTTTCACTAGCTCGTCAGGTAGCCTATACCTACAAGTGTGCAATCGGTTTTAAAAGATAACTTGTCATATTCACCGTTATACTGTACGTTCTGTTATTTGAGCTTTAAAATAGAGGAAATTAACCTGACAAAAATGTTACCGCCGGGTTTTACAAAAATGCAACAATTGTTACAGACGTCGTCATAAAAATTACTATTACAATGTGTCACTGTACCACTTTCTGGGGCTGAATTCTGCTTAATTAAGTTTATACGTCCGAACCCCATATAATACAACCGAGTAAATGATCCGATGAGATTTATCCTTACTTTAAACAAGCCAATCTAAGCGATCAAGTGTGAAGATATTATTTTGATGCAGATGTGTAAAACTTTTGACAGCTGATATGCCCATATCATGAATCCATTTACTGGATAGTTTACAGACAGAAAGGGTTAATAGGTTCACATGTGTCTAGTCACAGGACACAGCTTGAATAATTTTTACCAAACCATCGAGAAGTATAGCATCGATAAGCGTTTTGCTTACGTTTTTAGAGTTTTGAGTGGTTCAAAAGCCTTGCTGCGTTTTCCAGTCAATGGGTCAACATTTGGTGCAATACATCTGTAATCAAACAATAATGCATGCATTCATGATAACGACTTTTTCGATTCATAGTTTGACCCACCGTAACATGATCGATTATGATTATTTTGCTTCATTTTTATGTTACTTTTTATACCATCTAAAATTACAATTAAGCTTCCAATCGCTATTTAGCACAAAACTTTTTATTTTTTATTTAAATGAGTTGGCCATAAAATTGCAATCAAACCGGCAGCCGGCAGTTCTAGGGAACCATATTAGAGTGATTTAGGGAACTACTAGATCCTATTGAGGAACAACTAATGGGCCCTTTAAGGAACGATAAGTGGGTATGCATACTGTACCTTGGACAAACTAGACAATGATGGAGCTTTGTCTCGCCAATATAAAACTCCTGCCAATCATCTTCAGCATATGGTGCACAATCCTTTACTATCAAATTCATTCTGAATTGTCTCACTGTTCTGATTTTGGACTCTTTAGGTAACCTGGTGTTTAAGTCATCGATCGAAGAATGGGAAATCAAACTCACAGGCGAACCGTCTGTATATGATGACTGCAAAATATAATTATGAAAATACGTTTATGACATTGTCTAGTGTATACAGTAAGTAACGAATCGTCTCTAGAATTTGGGATTATGCCACGGACGGTTTGCTACATAAGTCATTGCCTACCATATCCCAGTTTTTTAATAAGCCATCCCATGAACTAAATCCATCTGCAAAAGGAATCTCGAATTTTTTGTCGAAGTAGATCACTCTGAGATTAGTCTTCTTGAGGTATTTATTAAACCACGCAGCTATCTCATCCCCACAGTCAATCCCTTTGCAGTAATTGAACCAGTTCCTATTGGTAATAAGTAAAGGGGGGAATGTAAACTGTCATTTGTCTGAACAAATGCTTAACAAACTTAATGGGGTGGGCCTCCATGCTTGTAATTTAAATGTTTATTTCGCATTTCAACATTTATATTGAAAATAAGGAAAGGGGATGACCGTAAACTGTCATTTGTCTGGACAAATGGTCAGCAACTTAATGGGGCGCGGACCTCCATGCTTGTAATTCAAATGTTTATCGCAATTTAAACGTTTATTTCGCAAATCCTAATTGCGATGTTTTTCTCAACCTAAACGTGAACGGAAAATATTTAAAGCGATGCATTTGTATCGGCGATTGGTCATACGTATAGGTTGGCGTTTCGGTTTTATATGCAAGCTTAAACTCCTTATTACAATCAGATATAACTTTACATAATCAGAAAATGCCTTTATGCGCTTTGATACCTACCAGTCCTTTTTAATGATATTGAAAATGAGTGTTTTCTGTGTCAAAATCTTATACTAATTTGTGGCTGAAATGTAAAAAAAAACTTGCACATGATAAATGAAAGATATTCCACCTTACTTTACTGTCCGCACTTTCCCACACAAACGATTCAGGTTTTGTGTGTCGAGTGGTAGACTGGTGTCTTCCATACCATCAACGTGTAACCATAGTCTGTCATTCTGTATTGATGTTGAGATCAGGACAAGACTCGGTTGTTCCTTACTGGTCACTATTTCATCACAGTCATTGACAATCATAAAGTGCCTGTAAAATCATTTAGAATTCAGTTTTGAAAAACGCGAAAGACAATCTCAAAAGTAGGCTTGCTCCAAGAACCTGGACCCCCCCCCCCCCCCCACACACACACACCCCCCTCCCCCTCATCTACTTCAACAACCAGATTTGGAGAAGATAAAGGGGATCTTGACGTAAGACTAAATCAAAAACTCCTCTCCGTGAATGGTGTAAAACTGTATCAAAATTTGATATCTCATATTAAAGTGGTATCCCTAACACATAGAATAACGTTTCAAAAGTATGCACAATTCGTGTGATTTCAAACTAGTAAGAAAATTAACTATTGGTTGAGATAGATTGAAAATCGCATATGAAGATGCGAATTTCGCATCATTTAACGACGAGCGCTTCCAATCACATTTACATAGAGTTGCGATTAGATCTAGTTATAATTCTCATGTCTTAGTAATGGAAAATTAAAAGTAGACCAAAAATAAAGTACTAGTTTGCCTTCTTTATGGAAGAAATCGAAAAATTATGCTATCGGATGGTCCAAAATATGGTCAGGGGACCTGATGTATTTCAAAGTAGACTAAAGATAGAGATATAACTTTTGAGCGATGATTTTGACAGTTTACTTATCTTTAATGAAGTGTTAATTAGAGCATTAAAGGTTGAACATTTAGTGCAGAGACGTTACCAACGACCATGGACCAAGTGATCATGACTCCCATGAAACTTGGAAAAATCAGCACTGTGCCAAGTTAGTATCCAAGTGGGATTGACACTGAATGTTGTTTTCTGTGTCCAAAGCATTATGTTCAAGCTCAAAACTCCATGTTCTTCATATCTAGTATCTGACTACCGTTGTCAGTCTATTCCGGTATGTGTATGTCGTGCACGGACCTGAGTAGACAAATTGAGAGGCACGGGTTAATGTGACCTTTAAGCGTTAAGGCTCGCCTTAATATAAAAGCTAACCATGTGTTTCAAACATCATTTTGAGGTATTTTAACGCATTTCAGCGATACTATTTTCCTAGGAAAGTTTGGAGTGATCTACTATATTCTTAAAGTTAAATATACCCCGACATGTCAAATACGTTTTGAGATGTAACACGTTAGTCTTGCACGGTTCGTTGAAATTGGGTTGACTTGAAATAATAATCAGAATTCCACTAAAAATTTCGCATTTTGTTCAAAGTGCATTCATGAAGTCATAACGTTAACCCCTTTTGTTTTGGTATTTTGGCGCCATAATGATACGCTAATTGTCCCCAGTTTCGTGCGACGTGCATGTCATTTCCTAGGAAAATAGTATCGCTGAAATGCGTTAAAATACCTCAAAATGATGTTTCAAATTGCACTACTTTTTTAAATGTAAATACATACAATCAGAATCATACGGGTAACATTTTTTGGCCCACCCTTTACATTCCTTTTAATAATCTTTGTATTTTAGTAAATTATTAATTTCAAAACATCTGCATTAGTTAAGAAATTTTTTCAAGAGTTCAGATCTAAAGTCCATTTTGGGATCTGATTTGGTTTTTCATCTCTCTTGGAATTCAATCTTTTCATAACATTCTACTTACTACTACTAAATGTTTTTCAGATTTTCTTTTTATTGTTGCACTTCGCAAATTAGCCAACGTTAATTTCGTCTCATCATAATAATTTATACTCCCCTCCATAAGTTTGGCAACCTTTGCTCCCCCATTGAACTACAGCGTGTTAAAGCCTCTTTACCTTTGAATTTTTATTTACTTAACCTGCGATGAAAATACGTATACTATTGATGGAAACGTAATTTGACTTTATTGTCCATACCTCCAAATTTTCTCAATTTTTCCCAATTACAATAGCTCGAAAATTGATGATAAAGCTGATGATTTTTTGAAAATCGACATTCCCAAGTTATCCAATGGGAAACGGTAGGTTTGCTTCAAGTCATATGACAGAAGATCCATCCATCCGAGTCCCTGCAAAAATACAAGTTGGATAAGCAATTGAATTTGCTAACTTTATTTAACAAAAAATTGATACATTTCTTCAGGTTCAACAAAGTAATAGGTCTTTAAAGTCAAAATTGTTTCTTAAAAAACTCTCCCATTGAAATAACAAAGGAGGCGAAAATGATTTTCAAAAATGACTTTAAATTTGAAGCTCTTTAACTTTAGTATTCATCAAGTAAACTAAACACTTAGTATACAAAAAAGTTAGACAATTCAATTTTCTATACAAAAGTATTTTTTGCTGAATCTTTTACTGAATAGATATCCTGATTTCTGATTTGCCCCGAACCCACCATTTCCCATTGGTTTACATGGGAATGACGATTTTCAAAAATCAAATTTATCATCAATTTTCAACCTATGGTAATTGAGGAAGAAAATTTTAAAAATTTGGAGATATTGGAAATAAAGTCAAATTAGGTTTCCTTCAATAGTATAAGTATTTTCACCCCAGGTTAAGTAAATGAAATTCAAACGTTGAGGCTTTAACACGTAGTTTAATAGGGGAGCAAAGGTTGCCAAACATATAGAGGGGAGTGTATCTTCCATTCCATTTGAGTGCAAAATACATTATTATCTTGATATTTATTATTTACCATGTCAAAAATATCCACATTTATATTAGATCTAGACTTGCATTTCATGTACTTTGTTTTGTAAAGAATAACAAAATTTATAATAATGAAATTTAAAGACAAAATTTAAAATAATGTAATAGATATTAATTAGAATGAATCGGGGAACAATGAAACTAAACATAATTGTGATACCTGTCATAGAGTCCTTTGTATTTGAATCCAGTGTATGTTAGCTCTATTTCATTTACCATAAATCCTTTAAGTGCTTTGAAAGGATAGAAATATATCTCATCGATTGTTGCTACGGGTTTAGCGTTGTCCTTGTGTTTCTTTGCAATAAATGTCATGACCGCATATTTAATCCCCGCCAGTCCCGCCAATATGACGATGGTCCTAGAATCGGCTGAACTCATGATATTAACTTTCGCTATTAAAAGAAATTAAATGTATCAAATATGGTGCGTGTTACCAAGTGTGTGTAGACGTGTCAGAGTCATGCAAATAATTATTCCCACTTCTATATATGCGTGCGCATATAAATTAATAGTGTACCCACTAAAAGTCATGCACGTAGTTATATTTTAAGCAGGTCTTGTAAATAAATCAAAACTTCAAAACAATATACCTGAAGTAAGAGAAATAGATAAAACATTACAGTTGGGTGTATGAGAGGCGTCGGAATCTGTGGATATATTAATATTCGTGGCCTCGATATGACTACACTACTATACGTGAGCATGTGCTTTTCTCAACCTCAAATTATGGTGCAAAAATGTCATATCTGAGTTTTGCCCTCCCCCTGACAAAAAATATTATGGTTACAATGACACATGGCTTTATCTCAGTCACTATATTCCTATGATCATTTCTATATCCATTGAACAAAATGTGAAATTTTTGTGGGATTCTGATAATTGTTTCAAAAGTTATCCCAGTTTCAACGAACTGTACAAGGGTAAAGTTTTATACGTCTCACAACTTTTTTGATGATGTCAGGGTATATTAAACTCTAAAAATATGGTAGATGACATCAAACTTTTCGAGAAAAAATAGTATCACTGAAAGGCGTATATAAAAAAATACCTCAAAATAATGTATGAAACACATGGTGAGCTTTTTAAAAAAGGCAGAGATTAACGCTTAAGGGTCACATTAGTCCGTATTTCTCAAATTGTTCCCAGGTCCGTGCACGTCTACAAAACCAAACGTTGGGCACCCCAACAGTCAAAAATAATCTGGCGAATTTGGCGACTAAATAACAATATGTCACATGGTTTCAAAACTTATGTTTGCATTATATATTAGAAGGCTATGATTAACTGATGAAATGTTGAAAGATAAGTGTTACACAGCTTGGTTTCTAATTATTCCTAAACTTTTAAATCAAAGGCTGAGGCTGCTATAGTTCAGATAAAGTAGAGTAATTTGACATTACCTGTCATGTAGGTAAAATATTTAACATTTCAAATACAGGGTGGTCCAAAAAAAGTGAACCCCTGCAACAGGCTACATTTTTCTTAATACATGCATGAATTGGCTCATATTATCACATGTTGTAGAGAAAGGTCTAAAATTTTGGTTGATACCATAATTTATTCTCAGTCTTAAATTTTGAAGAAATTACAAGCGTTTAACAAACATGCCTGGAAATTAGATATTGTACAAAATTTTACAAAATGTGATTCACGGAAATTGCTGAAACACATTGGATGATCTTAAACAGCTTTCAGTTAGAGATGCAAGTTTAAAACCCTACCATATCACACTTCCATTGATCATTTTGAAGCAGTTTTAACTGTTCAACAGTTCAGGGGTATGTAACCTACACCAACAGTTAGAGGGGGCCTCTTATGGAAGGAAGTTGCCCCCTGTGACCAGGAATCTGATAACCCCTTCATCAAATCAAAAATCAAAAGAAAATCCAATATTCAATGTTTTGAGCCATATATCATTAGAATTGGTCCATGATTTATGAAAATATTGACATTTCAAGATCATATAGGGGTATGTTCATGATTTCACTGGAAAATGTTTTCGTCTGTGGAAGCTTAGCACATCTCTTTGGACCACAATAACTTTGCAACTAACAAATGTAGGATGCTAGTTTTAAGCCATAATGTGCAGGATTTAAAATTGAACAAAGTCAGAAAATATTAGTTCTTTAAGACTGCAGCTTAAAAAATTCTCAGGGGAAAGGTGTTAAAGGGTTGAAGAATCGCGGATATTGAAAATCACAATTTGTCCATTTTCAGTAATGTTTGGTTAGGGCTTATGATTTCTGCAAATTTCAAGACTAAGAAAAATGTATGGTACCAACATAAATTTTAGACCTTCCTCTACAACATGTGAAAATTTAAAAGAATTCCTGCAAGTAATGAGGGAAATATGGCCAGTTGCAGGGGTTCACTTATTTTTGGACCACCCTGTACAATAGAACCCATGTAGGTGAACACCTCTGTGTGAATATGGTGCAAAACCCACAATAGCAAACACCTTTTAATAAACAATGAATATGAATGCAGATAGAAGAGACAAAGAAAGTACTAAAAAACACAACCAGACGAAGAAACACCTCAATCATAATTTTAAAAAAACAAGATATCCAAAGAATGATCTAACATATGAAACGTAATAATTTCAAACACTCCATTTGTTCAGCAAACACCCCCTCAGGTGAACACATTTCTCTCTAGTGAACACTTGCATGGTCATAAAATGTCTCTAAACAAACCCATTTTCCCAGTTGTTCTATTCACTAAACCCTATGTGTAGAATATTCAAGCATGGTGCGGTAAATCAAATGTTTCGAATGTATACATAACTGCAACTGCTACCAAACCATAAATCAAACTGAAATGTTGAATCATGCTTATCTCCATGGAGGAACATAGCCTCATAATGAATTCTATTGAATATTTTACCTAATACAGATAAAACAAAAATACATATACATTTATACAGCAATCTACTTATAGATACAGCATACATATGATTATCACAGTGGTTAAATATCTAGATAAAAATGGAACTTTACTCTGTTATCCTATCAAAGAACTAAATATTTATGAAATATAAAGCACATCAATGCAACTGGTGCAATTCAGACCATCTGTGACCACGCAATTCACAGACTATATACTTCTGAATATGATTAGATCTATGTCCTGAATTTGGAGTAAAATTGAGTAAAATATATATTCCATAGAACTGGTGTCTTACAGCGCATACAGTGTTTTTGGTTATCCTTAAAGTCTAGCCTCAATAAACTCCCCTCAGTCACTGAGCTGCTCCGAAAAAATGAAGTGTCGTTGTCCGGTACTCTGCCACAAGAATGAACAGACCGTTTTAAAGAACTGACTTCCCTTATTAAGAAAATATAGTTCGTTTTGATTGTAACAGGGGATTTTGCCTCTAAAATGGGGTCACACAAGGTTGCCCTCTAGAAACAACTTTGTACATATTTTTTAACTTTTTACCACATAACTGCATTTTAAGTAAGATATTAATTGATCTTGATAAAAATTGAGTAGTTTTGATCAATAAGAGAATTAGGAAAATGTCAAAAAGATGCAAACGTCTGCATAAGTAAAAAATCTGCTTAAACGCAATTTTTTAAGTAATAAAAAACACTGTCTAATGCTGGAAAAAGGTAATGTATAAAAGCTCAGGGTGACAAAAATCGGACATGAAAAAAAACATAACGCCTTGAATGTGTTTTCATGTAGATGTACTCTTCTCAAGGCCAAGTTTTATTACCCGAACAAAACCTTCGAGGCATAGATCGTTCAATCATCTGTTTTTGAATATACTGTTCAGATTAGTAGTTATAGTTCTTAGTAGTTTTTTTTTTATTCAGACCAGACTGATAAATCCCTGCATGTTTTTTACTCTGCCGGATGTGAGTCATGTCGCTGTATACGGGTCATGTCGAAATCATAAAATATGAAATCAAATGTTCGAGCATTTTTCCACATAACTATTTGAATTGCGAGTTTTGGTCTTATTACCTCACCAAAAATTCCAAAACACACATGAAGTATTAGTTCACATCTTCTGGATCGCTAACTTAGTATTTACAGCCAGTTATATTACTAATGTCAGACGTTAACGACATTTCGTCCAGTTTTCGAATATCGCCATTTTTCTTGGAGCCAGTTCCATTTCAATTCATAACGTATTAATTAACATGACGGTTTTTAGAATATTACTTAAATTCATTGAACCCCGACCAAAAATTTTACAATAGCTCATGGTGTTCCAGATGGAATTACTTCTATCCAAGAATTGGCTAGAGACTCGAGTAAGTTTAGGATAGTTGAGGTTTATTTTCCCTATGGCTGATGTACACTTAGATGTTTTCTTTTTCTTGCTGGATTCTGTAACTATTTGTGGCCCTTTCCCTCTGACACTCGTGCGTATTTTTAGAAAAAAGAAACTGACAAATCAGAATGAGGTCAAACTGTTATCTTTAAGTTTTTGTTCTTCAGAAATGATTTCTAAGACTAAAATCTCACCCTCCAAATTGCTTATATTTGCCATTTTAATGCAGACATTATGAAAGGGGATTCTTAATTCTGTGTCAAAAAGTGTGTCGTTTCTGATGATGAATTTTAACCGTCCCAAGGTTTCTCAATTCTGCTTATATTTAAGATGTATATCAGACAGGACGGCTGAATAAAACAAAGCACACATTATGTTAAATTGATGAATACAGTTCCATCTAAATTCAATTCACTGTTGTGCAGACGGCCAGATCTCCCGGTAACATCGGTCGATTGCCGGTGTAAACCTCCACCAGGATGTTGTAGATGTCGTTGTCAGCAAAATTTAGCCAATCCCTTGCTTCAGCCTCATTCTGACAGAAACCAGAAGGTCTTCCGCAACTTCAAAGAAGATAGTTAGAATATTATTACACAAAAGAGGGGGGTAACTTAGTGAATCTTTTAGAAACATGGGTCTACCCGAGCGCTTCTTTAATTGATGCAAATCTCAAAAGTGTGAAAAGTGAAAAATACTGGAGTAGTCACAACAGCATTTATACACTATTGTTACCTATTCATGCCTCCTGAGAAATTCCCATGATTGTTTGTATTGAAGAAAACGGTACTAGCTTCGGCAAAATACTCCAAATCATTGGCCATAGCTTTTGAATCAGTGTCCCAAATTCCCAAAGCATATGCATTTTGATAGGCTATTGAGATCTGAAGACAAAGCGTGAACATAATTACCAATATAGTTAATTCAACATACACTATCACACGTTTTGTGATCGAATACGTCGAATGTCATGACAACATATTTGATATATGAGGTCGCACGGACAGATTCATAGTGCATGGAAAGACCTCCTGGTCGGATCTCACTGGCGGATACAGAAAATGTTTTGGCCCCTAAATTCAAAAGTAAGGCCCATTTTTGATAAATTGGCCCATCAAAAGGGGGGGGGAGTGGCGGATAAGAATGACTTGTAAACATGAGCATTCTCCAGTATACCGAAATAAACGATCCAAAAACTTGAGAGTTTGTTTTCTGAAAAGCTTGTGTCTAATTACTTCTTACTTGTATTTGTATGACTTCGGGTAAACCATACTGGTGGTAGGTGTGGGCAAACTCGTGGTTAAGTACATTATATGTTGATCCATATGGATCGCTGCTATTGCACAGGAGGTTGTCATCGACACATGTTGCTCGTACGCCTCCTATTCCCGGTAGTAAATCATATTTTCGTGTATCATCAATACACGTGTCTGAACAATCATCATTGCATCTTCCTAAAATATGCATTGAAACACTTGAGACGCGTGTGAATGCAGGTACAGTTACATCCTATAAAAACCTAAATAAGGGCGTTAAAAACGGTAAAATACATTGTACGAAACGCAGATTACTACACCCGGTATTTTAATTACCCTTGGTTAAAGGAATATATACCTGCACATTCTGGCCTATCTTTAAGATGCACATATTCAGGGTACACGGTTGACCCCTCTGCCTGTAGGAAGAACCCCACCCTACCATTATTAGCCAATGCCTCAAAGTAGCTGTCAGGCGCATATCTTAGCATATTCCCAACGATTTTGGATCCCTTAAACCAAAACGATATACATATCTGATATACTCGTATCACAGTCAGTCATCGGTGTTTTAAAGAAATTTCTAAGAATAAGTATCAATGAAACCATTTACGATTATTCCTACTATCAAAATTAGGCCTAATGTCGAACAATTCCTCGACCTTGGGGCACACCCGTTATACTCGTATGACAGAGGGAATTGGCTTCTTGCTTGACAAATGAACGCATTATATGCGTCAGTTTGAATATTGATTGGTACTGAGAGACACATGGAATCCTATTATCCACGGTGTCCAACCCAAACGCACTTACGTGCACGACGGAGCGTTTCATTACTGAAGATGCTCCGGAGAAGGAAAAATGGCGGGCGGGAATGATGGGCCGTCTGTTATCACAATCTATCAACTTACAATCATATGCGCAGTTTCAGACACGCCAGTAGTTGCAGCTACCTCTACCAGTGTATCGACACCGTTGTTTTCATTTCGTATACTTCCGTCACTCGCCACCCATTTGAACTTGAAGTCGACTCTTTCCAGACTTAAAACATGGGTTGTCTTGGGAATACTGAAATAACATTTATAATACAGTCTCCATGCGCCTCCCACCAAATTTGAAACAAGAAAACACAATGAAGATTATACTTCAAAACAGAATATTAACAGTCTTGTTTGACACTTAAAATATGTTTTATTCTATCGACTGTCAAGAAGATATGAATTGTCCTGCTGTAAAAACTGAGCGCCAGAAGCTTGCAAGATTCAGCATTAACCTACAGGGTGACTCCAAAAACAGAAACCACAAATCTTTGAACAAGGTTTGGGGTACTGCTCCTAAGAGCCATCATGTAATAATTATATTTGATGACCACTGACACTGCCGATCGTATTTCTCAGTGATAATCCAAAGTCAGGTATGTTACTTTTCCAATCATTTCTGGGGATCCCAGTCAGCATTCAGCAAACTGCGATTTCCAAATTTACGTATTATTGTTTAATGAAAAATCGACATATTATTATTATATTATATAAATCTTTTGGAGCCAAATATTTTGAGTAAGAAGTAATTGATTTTGTACTTACTTCACAAATGTTTCCCCTAGAGCTTCCAGACATCCTGTTAACAGTATATCCCACTTACCTAATAACAGAATTCCAACAGCAACTATACCTTTATTGAAATACGACATATTGGAATATTTGATTCTTTTTAATTAATTATTGCGTCAGTTTTTAAGTCATATACAGGGTGTTCCAAAAGTAACAGGACTGGTGCTGGCATTTTGGTAAATATGCACCAATTGTCTTCAAAATTTCACATAATGTACTTTCATGTATCATTACTTAAACTGCAAAGTTTTGACAAAATATATGAAACTAGGGGAGAGTTATGGTTGCTATGGTAACATGACATCATAATACCCGGGGCAACATTCCACGCAGAAAGTTACATTAAGACAGAAATGGACATTAAGCATTTTGTACATCCCATATCAAAGTTGAAATGCAACAACTGGTGGGAATTACATTTGTTTTACATAATTTGATATTCCTATGTATCCTCTACTTTGAAAATAGGATCCTATTTGGTCAGTAGAGGAGTAGCACTCTGTATCCATGACTCAAACACAATGGTGAACCCATTTAAGGACATGTCACGCATGGTCCATTGAACAACTTGGAGAAGGGCATTCTCATCTTTAAAGATATTACAGCACTGATTAGCATTCCATTCTCCATGTTAGTAAAAATTGGATGTTGCATGATCAGAAGAGTATGGCGCATGATTTTAGAGCTCAAGACCTAGCTCCTCTATAGCTGCATGGTCTTTAATGGTGACCTGCGGGCAGGCACTTTATCAAGGTGGATGACTGGCTTCAAATTGGGTCTTTTCAAAAACACAACCATGAATTGTTCAGACTGTAATTCATAGTGATATTCCAGGAAATTGAATAAATATTATTATTATTATGAAACTATACTTGAATCTGAGTTTTATAACAACACCTTCACAACAAAGCAATGAATAAAGTAAACAAAAAATGTTGTATTATAATAGGTGAATTGGATACTTTGTTCAGTAATACAAAAATGTTGTTAGATATCACATTTTCAGGAAAAAGTTGCCCCGGGTATTGTGATGTCATGTTACTATAGTAACCACAACACTACCCGCATTTCATCATTTTTTCTGAAACTATACTATTTTAGTTGCAATACTTCAAAGTACAATTTGTAAAAATTTGAAGACACTTGGTGCAAAATTGACAAAATGCCAGCACCAGTCCTGTTACTTTTGGAACACCCTGTAATGTTTGCGATTTCTTATCTTATCATTAGGTCGTAAAAAGTCTACTTTTTTGTTACATGAATCCACAGTTTGCAATTATAAATGTGCTGATAACCTGAACGCCATATGACTATCGAGTTCTATTCAAACATTTATGATTTACACCATACATCATATAATTATTGAAGTACATATTGTTGAACAGTTCTCTCTCAAGAAGTTGTTGCATTTTTATGCTTTTATGGCCTGACATGCACGCAGCATGCCTAAGCATGATTTTCTGATTGAGATTATCATTTTTACTTATCAATCAGTAGCTTTCTTCTTATCATTATAGTGCGTGTTAAATTTTGCAATTAATATGAATAATTATTTTTAATTTTCTAAATAACATGTACAGGCGGCGGCCCAGAAATAAAAGGCCTGGATAAAACCAGAATACTCTCTTTAATATCACTGTAAATCACCTTTCTCAGGTACACAAAGAGTGATGACGAAGTTTCAAAGTAGCTATTTTTGACTAAAATAAATAGGCCTATATATTTGTAAGTTACATTATAATCTGTTTGTTTGTGTGTTTGTTTGTTTGTTTGTTTGTTTTGTTTTGTTTCTTTGGTCACTATTGGAAATGTTATGAACAATTATTGAATATCAAATTGCTCAAGTTGCCTATACTAAAAGGAATCATACCAGTTTTGGCCAGGCCTGTTTTGGAGATCACCCAGTACAATAATTTTGTTGACCTTTCACATTTTTAGTGCTTTCTTCCGTTGAATATGGACTGTATCCAAGGAGGATTGGCTCCCAGAGTGCACCACCGATATTCTGTCCCATATATGGGTATGTCGTAATACAAAATTCGAATTCAAACAGCCGCCATTTTGTTCACTTCAACATTTAAATCGTGAATTTTGGTCTTATTTCCAAACGAAAAATTCCAAAACTCACAAAAAACGATCGAGATATTGGTTCGAATCTTTTGAACTGTTTATTTTGAATTTATAGTCGGTTTTAATTTCAGAAAATAACGACATTTCGACGTTTTCATTGTTGGAAAATATCGAGTTTCGATCCTGGGAGCCAATCCTCCTTGGACTGTATCCAATATTATGATTATCACGGTGTTATAGCATGACGGATACGCCACCTCTGAAAACGAGGTTAGTCGAATACGATCACTGATTTATCCAATAAAATGGCCACGATGAAACAGAAAGCTAAGGTAGGTGCATTATGTTCTACTACTGCGTATCAATAGAAACATGAAAGATTTATGTAAGCGTCGCATTCGGTGATGCATTCAGTAATGTTTATTTTGAACGTAGTCTTTGCAAATTGACGCCCATGGATAACATGAAATAAGCGAAAAACTGTCGAGTTTGAAATTCAAAACTTCATAAAATTTAGTTATTTGTTTCTTTTCCTCGTTAGGGCATGCTCTACATTGCGCAACAACCTTGGTGTATATAAAGGTAACCTACATACGATCATACAAAGCCAATTAAGCATTGTAAACCACTTAATATGTTCTACTCAAGCCATAATAATGTATTTTGAATTTGCGGATACGCCAAAAATTGATAGACAGTTACGCTAACCTCGTTCATATTTGTAAAACCGAATCATTTCATATCGCTTGTGATCCAAAATTGAAATGTTTTTCAACCGGATTTGAGTTTTGTAAGCTATAATAGATGAAATTGTATTATTACCACCTTGCAGGGCCTGTTCTAGGGGTTTTAGTACTAGTTGAGAAGGCATTTAAATTGCTATATTGACGTGAGCAATATTGTGTCGGGCGTTAATGACTTTAGTCGGGCAATAATGATATTATCCACCCGGCTATGTTTCCCGGGAAAAGTGATATCGTTCAGTGCGTAAGATTTTTCTATTTCAAATTTGCTATTTCAGCCCTGGGCATTAACGGTGGTAATAATAGTAATAACGTTGAAATGACGTTATTGCACTATTATGACGATGGTGACATAAACAGCTGAATATGATTTGTAATAATGGTAATATATGTCTAATGTCACTCATGACATCATCAATTAATTCGGAGTTGTTTTCTTCCGTCGCCTGCTCGTTGTTACTAATGTCTTCCTTTGCCTCTTCATTACAATCATTTTCACTTTCATTGACTTTCGCTATTTTTTTCCTTGCCCTATAGAGGCTCAAGCAAGAGCGTCTCTTGCGAGTCCTGAAAACAAATATAGGCAGTTCACACATAGAGAGCTATTCAACTAGGGACCTTGACTTGACAGGAACTTGCATGTAACCGTCCGCTAACATCTAATGTAAAACTAATACAATGCGTTGCTGTCCATAAAAAAGCATGCAATACATGATCTGTCTAACGACCTTGCGATTGAAACCTTATTATCTACAATATTCACCAAATTTCTGTTCTGCATTTGTCATTTTATGGCTTGTTTATACACAGTTTACGTACAGTTAGTATTTTGAGTGGCTCTGAGGCACATATACTGAGAAAACACGAAAAAGGACTAAAAATTATGAACTTCGAAATCTCAGCTGGGTAGGTTTACAGCTTATATTCTGCTTCTTGTAGACCACACGACATATTTAACTCAATCTTTATAACCATTCACATATGCATCACCGAATGGAACTAGTTGAAAAGGAAAGCTTACCTGTGAATCTTGCCTACAGGCGAAAAAGAGGACATGCTGTCTTTCCCGTCCGCCATTTTTTGTTATCGTTACCGCAAAATTTGGCCAATTGCCTTGTCGTATCTGTCATGCTATAACACCGTGATTATGTAACCAACGGAATAATTTTCGATATATCTATAGATAAGGCTTCATGGTAGGGTTTTGAGCTGTTGTTTGCCGGAAAATATAGTTCGAGGTCAGTTCCGCCATCAAGTGCAAATCTATATTAAAATGCAACACATAATGTAGAGAGGATTAAGTAATATGAAAGGATCAGGGTAGTAATTAATGAAGATGTTGCTCTTCTTAGATATCATAACAAGTAAAGCTTTTAATCAAGCAGAACACAGTGGGATATCGATCAACAGCTGTAATCTTAAATCGTGACACTGTATTCTTCATGGCCTTTATATTTAAGTTGCGTATATTGATTAAAATAATGCCTTTCCAATAAAACATATTATTACAAAGTTTAATGGATTGTAAATACACAAACGTAGGCGTATTACGTGTTTATGTGTTATTCAAGATAAAATGAAATACTAGATTAGTATGTTTGTAATATGCGGATATACAGCAAGTTAAATGTAACCATGTATTCATAAAAATGGAAAGAAATACGCAAAGTATTCTCATTATTTGGAAAAACTTCTGCCATGTCTGTTTTGACTAAAAGGTATTTTGAAAACTTTATTCTCAGCGCCACCTATAGGTTTGCCTTTATCTTTCAGCAGTTCAACTTCTTTTTCGTTCCATGTCTTTACTCTTACCAACGCAGACTTAAGGTCACGTTGAGGCGTTTTGCTGTTAGCCATTGGGTCTTTTAAAACTAGGTAACGTTCATATAAGTCCCGTCTTCCCTTTTCCATATCGGACAGATTCATTAGATGCTGGCGCAGCATATCCCAGTTAAAAACCGCTTTATTTGCCCTGCGTTCTAACTGGATGTCCTGAATGTTTCTCCTGATCATACCCCATCGTCTCTGGCTCTCGGTTGTCCTCGCAGGTGTAGGCTCGTGTTCAGAATCGCTATCACTATTTTCCTCTCGAACTTCATTCTTTTTGAACTGTACACTTAGGGCTGCCCAGCTTTTCCCACCCTTTGCTATTGCACGCCACCCTTTGCCACGGCGGGAAGTAGCCGTGTGCTTTTTCCAACTTATTAGAGCATCTTTGAAATGAACACTGGAGTCAAATGATACTTTAGGTTTCTTCATATAGAGGTTGGAGTCATCATTGAGATGCTTTAATGATTCCGAGAACATATCCCATTGCGTCGCTCCGTAAAGGTATTCCGGGGCACTGCGTGACGAGGTCAATGATGATATGCTTCCACGCCTGGAGGAAATAGTCCCTGAATCACTACCTTGACTAAAACTTTGGCGAGACCCCGAGAGTTTGCTTTGAATATCAAGAGTTCGGCTTTTATGCGTGTTATTCCGTGTATGCGTTGAAGGTGACATATCTCTCCGTGTATTTCCAGTAGATGCAGACCGGGGACTCGGCGCATCGTGAGTTATGATAGGTAATGTTGTTGAACATCTACCATGTGTCTGATTATCATTATTGAAAATATTAATTTTTGTTTTCGCCGCATGTGGGCGTTTGATTCCACTTCTCGTGGCCGTGTTATGCCCACCAGTGTCGACATTGTTTCCATCATCGCAGACATAATTGTTGATTCTTAATCCTCTTTGTTTAGAATCGAACGTCTTGCGTTGTTGCTCGTTTTGTTTGGCATTGATAATCTGCGTTCTGTGTCCATTGTCATTTTGATAATTCTCCTTGATTCTACTTGTTGAGTTTATCACTGCACCACCAGTTGTGTGAGGTCTTGGGTGCGACGCCATTTCCCCGGATTTGGTTCGTACATCAGCATCGCCGTTCACATTTACATGTACAACTTGTACTTTGGATTTCCTCACAGTCGATGACGTTTTGTTTTTTCTAGTCTTTTGTTGTAAGTATTGCTTACTTTTCCAATCCATCGTGTTGTTATATCGCGAAGAGGAAAACATAAACAAAAGATGATAACGATCCGTCTTATTCTTTCAATCAAGGGTTCTAAATAATATAGCAAATCTCTAGTTCTTTGTAGATTGTTCAGGATCTTATCCCATTAAAGGATACGTGCCAAGTAATCTGATACCCAGAGCATTCTCTCTTTCAAAACACATGATCTTGATCATTTTTCATTCCAGCTGAAAAATAATTAAACTTGTTTACAGTTCGGAAATCTGTATTGTGTTCATCGGATCAAAGCCGGATTTGTCTATCTAGACGTAATGCTCTGGATCATAATGTTATGTTACTTCGATATCCAATACGTTGAATTGTCAGAACATCCATTTTATGTACATCAATACAATCTTTTAATGAATTCCGCACTTAATTGATCGACCAAGTCTCGATTACCTGTAGCTGCAGCAATGGATAAATGATCCTTGACTAATGCATTTCAAGAACATCCCTTTACTTTGCTTAGGATTATCTTATACTTTGTCTTCCTAAAGTCGATTTTCTATCTCTGTGGTCTTTTCCAAGTGCTTTCATTTGTGTACTTGTAACTAAAATGATATTCCGAGTATACTCATAAGCCTGTGTTCGGAGTATGAGTAAACTTGGTTTATTAAATAATGCTATGAAGATGCTCGTACTTTATAACATATACGCATTTATGGCCACCGGGTCCAAACATGCCATGTTCTGCCATGTTGCCAAGTTGTAATATCTACAAGATGCAGTCACTTGGCATATACTTGTTAGTAACATGGCAATATTTTAGCAAGTACCTTTCTGACAACATGCTACTGGTCTAGCATGTGAAAGACAGAGCAACTGGCTCAACATGGCATGTTGAATGTGCAAGTGATAATTCAAGATTTATCTAGATTGGAACATGTACTATTTTGGTTGGACATGGCATCTTGTTTTAGCATGTGTACATGTATCAGAATTTGTGAGTACTGCCATGTTCGCATGTTGGATGTGCATGTTGATTTATACATGTTGCATTGGCATACTTGCCATCTTATATTTGCATGTGTGCCAAGTACCTTGATTCAAGTGATCCCAAGTTCACAACTTACCAAGTACAGCATGTTGTCATGTGATAAATATGGCTACTGGCTGTAGCATGGCATGTTGGATGTCCATGTTATAATAATGTCTATTAATGCTCAACATGGTTCTACTTGCCATCTTGTATTAGCATCTGTACCATGTACCAGAAATGTTGGTGGTGCCATGTGTGCATGTTGCCAAGTTCAACAGACATAGTCATTTATTGATCCTGGCAATGATCTTTAATTCATACATTGTATATGTGTTGGATGAACATTGTGTCAATGATACATCACACTGATATTTTACATTTTCTTATGCTGTATTTAAAACTTGACTCATAACTTATATTTTTGCATTTGTCATGTTGTTTACATTTTGTATTTTGTAGTTTTTGTAGTTTAGTCTAAGTTATTTTTGTATATTGTACATTGTACTGACTAATATGTCATTGTGATGACATCTGAGTCAATAAAAGATGTATGTGATCACCGCTCCTGCCAAGTTGACCTCGTATCATTAGGGTCTGGTACACGAATGCCGCTCCTGCCAAGTGGACCCTGTACTCATTAGGGTCTGGTGTACGCAATCGCCGCTCCTGCCAAGTTGACCTCGTATCATTAGGGTCTGGTACACGAATGCCGCTCCTGCCAAGTGGACCCTGTATCATTAGGGTCTGGTACGCGTCCTGTGTCCTCAGTGGGTAGGTCAGGGTTAGGTAATCATTTAAAACCCCATCTGGTTTACTAGGGTTGGTTAGGGTGGGTTGAGGTTACGGTTTAAACTCATTTCACTTTGCAGGAGCGGCGTTCATGTGCCAGACCCTACTGATAGCGATCGCTGCTCCTGCCAAGTGAACCTTGTATCATTAGGGTCTGGTACACGAATGCCACTCCTGCCAAGTGGACCCTCTATCAATAGGGTCTGGTACACGATCGCCGCTCTTGCCAAGTGGACCCTGTATCATTAGGGTCTGGTACGCGTCCTGTGTCCTCAGTGGGTAGTTCAGGGTTAGGTAATCATTTAAAACCCCATCTGGTTTAATAGGGTTGGTTAGGGTGGGTTGAGGTTACAGTTTAAACTCATTTCACTTTGCAGGAGTGGCATTCGTATGCCAGACCCTACTGATAGCGATCGCTGCTCCTGCTAAGTAGATCCTGTATCATTAGGGTCTGGTATGCAAACGCCGCTCCTGCCAAGTGGACCCTGTATCATTAGGGTCTGGTACACGAATGCAGCTCCTGCCAAGTAGATCTTCTATCATTAGGGTCTGGTATGTGAACGCTGCTCCTGCCAAGTGGACCCTGTATCATTAGGGTCTGGTATGCGATTCACCGATCCTGCCAATTGGACCCTGTATCATTAGGGTCTAGTACCCGTCCTGTGTCCTCAGTGGGTAGGTCAGGGTTAGGTAATCATTTAAAACTCCATCTGGTTTAATAGGGTTGGGGTTGGTTAGGGTTAGGGTTAGGGTTAAGGTTAGAATTAAATTCTCTTTTTTATATTTTGACATAGAAAAATTTATGTATTTATGGAATTCATTTTTTAATTTATTTTACATTTTTGACACACATATTCATGGTCTTAGGGTTAAATTCATTTTTTGGGGTAAGGGTTAAATTCATTTTTTGAATTTTTTCATTTCTCGTTATCAAATTTCCCGCCATTTTTCAAATAAAAATATTTTGCAACTAACGTCAGACCTGCCAACCTGAAATTGGTTTTGAACGAGGTCATGGTGAATAAAAGTAAAATGAAAGTTCATTTAGTTAAATGAAATGGGAAAACAAAAGAATATGACAAAAATTAATGAGTAATCAGGCTGATTATTAAAAGCCCATGATGTAAGTTGGCCCTGAACAAGTATTATGAGGGTTCCTTTGCTCGCTCAGTTTTTACAGAAAATATACATTTCCTTGCTGTAAAACTGAAAGTAAGAGAAAGAAGTCCAATAATCAAGGTTACTGACTGTAGATTTAGCTCAAACACGGTAGATTAAGGGAGATTTCAGTCAAAAATACGGGAGGTTTTTACGGCCATTTTCACAGGAAAAATGGATTTTCAAAAATTACGGTAGATTTTAGTAAAACTACGGTACAGGAGATAACAGTAGTTTTACGGGTTTAAACGGTATGGGAGTTTTGTTGCATTTACGGAAAAACAAAATATTTTACGGGAGATTTACATAAAAACGTATGGTCGGCAGTGACATCATTTCTTTCCAATGTCAATCTTTTCTAAATATGCAAAACTTCAAATATAAACCAATGTTGATTGTCTAACCTGAGATTAAAAGGAAGTATATATGTTTGAAATATTATGTACCATTGGTTTCTTTGAGAACTAAGAAATTTTGAAATGCATTTTTCTCTGAACCATTTTAAAGTATGACGAGTTCATTTCTCGCCTATTTTTGAACCAATTTTCTTAATTTTTCACCAAAATCATGTGAGGATGAATGCTATGCATTGGTTTGAATTATCGCTTATTAGAATATATATGTGATCTCTAAAAGTTAGTTATAAAAGTTAGTTTTATATAAATTCATAATTAGCAATTAAAAAAAAGTTTCACATTCTTCCATATAACACTGAGTAAGACTACAGTATAAGCCAAAGTGATTTAGACCTTATATGGGGACTTAAAGTGCTATTGATTACAGTATATAAATTCATAAAGATGTGCATTTATGGTCTTTCTACAGAGCAGAAAACTCATGGGCAATGGTAAATGTTCTATATTTGCAAACTGCTAACTGTAATATTTGAATATACAGATTTTCAATTCTACATAAATACAGTTATATTCTTATTTCTACTTATTCAAGAATTCAAGATGTTTCTGACCAGGGAGCCTACTTAGTGAACTAACTGACACGCAGATTGGAACATTAATACAAGGATACTATAATGTTCACATGTGTTTAGAATTGTGTTAGAATTGTATATGATACAGTAATATGCTGTTCATAGCTTTGTAACATTAACAAGTTTATTACTTCACAATTATTCCATAATAAAATCATCTCTACATAATAAATTATTCTCTGCAATCTATTTTTGTTTTATGAGAACATAAAGTTAGTAATCTATTATTATCATATTGAAACATTTTACATGTGTGAATTCTAAGATATTATGCAAAGGAAAAGTCAAATCCCTCATGGAATTCTTTAAAAACAGCCCTCCCCCTGCTTCCCTCCCTGGTAAAAGCTGACTACTGGCCTGAGAGAGGCAGAATACAAATGTAGTCAGTGCCCGGGAGTTAGTGGTCAGCAAACCTAGAATATTGTAGAGGATGATTTCTTCATATGCTTGCTACAAAGGTTAAATTTATTAAATTTATACCAATTTACCATTTTTTTAAATTACATTTTCCAAATTTGTGTTCATTTCATTAGTTTTACCATTCATTAAACAAGCTTTTTAGTTTAAAAATATATTTTATAATTTAATTTCCCATTCCAAATAAACAAACGTGTCATTTTGGAACTTGATCCACATGCTGCACATGAGAGATGTATAGTTGAAACTTGGCAAGATGCTATTCGAACATGCAACATGGCAGCATGTCACTTGGCAACTTGGTCCACATGCTGCACATGCGAGATGTACAGTTTAAACTTGGCAAGATGCTATTCGAACATGCAACATGGCAGCATGCCACTTGGCAACTTGGTCCACATGCTGCACATGCGAGATGTACAGTTTAAACTTGGCAAGATGCTATCTGTACATGCAACATGGTACCATGTCACTTGGCAACTTGGTCCACATGCTGCACATGCGAGCTGTATAGTTTAAACTTGGCAAGATGCTATTTGTACATGCAACATGGTACCATGTCACTTGGCAACTTGGTCCACATGCTGCACATGCGAGTTGTATAGTTTAAACTTGGCAAGATGCTATTTCAACATGCAACATGGTAGCATGTCACTTGCTAACTTGGTCCACATGCTGCACATGCGAGATGTATAGTTTAAACTTGGCAAGATGCTATCTGTACATGCAACATGGTACCATGTCACTTGGCAACTTGGTCCACATGCTGCACATGCGAGTTGTATAGTTTAAACTTGGCAAGATGCTATTTCAACATGCAACATGGTAGCATGTCACTTGCTAACTTGGTCCACATGCTGCACATGCGAGATGTACAGTTTAAACTTGGCAAGATGCTATTTGAACATGCAACATGGCAGCATGTCACTTGCTAACTTGGTCCACATGCAGCACATGCGAGATGTATAGTTTAAACTTGGCAAGATGCTATTTGAACATGCAACATGGTAGCATGTCACTTGCTAACTTGGTCCACATGCTGCACATGCGAGATGTATAGTTTAAACTTGGCAAGATGCTATTTGAACATGCAACATGGCAGCATGTCACTTGCTAACTTGGTCCACATGCAGCACATGCAAGATATATAGTTTAAACTTGGCAAGATGCTATTTGAACATGCAACATGGTACCATGTCACTTGCTAACTTGGTCCACATGCTGCACATGCAAGATGTATAGTTTTAACTTGGCAAGATGCTATTTGAACATGTAACATGGCAGCATGTCACTTGCTAACTTGGTCCACATGCTGCACATGCGAGATGTATAGTTTAAACTTGGCAAGATGCTATTTGAACATGCAACATGGTACCATGTCACTTGCTAACTTGGTCCACATGCTGCACATGCGAGATGTATAGTTTAAACTTGGCAAGATGCTATTTGAACATGCAACATGGCAGCATGTCACTTGCTAACTTGGTCCACATGCAGCACATGCAAGATATATAGTTTAAACTTGGCAAGATGCTATTTGAACATGCAACATGGTACCATGTCACTTGCTAACTTGGTCCACATGCTGCACATGCAAGATGTATAGTTTAAACTTGGCAAGATGCTATTTGAACATGTAACATGGCAGCATGTCACTTGCTAACTTGGTCCACATGCTGCACATGCGAGATGTATAGTTTAAACTTGGCAAGATGCTATTTGAACATGCAACATGGTACCATGTCATTTGCTAACTTGGTCCACATGCTGCACATGCGAGGTTTATCATTAAGACTTCGAAAATTTTGAATATGGGACATGGCAGCATGTGACTTGTAACTTGGTCCACATGCTGGGCAACGTGTATACTTCGTACTTGGCAAGATGCTAATTGTACTTGGTGCACATGGCATGTAGTACCCCGGTGGCCTTAGCTGCATATACGGCGTTCCTGATAAAATGATCATGGTTGATATATGTACATTTCCAGTTGTATTGACAGCGCCTTGTCTTGAATTGTAATTAATGCTGTAGTTAAGGTCTTGTGCGGAGATTCCGGAACCATGGAGATATAATCCAATAGCATCTCAAAGGGGTTTTAGTATTGTGTTGTCACTAGTGATGATTATAGTGCTTAATCAACCATTTATTATGAGAAATTACCCATAGAAATAATCCTTTGGCTGTTTTTTATTGATGCTACAGACTACCTCCGTTGTTGGTGAATGTATTGATATCGCTAAAGGGGCAAAAGTAACACATTACATACATAGAGAGAATGTCATAATTTATTCATGACTACAAAATCAGATTATAAGTTAGGGAAAATTATAAGGGAATATATGGCATTAATTATTCTAATGGTGTTGTTAATTGTGTTCCTAACAATGGTACTAATCAATGTATATTGTAAATACAAAAGCTTTACGAACTGTTCCTTTTAATGGCTGCAAAAACAGACAGCTTGAATGTAAAATGTTGGAAACAAAAGCGTGCCAGTGTTTTCTTTACTATCCTATTTTTATTATCTGATAGAATAATTGAGCTATCTGATGTTGTTGAGGCGATGGAAGATTTAGGATGTAGAAATGTGCAGATTCATTAGAATTGAACAGAAAACAGAAAACGTCCAGTTTCTAAAAACATTGACAAATAATCTTAATAAACCAAAGCGACATTGGGAAACAAAGTCAAATTAGTATGCTTTTTAGAAGATAGACATGGCATGACATTTTATCTTGTGACAAAAAATGATATTGCCACTTGTGATAATTCAATACTAGCTTACACTCAAAAAATTTATCCCCCCCCCCCCCCCCCCGTTAATTCCCAAAGGCGATTCAAATGATGTATTGGAGTTGCAATGATACAGACTGATATCTATTAATTCATAATTGAATTCTATATTCCGATAATGGCACTCCAGTTAGGATAGATGAAATAATAGTCCGCTATTACGTTTTGAAGTACTAATTCAGACGCATGTACGTTTCTATTAGCTACAGTACATTCCCCTTTCCTAAACGCTTGCTTCTTAAAAGAGGGCTTCATCTATCTAACGTAAAAAGTTCTAGCACTCAGGGAAACATTCAAATCCTATGCATCGAGACGGTTGAATGGCATAAGGCTGATTTTTGACATCTATACTGCTTAGCAATGCCTTAATGTTGTATTTAAAGGCAGAATCAGATGTATAGGGGCTGACAAAATTACTAGCAACTTGTATAATTGACCTTCCAATCAATTTCTTACAATATCAAAAACAATACCTCCCAAAAGATTCACAATATGTTATAAATTGGTTATTAATGATTCAAGGTGCAAAAATGGGTGAAAAATGTTTAAATTCTCCCAAATAATAAGAATGGTAACCATTCTTATACAAAAATAATACATTATTGTAAAAATCTTTAGTTTTCCTTGAATTGAGTATGCACTTTTGTGATTTTTAGAAAATAGATATGACAAGGAATGACATGGGCCAAAAATATTGTAAAATTGAAACAATTTTTCGTTTAGCCTGCTCGCTATATCTGATTCTCTCTTTAACTAAAAGACATGAATCTCAATCAATTATAATAAAAGGGTCACTTTGGCTTCTCTCTTTTAAAATATATTTTGCGATATCATACACTCATTCCATTCTGATGATTTCTAATCATCAAATACGAGATATCCAATATGTTTGTATTTGCTGTGTAAGTCCTTTGAGTGGCAGTTGAATGATCATATCAGTAATTGCATATTCTGATCGATCTACAGGGTGGGCCAAAAGTCAATATCTTATTTATCTTGATATAACTTTTTATAAAGCACGAATGCTTACTGTACAATGTTTTCCTTCAATCGATCCCGAGATATGTACCCTTGATATGCACAACTACCGATAAAGGACTGGGCGGGTGCAATTGTGATGCGGTAAACACGATACAAATATACACTCCCCTCCATAAGTTTGGCAACCTTAGCTCTCCCATTGAACTACGTGTTAAAGCCTCTTTACCTTTTGAATTTGTATTTACTTACCCCCCTATCACACCAAACTAGTTCTTACCCATTCTTGCCAGTCCTACGAAAACGTCGTAAAACGGGCTTAATCTGGCTGTGGTCGGGAAATATGTCTGAAATAATTAGCTTCTTCGTTCTTAAACCGTCTTCAATACATCCATCTCGTTCGCAGTTCGTTCAGGTCGCACCACGTCTTTGTGCAACGTCGTAGAACGCGTCCCTTAGTCTAGAAGGTCAACATGACCTGATTACAGAACGGTATGGTCGCCATCGAATTTTGAATCGATTCAAAATTCTAAATTCACATTTCCGTCTGAGAACGTTCATAAAGTTCGTAAATAGACATTAGAAAGTTGCAGCTACGTTCATTCCGTTCGCACACAGTTTAAAACCAGTTTTGAAGAGCGCAGTGGCAACTTGTTTGGTGTGATAGCTATATTTTTGCTAACTCGTTCAAAGGCAGTGTTAAATACGTTCTTAATCAGTTTAAACCCGTTTGCAATTAGTTCTACCTCGTTCTCAACACGTCCTCAGACAGTTCAACTCGTTGTTAAAACGTCCCTAGTAGGATTGAAGTACGACGGTTCCGTTCGTAGTACGTCCAGCTCGTCGTTAGTACGTTGTCACTCGTTCTAATTGTAGAACGTGACGACCACGAGAACATTTTGAGCATTGTCTCAGTTCTAGAGGACCTACCCGTTCGAGTACGTTCGATGAAGTTTGTAAATAGATCCCAAACGGTTCTTAGTAGGTCCAGTCCGTTCGTACACAGTTGAAGCCCGTTTTCGAGAACGTAGTGAGAACTAATTTTGTGTGATAGTAGGGTAAACCTGCGATGAAAATACTATACTATTGATGGAAACGTAATTTGACTTTATTTCCAATACCTCCAAATTTTCTCAATTTTTTCCTCAATTACAATAAGTTGAAAAATGATGATAAATTTGATGAATTTGACATTTTCTCAATTTTTTCCTCAATTATGATAGGTCGAACATTGATGATAAATTTGATGAATTTTTGAAAATCGACATTCCCATGTTAACCAATGGGAAATGGTAGGTTTGCCGCAAGTCATATGACAGAATATCCATCCATCCGAGTCCTCGCAAAAAATACGAGTCAATTGAGTTCGCTAACTTTATTTAACCAAAAATTGATATGTTACTTCAGGATTTACAAAGTTATAGGGCTTTAAAGTCAAAATTGTTTTTCAAAAAACCTCTCCCATTGAAATAACACAGGAGGCGAAAAAATATTTTCAAAAATGACTTTGAAGCGCTGTAACTTTATTATTAATCAAATAAGCTAAACACTTAGTGTACAAAAAAAGTTAGACAATTCAATTTTCTATATAAAAATATTTTTGCTGAATCATTTACTGAAAAGATATCCTGATTTCTGATTTGCCCCGAACCCTCCATTAACCATTGAATTACATGGGAATGACGATTTTCAAAAATTCATCAAATTTATCATCAATGTTCGACCTATCATAATTGAGGAAAAAATTGAGAAAATGTCAAGGTATTGGAAATAAAGTCAGATTACGTTTCCATCAATATTATAAGTTATTTTATCGCCGGTTAAGTAAATAAAAATTCAAACGTAAAGAGGCTTAACACGTAGTTCAATGGGGGAGCTAAGGTTGCCAAATTTATGGAGGGGAGTGTATGTCATATTCCGCATCGAATATGGCATATTCACTTGCAGTTTCTTATTTCTCTGATTTCGGAGATGTTTTACATTTCTTTCTAATTATTTACAATTGAAAGTTCATGACGAAATATTAGGAACCCAGATTTTACTTGGTGTAGCTGAATTGTGACCACCATCTTGAATGATAATAAGTCCTCTGCTGTCATGTGGACCAGTGAAAGGAGACAGCAATTGACAACCATGTACAGTGGACACAAAAGGGAAGTACACTCCCTTCTATAAGTTTGGAAACCTTTTTCCCCATGAGCTTGTGTGAGCTTGTGGAAGACATTCAATCCAAGATTATGTGTTACCACGGAATGGATCATTTTTGAGAGAACTCGGATGGATGGATATTTTTTTAGCGGCAAGAATTCGTCAAATGTTTCATCAATTTTCTACCTCTGGTACCACGATACAGAACATAAATATAAATCCAACTGTACACATTTAATGGAGAATGCATAGTTCAGAGTGTAACCCCATCGTATTATACATCTTTTTATCAAAATTGAGTAAACTTGATGTCTGTGTTCACGCACCTGTCACCAAATTGCTATGGTAACCATTGTTACATTGTTTGGAGGTCATGAAATTTGAAACTTTTCAAATAAACTCACAATAACACTTTTAAGACATGCTGAACATTTAAGCAAGGTTCCTTAATCATTAAACCCATTGGAGGACCTAGTGTCGTTATTTATTGAACTTAAAGTGCCCGATAAACTATAAAATGCGCATGCGTCCAGGTGTTGATAAACTATAAATAGCGAAAATCCAGGGTTTGTCACCACAAGGTAAGCCAGGACGTGTTGAGAGAACAGCTAGTGTTGATATTGAATTTATATGTAGCCAGATAAGTTTCCTTATTGAAATTACATATGGTTATTAGCAATACTTTGTAGGTGCTAAATAATAAAATATTTAGAGTATATATGAGAGAAATTGGTCATTTCGAACCTGTTGAAAAGTTTGTGGCTCTCGGCTACACCGGGGAATTTACTTCCATGAGTACACACATAAATGTGGGGTTCCCCAAGAGGTACGCGACAAGGTGACCTGGCATCAAATGTGCGACTAAATGCTACTATCGAGAAGATAAGATAACGAATACGACAATAAGTTATTGCATGTGACAATTCCGAGCCTTCATCTCACTGAAGTATTTTGAAGTGAAAATAGGATTTTTGTTTTGATACATGGATTCAGATGAACGTAACTTTATTCTGACAACTAATCAAAAATGAACAAAATTGATTGTACGTAACAGACAATTTATTGTTTTACAATGTTTTGATTGGCTAAACGAATGAAACCAACAAATTATGACATGTAAAATGACAATTTTGAAATGTAGAATTTAAAAGTGACAAACACAACCTCCCTATCCACTCTTTGGGAGCCCTAGTAAATTAGTAATATGTACATGCAGCAGTGGTAGTGTACAGCTTATTATCACACTACGCTTTGTATTCTAAAGCCTGTTGTTTGTAATAACACTGTACACTCAACGTATGTTTTGTGTGTGGGCAGTCAACGATAATCATTGTTTTATCCCGGTAATATGACCTCGGCAATTATAACAAAACCGTACTAAACGAAAAAACGCAAAAAAGAGAAAGCTTTCACACACATATAAAAAATGAACTAGTCTAATCCGCCAGTATAAACTCTGTGTTATACGTAGCCGGGTCAGGCGCACACTTTAAGGTATTGTAATCAAGGAAAATATTTTAGAATTTTTTTTCATCAACGAGTTCTCAGAAGGTAAAATCTGACTTCAGATTTGAGATTTGACCTTCAATGACCCTCTCAAGGTCAAAAAAGATCAAAAGGTCTTTCTTCATCTTGTTTCAAATTGAGAAAATAATCAAAAATTATCTACATGATCTCAGAATTTCAAATCTGACTTTAGATTTGATCTGCAATGACCTTCTCAAGGTCTCAAAAAGTCAAAAGGGTATTTTTTCAACTTGCTTCAAATTGACTATTTTTTAATCATCTACAATATCTCAGAAATACAAATCAGATTTTTAGAGACTTGACAGGCACTGACCTTCTCAAAATAAAAAGGTCAAAAGGTCTTTTTTAAACTTGCTTCAAATTGATTCAAAATCATCTACAAGTTCTCAGAAGTTCAGATCTGACTCAGATTGATCTCATAATAATGTGACAAACTAGGTGGTGACATTTTGTCATCTTACACCCCAGTCACATTCCCTACGGCGACCGTGCGGTCTATCATTTCTGCGGTCAGTAACATTTCTACGCTTGCTGCAGAATTTCTGCGGTCGGATACTTTTACAGTCACATTTCCTACGACAGCCACACGGCGAATTTTGAAATTCTATTGATAAACGTTAATGTTTTGTTCTTTTTAATTTAAATCAGTCCAATTTATAAATAGACCGTGCAACCGTTCTGCAGTCTGGCAATGGCCTATTGATTTCTACGGGGACCGCAGATATGAAGATTGTTATAACTCCGTGTTATAATTTCTACGACTATCCTGCGGCCTGTATAAAAAAGTGGGGAGGCCGCAGAAATTCACTGATTTAATCAATCTGCGGTCGACTAACACCCCAGTCACATTTCCCACGGCTGCCGTGTGGTCTATCATTTCTGCGGCCAGTAGCTTTTCTACGCTCGCCGTAGAATTTCTGCGCTCTCATACTTTTGCAGTCACATTTCCCACGGCAGCCGCACGGTGAATTTTAAATTTCTGTTGATAAATAATACTTTTTTCATTTTATTTACATCAGGACAATTTATAAATGTTATTCATAGTGCTAGGATGTAATACCAAATGAAAAGTGATCGTGAAACATTGACAAATAATGATTCAATCTTGTTGAGCCAGTTGATTTCTACGGGGACCTCAGAAATGAACAAATATTATAACTCCGAGTTATAATTTCTACGGCGACCCTGCGGCCTCACGGGGTACCATCGAATAATTTTGGCAACGTACCGGAGAACGACATTTTACTAAGAAATGGCAATAATTTAGCACAATATATTTTTTAACTAGAGTTCTATTTTGATTTTGACAAAAGTAAGTATTCCATGCAATAACTATTTCATTTATGAGTTTGTAGGAATTCTGTTGGAACCCAGTTCTGATCAAGTACGAAGTTATTGAAATCGGCGCAGACGGACTTTACTCCGAAAGATGGTTTTTCGATTATAACTTTTCACAACATTTAAGTATAGACTTTTGAAAAAAGTACAGAATAGCCCTTATGCTTTTGAATAATTCGGTTATTTCTGATTCACACGACTCTGATTTGTTTAATTAAAAAAAAGTTTTAAAAATATTACTTAGGAACGTAACCGGAGCTGGGAACGTAACCGGAGCAGATCAGTTGAATTATTTAATCAAAAAAATTAAAATATATGATTTAAAGCACATATACTAATTTAAAAACATACGGGATTGTTCGAATGCGTATTGATTAAGTTGATTGATTGAGTAAAGTCCGACTGCGCCGATTTCAATAACTTCGTACTTGATCAGAACTGGGTTCCAACAGAATTCCTACAAACTCATGAATGAAATAGCCATTGCATGGAATACTTACTTTTGTCAAAATCAAAGTAGAACTCTAGTTAAAAAATATATTGTGCTAAATTATTGCCATTTCTTAGTAAAATGTCGTTCTCCGGTACGTTGCCAAAATTATTCGATGGTACCCCGTGGGCCTGTAAAAAACTGGATACGCCGTACGGAGACCGCAAGGCGAGCGTAGTTTGATCTGCGGTCGACGCACGCCCTCCGTACGACAAATGTGACTTGGGTGTTACGGCTGCCGTACGACAAATGTGACTGGGATGTTAATGCCTTGCTTTTGCTTGTTGTGAAAGTAAAAATTCCAACATAGAGAGGCTTTAACACGTGAGCCTATGCGGGAAATGTTTGCCAAACTTAAAAAGGGGAGTGTAGTTGCCTGTATTCTTTGCTATTTGGAGGTTTGAAAATCAAAATATTTTTGAAATTTTGAAAAATCAGAAATATCTTTTACACGTCGTGTATATCAGTCGTTTTAAAAATATTTGTGGAATACAAAAATTGTTTATGCCATTTGAAGATTCCCTTTCCTTTGCTTTCGAAAAACACAATTTTACTACATTTTATACCTCACGTGGTACTTACACGTTTTATAAATAAACTTTTCAAACCAACTTTTTCAATCCCCCTTTGGGGTCAGTATACTTTTAGATTTCTTACATCATGAATAGAATTTTGAGTTCGGCTTCTCGGGCTACTTTATTGGATATGGTTTTACAAAAATAAGACGTAAACGGATTAATTTTACTATTTACAACATATCTAAGCAACTAACAGAACATTTTCGTTTCACTATTGAAAGATAAACAAAGGAAAGCGTATTCTTGAAATGTTAAATTTAAAGCTTATTAAACTATTGAACACGAAAATTTTATAACCAATGATAGTAAACGATTATAACAGAGTGTAATAAACCTATTAAGAAATGCATTGGTTGATTCCGTCCATAGGGGGGTCAAAAATAGCCAAAACCCCCGCCACATTTTAGAGATCGGTGTATGGTGCAAAAAACTTGTAAATTATGTTATTTGGTCAGTTGATTTGCATTTTGCCCCATGCCTGCTAAGCTTTGCAGTGCTGTACTCGGATGTGATTTGCTGGGCTCGCTTTGTAATACAGTGCTTGCTGGAATGTGCTCTTGTGCTGTATTATGATGTACCATCATCTGACTATCACTGTCCATTGATTGTTTTAGCCAGCACATGAAATAAAGGAAGTCTAACAACATCGAGTGATTATCTTGCTCAACTCGTGTACTAAATAGTTCACGTAACAAGATGGCGTTAATATAACGTACAGCCTAATCTCAGTATCAAACCTAAATGTGAAAAAAAACATAAAGTGGCCTATTTTCAAGATTATTTATTTCATATGAATCACATTTTACAAGAACAGTTAATACATATAATATTACAAACAATGTGAATGAAACCCAACCTAGGTCAACAGACATTTTTGGCTTGGTATACAGCAAACATAGAAGAATATACTGTAAGTTACTCTCTATAATGGTAGAAGATTGATAATGAGAATGAGATGAAATGAAGAATTATGAACAGAATAAAGGAGTTCAAAAATCCTAAATTATCTAAAATTTGCTGATAACTTTATAATAATTGAATTTTGATTTCTTGTCAGATTTGAATCGCCAAACAGAATCATTTCTAATTTGTCAAGACTACTTTTATCTGAAAAGTTGAATGAGTTTCGGTCAGCCATAGAACTTTCAATGTAATGTTGCCTTGCTTCAAGTGTAAGAGGGCAATGAAGTAGGAAATGTACCTTTTTCTGATTAATGTCCTATTTATTAGTCTTCATGTTGGGCAGCAAACCCGAGTGCCACTGCTACCCGACGAAAGAAGTGTTCCAGTCAGTAGGTGTTCACTAATTCCGAGTTTTTAACAATGCTTATCTATGGCAGAACAAAGAAATCGTATCGAAAAAATGTTCAGGTGTTCGGATAAGAGAAATTTTCGTATATAGGTTTTACTGAAATGATTTTTTCATTTGTGTGTTTGGGTTATCGGTACCCAGGCGTGAATATTGTAATTCTTAAGAGATACAAAGAAAATTGTCTTTGGGTAGGCTAACGAAGCGGCCATTTTATTAGCAATGGGTCAAAATGAGGTTTTGATATTGAACGATCACAAACTAGATAGAGGTTGATAATCTTCATATACTCTTTGTAACATATATTTTATTTTTATTCTATTTATAAGTAAACATCTAAAACATTAGTTTGCAAATAACTGATCGACGTATTCAATCATAAAGAAGATTGGGTGCTTAATGCCCTTAATTTAAAGCGTGTTATCTCAGTGTCCATTTTACTGCATGATCTGATAGTTAAGGTTACCATTGAGGTCCTCGATGAGGAAGTTAAGCAGCAAATGAAATTTAATACTACAATGAAGCGTTACATCAACAGCTATCACAATAGAATATACATAACAGGCAATAAATTATGATTCTGTGTGATTTCCTTGGTAACTAGACTGAAACTATTTTACTAAATTTCAAGACATGATTATACTGTGCCACCAGTGGATGTTTACGATTGGAACATCTGGGCAAACATATGCAAACATATATATATCGCTTTTCATCGAAATCCAAAACGTAAACTCTATTATTACGACTTAAATCACTTCGTACGTTTAGGTTAATTCCCTAAAAATCCAGTACAATTCTGAATGCGGATTACGGCTTCAACGAACATTATGTGAATTTTAATCCCTAATTGCATTGGTACTTACGATCGTAGAGTTTAACATCAGAAGGGAAGAGAGCGGCCAAGATGGCGGAACGGCGATAGAAAAATTATAAAAAAAACTTTATACTGACTTTACATATATAGATAAAGTATGAAGAAAAATGAAAAAATAGACTGTAGTGTGTTAACACTCTTGCTTGCAATTTACTTCTGCTGGGAACCGATTCGTGTGGCGGCAGTAAGTGATTGTAACATAGCTAGCAGTGATTTCACAGTAGCGTCAGGAACTATTTGCCGTCTAACTGATGGAGATTATTCATTTGACACAGTTTCTATAAGTGGTACTGTGCAATGTGGAGAAATAGGAACAGAAAATACTAAAGTAACCATCTCCGTAACAGATTCATTTGAGATCACTAAAAGTGGAATACTACATGGTAATGGCTTCGGCCGCGCCTCTTCGAGTAGCACTGATCAAAACGGCAACGCCGCCGGATCCGGAGGTAAGGCAACAGTTACAATTCCCAAAGTGATGGTGTATGTTATGTCTAAATCTATTGAATGCCCCATGTTTTAATTGCATGTTTGATTTTACCCTTTAGACTACTTGGGCTCAAACTTAAAAGAAAATGCGCTACAGGGTGAGCCAAAAGGGTAACCGAAATAAATGTATTTTAATATCTCAGTTATTCAATCAGCATGGGTTTGAAATCATATTTGTAACAATTAGACCTTGTCCAATGTTCCTTCCTCCTAATAAGTTTCATTGGTCTATCCCCAATGGACACGATTTATGGCTATTTACTCACCGGATATTTCCCACCAGATTTTTATCTACTGGGCTAACGTCTGCACTAACACCCCTTGAAACATTGAAACAAGAGATATTACGGAAGATGAAAGCCATGGCGCAAGATGTCTATGCGCGTGTAGAGAATAATTATGCCCAATACGTTCAGGTTAGCCTTCAGACACAACGCCGGTCTTTAAGAGCATGTTTTGTAAAATGGAATAAAACTTTGACCATTTAAAATAGACCAATACAACTTGATAGAATGAAAGGACATTGATAGGGTTTAATTGTGCCAAATATGACACTAAATCCGAGCAGACAAAGTTTGTTTGGATTTCCGTTCTGGATCATTTGTGTTGGAATCCCGGGTTCGATTCCCACATGGAGTGTTGAATATAGCACACGTTCTTTCATTGTCTGCATCTGGTTTTGTAACACTGTCCTCTTTAGTTAGTCATTCCCCGGGGCGCCCTTGGGTCATTACAACTGCATTGTATATTCTAGGTGGCTATGGTGGTCGAGGTGGTGCCAGTGCCGGAGCCTTTCTAGCTAGTGATGCCGAATCCATCTTCAAAGACAAGGTCGACGAACCAAACAAAGTCGGCGGAGCCGGAGGAACCAGCAACGGAGGTTGGGGCGGTGGTCACATCAAAATTACAAACACTGGTAGCGGTGACATCACAATCGATGGAATCCTCAGCGCTGATGGCGATGACGCTTCCTCTGGAAATGGTGGTGGCGGCTCTGGTGGATCCATCTGGATTGAAGCGCCTGACAGTCTTGTAACAGGATCTGGTCGTATCGCAGCAAGGGGAGGGAACGGTAATGGAGATGGCGGAGGTGGCGGTGGAGGAAGAATCAAAGTGACGCATGCGTCATCTTCCTTTGACGGCCAACTCTTAGCCCATGGAGGACGTGGTGGTAAGTGTGCTAATACATGTTTACCATAGAAGGCGTTAGTTGTATTCAATGAAGAAGCAGTTGGTTGATTGAGATCTTGATAATGAAAAGCTATGTGAACTTGAACTAAAAAGTAATAATCATAACTAATATGATAACATGAAGAAAACGTGATTCGGTCCACGAGAAAACAACATAAGGTCAATGAAAATCTGCACGTGCAAGGAAGTTTATTCAGAGATCTAGTCTGTGGTTAAGATCTGCAAGTTGCTTGATTGAGACAATAACTTGTAAAACATATATTTTCGATGAATAATCTTTTCATTAAATCTAGAACAAAGACTCGCTCCCTTTCTCTTAAATCTGTGTCCAAACCTGTTGCGCATTGCCGTTTTCCTTGATGTCAAATCAATTCTTTCAGTCTTCTCATTGGCTTTAAGATATTCCTAACATTCTATTAAAACAAAAACGTAATTCATAATATAGACACATGCAAACGTTCTCTCTCGCAGACTTCTGTTCCAATATTCGGGGCAACCGAACTTGTGCCCCCCCCCCCCACCCCTTCTCTCCATCCTGTCACTTCAGGCTGGACAAACTGTTAAAGGTTTTTGGCAGTTTAAGGCACAATCAAATATAGGGATGACAAAATGGATGTTAGATTCAAAGTGTAAATTCTCTCAATTCATGCCAAAATAGTGGATATCTGCGTTTGAAGAAAAATGTACACACCAATTTTAAGATTTAAAATTTTTCAGGAAGGAATTAACTTTGGAATTTTTTTTAAAAATATATCTATATGAAAAGAATGACAATGACAAGAGGCGAAAATATTTTAACAGAGTTTTGAATTAGCTCGATAGATCTGATCTTGCACTCAAACAAGATCTTATAAGTTTCAGATGTAACGTATTTGGTTTTCGTTGAAGTAGGATTTAATAATAATATTTTCACCATTTCACTTAATGTTCGTCCGTCTGGGCAATTTGATAAAAAAATCAAGAAAAGGTGACTAATAAATTATAAAAAATTAAAGTAAAACTAATTTATGTAAATTGTGATTTCGTTGCATAAACTGAGAAAATTCTTGCTGTTGTAAGCATTTTGTCAACATACGTAAGCTGACATTAGCCAAAGATTATAGAGGCATTATTGGATAATTCCCCGGATTATTCAGCCCGCTGAAACCGTTACGTTAAGATATGTCTAGAATATAAACATGTCGAACATTCATATTTGAAAAGTAACCATTTAACCCGATGATTAGTGGATGACCAGTTGCACCATGAATAATGGATGTGTTGAGAACATAGTCATAAATATATGCATTTATTAAAAATAGATAAAATATATTTTTATTTACAAGAGTTTGGCTAAATGAGAATACTTGCAGGTTATTCTAAGCGGGTCAAATGGCGTTCAAACTTCAGTCAAAGAAGAATATCAATAAAATATTACATTAGTTCTAATCCGACTTACCTGCTTTAGATGATTACAATTCATAGAGTTATTCACAATAAAACCCAGTGAGGTCTCCGCTAATCCGTTGTACAACTTCAGAAGACCGGACAATGTAGACCTAATATACGAAGTTAATCCTATGATATCCGAAATAAAAATAACCATAGATATCTAATTCGGATCATAGAACTGATTCAAATAGCATCAATGCCATAAATTCAAAATTACAAAATCACATGATTGCAAAATCAAAGTTACGAAAGTTGAATTTTTGGAATCTGCTAAGTGCCCTCATTTGGTTCTCACGTTGTGCAATAATGGACTTTTATAACCGTGTCAGATTTCTATTACAAAATTGTCCGATTTTGTTGTTAAATAATGTCTATAGAGATCTAAGCTTATTCCAAATTTCACTGTAAACATTGAATTTGTGTATATTGCACATTGTTTTCTATTCTTGCTATGTTTGCGACTTGATTTTGCAAAATTCTGATACTTTCTGTTTTCAAATGATCAACACACAGAGAAACTTGATTATTTTACGCATGTAACATTTGAAAACCCCATGGGCCTTTAAGAGGGAATTCTTTTCGATTTATCGGTTCTCTCTCTCGCATAACACTCATGGGCTAAAACCAAGAAACGCCGGTACAGGGGCGTAGCCGGCTTTGAGTCAAGGGAGGGGTGCGATCGCCAAAAAATGTCTAGTCATTGGGTGCGATTGTGACATAAACAAGCCAAAAATGAGATTTATTTTGAATTTTACAAAAATTGATGCAGCTTCCTTCAAAATCAAAAACCCCAAATAAAAAGCATTTTAAAGCTCTTTTCTTCTTCTTTCTCATAGTTCTATTTTTATTGATTAGGGGGGTATACCGCATAAGCGTACACCGCACCGTACACCCCCCCCCCCCCCTGACTACGCCTATGCAGTGTTTGTGTCGGAAGAGGGGAAATGTTCCTTAGGCTATAAAAGCTTTATTTATTCAGATTTAAAAATATTTTTAAGAAATGCAAAAACTTATACTTTTGGCAAAACCTACATGGTAGAATTATTGAATTTTAGCTCCTAACAGTTGAGATTGATCAAAATGCAAACTCTTGGGTTTTTAAAGTTGAATTTGTTTCAACTTCCCTTAATATATTTTCGTAAATAAAAATAGGCCCAGTTCTACGAAATCTAGGAAAAATTGAAAAAAAAATTAGGAGAGTAAATAAGGTCTGTGGATTCCTCTCTTCAATATGAACAATTTTCAATAATTTTCTTTTGGTATTTTATATTATTTCCCAAAGACTGGTGATTATCCACGGATTATGCAAGCCTCTAGTGCTATTCCCGGGGTGCTATTTTTCATATCTAGGTGGAAGTGGCCATCAATCTTTGCCCGAAATCTAAGACCTCGGTTGTTCCATTCATTGTTAAGGTTTTAAATTAGCCTATATTCTCACAGGTGATCCACTCGATAACGCTTGTTACCAAAACGGTTCGTTTCGGTAACAAAATGTCGGAACGTCGAAGGTACGATTTTTCTTTTTTCCTTATTTCACGCGTTGTGGGCAGAATTCCCACGACATATTTATCACAAACGTATATCAGCATCATATGTTTAAGAAAAAGTACATATTTGCGAACAAATAGTTCATAAGACAACAGAATCGTCGATTTAATTCCTCACTTAAGTAACAGAAACGATATTTCGAAAAACAGTTAAGATCTGCACTTTTAACCCATACCGTTTCTGTAACTTAAAGGGGCAACAAAGATTGTAGAGAGAGAATTCGAATTTTTTTCTGAGCTATCAGGTCAATATTTGGCTTAACATCTTCTTTGACATACATATTTTCAGCATTAAGAAGTGTAAATTCAGTCTAGGATGAAGAAAAGAAGCTTTCTAAAGAAGCTAATAAATCGTACCTTCGACATTCCGACATTTTGTTACCAAAACGAACCGTTTCGGTAACCAGCGTAGGCTAATCGAGCGGATCACCATTGATTCTGTTCAGCTGTTAAATTATATCTGCTTTAAATGGGCTTATAAGCCTTTTGTATATTGTCGACATAGCCATAGACACGCCTATTAGCCTATTTTTATATTCAGTTTTAACATCAAAATTAAACTATTGGTGTCTTCAATTTCTTTTGTGTAGCCTAAATCAATGGACATACAAAATCATTGCTATGATAATAAGACAGCCTATGCTTGGAATTTATAGAGAACACAATGGAGTGGCCCCCAAATGATATGTCTCTTATATATTATGTTAAGCTTATATTAACAAGTAGGCTACTAATAGCCATGGGCTATATAGCCCAGCATAATGTTAATAAGCATTCTATAGGGAGTAAGCTTAAGTCACCTCTTATCATATTCGGTACCCTATCAGTAGGCCTATTAGAACTTTTAGACCCTACATACTCCACGTGAAACATTCAAAATTTGCTGCGTATTTCAAAAATATGAATGACAGGGGGTTGGGAGTATACATTCTATAGGCACGCGCCGTAAAGAGAGAATCAGATCTCAGAGCGAGCCAACAAAGAATTGTAATTGTTTCAATTTTCGAATATTTCTGGCTCAAGTCATTCATTGACATGTCTATTTTCTCCCCAAAATGCACGCTTTATTTCAGGAAAACTAAATATTTTTACAATGATGTACTATTTTTTATGAGAATAATTACCATTCTTATTGCTTGGGAAAATTTGAACATTTTTCACCCATTGGAGCACTTTGAATTCATAATAACTTCACCAATTTATAACATCGTGAATCTTTTGGGAGATATTATATTTGAGATTGTAAGGAATAGATTGGTATATTGCTTGTAATTTTGTCACCCCTTTAGATCTGATTCTGCTTTTAAACAAGTTACTGGAGAGGTTAAGCTAACGATGTTTTTCACAACGTAACCGTGAACGCAAAGTACAAAAATTAACAAAGGAATGTATCGAGCGCTCATAGTTTTATGCGCGCTTAGTCTACTTCAGATACTCTTTCAGCTTCAGAGTTTCGCGTTTAGAACGGGATATTTTACAATTTGACGTTGGGTCAACGGGAACCATTTTACTCGTGTCTATTGAACACTATGCTGTCAATTTTGATTTCGATGCACAGTTGAATTCTTGCTGAACACGATGATGTATGTCATGCATGATTTAGCGCCAAAAATCTTACGAAACGAGCTCGTTTAAAATATGTATTAGAAAACCAGCTATAAAACCGCATCAATGACATACTATAGAATCATTACACGCTATGGTGTAGTCTAAACAAACACTGGATTTGAACGGCTATTTATATGAGAAGGCTACATGAATTTGTATATGGTCGAGTGATACGTACAGGTTCAGTTTCGATACTGGAGAGGTTAAGCTTTGCATATATAATCGAAACTGAACCTGTACGTATCACTCGACCATATACAACTTCATGTAGCCTTCTCATATAAATAGCCGTTCAAATCCAGTGTTTGTTTAGACTACACCATAGCGTGTAATGATTCTATAGTATGTCATTGATGCAGTTTTATAGCTGGTTTTCTAATACATATTTTAAACGAGCTCGTTTCGTAAGATTTTTGGCGCTAAATCATGCATGACATACATCATCGTGTTCAGCAAGAATTCAACTGTACATCGAAATCAAAATTTACAGCATAGTGTTCAATAGACACGAGTAAAATGGTTCCCGTTGACCCAACGTCAAATTTTAAATCTCCCGTTCTAAACCCGAAACTCTGAAGCTGAAAGAGTATCTGAAGTAGACTAAGCGCGCATAAAACTATGAGCGCTCGATACATTCCTTTGTTAATTTTTGTACTTTGCGTTCACGGTTACGTTGTGAAAAACATCGTTAGCTTGACCTCTCCAATATATGCAAAGCTTAACCTCTCCATTAAAATAGCATAACTTGGCTACTCAGGAGGCTACTTCACTAGCCATTTTATTTTTCTTGAAGTTGTGTATGTTCGTTATTCTACTGCAATACCGGAAGTGCTGAACATGAAATATCATTTTCCATCATAAACTAAAACTATGCTATCCTGCCGTAACCCTTTGGTACGCAAAGGCCGGGCAAGTAAACGACAGAGACCAGAAATGTACTCTGATATTTGGTGGAAGAATGTGTGTGAAGAAGGTTCAAGATGATCACAGTGTTGTGTACTGGCATTTAGTTGAAAGCCCATGGTTCACTGACTTGTGACTGTAATGGATTGGAAACTACGGTATTATAATGGTAGCCTCAATGATACAAGACAAGTCAGGACTAAGCTTACTCTCCTAAACATGATGATGATGAGAAACATACACAAGAAACATTCATACAGAATCCCCCCCCCCACAAATTTAACTGAACTAACCCCACAGACCTCTTGAAAGCCCATGGCGTAGGGGAACATGGGGAAAACGGTCCCCTGGGGCAAAGTCACCCATCGAAATATCTTTTGAACGATAAAAAGATGGTTCTTCAAAAGTCACATAATCGAATTTTGAAATTTCTGCCACCTTCTCAACCGCCCATTTTTAACCAAGCAGCGTCTCGCTTTATGTAAGAAGTAATTCTACTTTTCACCCTCTTTTTTGTAAATAACCCCTCCCACGAGAATCTCTAAAAAAATCCGGCAACAATAGAATACCGTTTTGATTTGACATTTTACATAGAGTATGCACATTTATTCTTTATTTGTAAAAATTTCGAGCTTCAAATATTAGGCAAATTAAAATGACGTCTATTTGAAAATTCACATGTCTTTGGGGCAAAACGGCCCACACATGTTATAACATACAAAAATCTTATTGTGCAAGAACAATTGGTTTTCAAATATAACGATTTTAATATTTGGCTTGTACCTTATTTCCTTCCGACACATATCGAATGACTAGAATTATGGTAGGGGTTAAGAATACTTTATCTGTCAAAGGTTTGAATGTCTGAGATAATATGTGTGTGGACGAGTCTTGTAATTGATTAATTTTGGTTTTAAAACCCATGTAACAGAGGGTGGGCCGTTTTGCCCCACCCATGGGCCGTTTTTCCCCACTCTCGACAATATTTTTGACCATTGAAAAATCACAGAAGATAGTCCTAGGAAAGTATAAAACACTCGAAAAATGTAAACCACAAACCATTAATAAAGTGGAACATCAAAGTGCACAATGATTGACAGATAACAAAATACCCCGTACAAAACAACTTAAAATTAAATTTTTAGGGCCGTTTTGCCCCATGTTCCCTTAGTCTGGAAAAAAAATTCCGTGCTTGTGTGTAAAAATGTTTTGGGCCCCTAAAACCAAAAGTTAGGCCCAAATTTTGAAATGTTAAGGCCCATTGTTTGATAAATTGGCCTAAAAAGGCTTTAAAATGCCAATTTATGCCCAAAAAGTCCCATTTATTTGAGGCCCTACAAAACTTTGGGGCCCAAAACTAAAAAAAGATTCTGGGCCCTGATTTCTAGGATATCACCTAGGTAGATATGTTATACTCAAAGTGCATATTGATGTTTTTCAGGCACAGAATATTCTATGCTCAGTCCCTCTTCCAATGGTGCATCGAGCGTTATACATGGTTCTGCCGTAAGTTATGGTAACCTCAAAGCCAGTACATCTACCAATGCTTGGAGATCAAATGGCAACAATGGGCAGCATTTTGAGCTGAGGTATAGTGAGGCCTCATTTTTTACCCACATTGAAACAAGAGGTGGTAACAATCAATGGACTAAAACGTTCAAGCTGCAGTACTACAATGTCACCACCAATCAATGGGTTGCATACAAGGTAAGCTTTACTGATACAAATATTAAATCAAGGTTTTAAAAGCATTAAGCGACTGACACAGTATGATTTTGTATACTTTATACATACATTTATATGTACACCCAGAGGCTCGTAAGATACTACCTGTGGGCCGTAGCTGAGATTTATCAGAGATCACAACAAATAGTGTGTGTCACATATGTTCATTCCAAGACCAAACATCATATGTTTCAACATGTTGAATTTATATCTTTTTCATTGTTGAATTTATATCTTTCTCTTTGTTGAATTTATATCTTTCTCTTTGTTGAGTTTATATCTTTCTATTTGTTGAATTTATATCTTCAAATTTGTTGAATTTATATCTTATTATATTTGTTTATTCATATCTTTCTCTTTGTTGGATTTACATCTTTCTATTTGTTGAATTTATATCTTTCTATTTGTTGAATTTATATCTTTCTCTTTGTTGAATTTATACCTTTCAATTTGTTGAATTTATATCTTTCTATTTGTTTATTCATATCTTTCAATTTGTTTCTTTCCAGCATCTTCCGTCAGAGTCTTCCCAGACTACGTTTAATGGGAACAACGATGCCAACAGTCCTGTCAAGCAAGAGCTGGATACAGTAGTCTACACAAATGGCTTCAGGGTTTTTCCAATCACCTATTACAGTGCAGTGTCTTTGACAGTAGGCTTCTATGGATACACAGCTCGTAAGTTTTTCTTGTTATTCCATACACAGAAGACAAAAATATGATGTAGGGGTGCAATGTTTTGAATCATTTTTCTGAAGTGAAAATACTTCTAAATTAAGTTTTAAATTGCACTGCCAACCATATATAGTCTGAAGCATCGAGCACTTTACTTTTTATTTACACTGTATTTTTTATCAAATAAAATTGGTTTAACATTACAATTAAAAAATAAGCAATTATGAGTGTTATGACATATCTACTTTTTGTACATAGAGAAATCATCTGAGATTTTTATTTTTTTTTTTCATTTACTATAATTACTATAAATAGTATATAGGGATATTGTAATTTTATTTTTCAGAAGCTTCATTAGATAAACTTGATGCACCACCAGTTGGTTCTTGTGATCCAAGCAGTACTGGTAAGCAGAAAAATATATTTCACTTACTACATGTACCTATAGTATATACCTTTCATGCCTTTTCAAAAAATGATTTTAAAACAGAGAACTAACTTCCAGGACCCCATTTCTTTTATCTTATCCTCAATATGATTGAAATAAACCTCTAAGTGTTAACAAAAATTAATTTCTTCTTAACAGAGAATTAACCTGCAGTGGCCTAATTTGTGATTTATTTGTTTATTAGGTGAGCCTGGTGGCCCAGGGACGGTGTACTTCAGTGGAACTGAAGCACTGGGTGTGTCTAAAGTGAGCGTGGACAACATGGGAAAGATACCAACTATAGCATATTCTTCCCCAGACTGTGATCACTATGACCCCTACACATCAGGTAAGTACATGTGCACTCCCCCCCATTGAAATCAATGTGGCAAAGCATCTCCATTTCAAAATCAAAATCCTTCAGTAGTTCAGAGCAGTTCAGATCCCATACACTAATAAAATCTTTAGAATGTTGCACCAAGGAATTTTAGATCCTGTATCGGTGAATTCAAATGTTGAAAAATAGTAATGTCTTTTTGTTGTTCAATTTTAGGTGATGTTGCTTTTTGACAATTAAATTGAATTTTTAAAATAATAAAAGTATCTTTTTGTTTTCAATTTCAGGTGGTGTTGCTTATTTTGATGATAGTGTTAATGCTGTTGATATAATTACTGTCACCAATGGAGCATTTGCAGTGTTTGAAAATGATCTGACAGTTGGTACAATAGAAGGAGACAATACTTCAGCTATTCTGTACCAACCTCAAGTCTCTGGTAAAACACTGACTGTTAGTACAGGAATTGTCCATGCAAAAATTGTCCTTGAAGCATCAAACACACTTGTTCTTAATGGAGATGCCATCATAGGAAAATGGTCCAAAATCCTGGGGGAAGTTTCAACAGCAAATGCAAACACTCTAGATGTGATGGCACCATTCACCCTAACAGCTGATGAAAGTACATTACAAATAGACAAGCTCACAGTACATTCAACCGGTGATTTGGATATTGGTTCTGGTAATCTCTTTACATTTGAGATTGAGACAATAGAGCTAGATGGAACGATTACTACTGGTGATCGCCCAATTGCTGTGACAAACTGTGCCAGCTTTACTCAGAGCAACACTGGTGATATCCAATTCATCCCAGGGGGCACCTTCCAGTGTGATGAAATCGAAATTGATGGTACATTTTTGGCAAAAGGTCCAATTACCTTTGCTGGAACACAACGTGAGCAAGTGCATGTATTTACTGTTGGTGATAATGGCAACTGCCAACTGGACAGTGATGCTCAGTCAGGCCATTCATGGACAGGAGGATCAGTGCTACCTGCAAACACTGTTACTATCAAGAGATACTTCTATGCTGGAAGGCTGTCCATCATCAGCCCCTCTGGTAGTGGTTGGCTTTATCTAGGAGTAGATAATGATGCTAAAATCACTATGGAAGCTGATGACCCATTGAAGGTAAACCAGATTGAAATGGATGGTACATTTGAAAGTTTCAACCCGATTGATATATTAGTAAGTACAGTTGGGGAGGATTTGTCCATTAGTATTGGGAACAGTGCAACAATGGTATTTGACAAGGACACAGCCGTTAATAATAATGGTCCATACAGCGGTAGTTCTTCCATCACTGCAAATACTCTCACCACAGGATCAAGTAGTTCACTCAGATTTCATCAATGTACCATCCAGATTAATGCTATCTCTATCAGTGGGACCGTTTATGGAAGCATTGATGGCGACCTTGAAGTGGACACTTTTTCAGTGTCAAACACAGGAGCTGTGTACCTCATGAATCAGGTGAAATTCACAGGCAAGAGCAGCGCCCGCACAGAATCTATCACTCTGAATGGAAGACTTAACCTGGATTATGACGTCACGCATAATGGTAACAGCTGGTCGGGTTTAGGTTCAAATTTCAACATTGACAATTTGTTGTGCGAGCATTCAAGTGGCAGATTCGTTGGTGGACTGTTAGAACTGACTACATCTATGGCATCTATCGATATGGTATCGGGCTGTCAATTTGAGTTTTGGCCTCTGGAGGATCTAGTATACACTGTTGCTGCTGTTAATGTTAAATCAGGAGCAACAATGACAACACATAGAGAATTTGAAAGATTCTCTGGCAACAGCTTGACAGTTGGTGGTACTCTAGATCTTGACTACAAATGTCCAGTAGTTACTGATGCAGGCTGTTACAGGAGTGAACTCGTTTGGGACACTATTACTGTAACTGGTAACCTACGTGCAGGAACCTTAGAAATTGATGCAACAACATTAACTGTCAGTGGAACTATAGATGTCACTGAAGGTGGTTATACAGCTGATGAGGGACCTGGTGAGTTTTTATTTCATAGTATAATCCATGCACTATATAATATTCTACAAAACTTTCTCTAAAAGTTTCTTGAAATTTTGTCATTATTTTCAGTGCATGTGGACCACACATAATGATGTAAACCATCATAATTTAGATATATTGTTTTTACTACACATAATATGATGAATAGAATCGTCCAATATTTCTCAATGGGATCCCTTAGAATGATGACAATATTGAAAGTTCTTCCTCCATTTATACTAACATGTATCTAACAGATTCATTTTTCCCTAAATACTTTAATAATTTAATGTTACTTTAAATGCCAGTATGCGTGAAACTAAAAACATGTACTATCAACAATGTTTATGTCATTGCCAGAAAGTGATAACCATTTTCAATAACCTAACAGGTGACATTATTTGGTCTTGTGTATGTCCAGTTACTTATTACTTATTATATTCTACCACAGGTGCTGGAACTCCACATAGTTCTGGCGGTACAGGTGCCACCCACGCCAGTCGTGGTGGGAGAAGTCACTACGTCACCACTGATGTGGTATATATAGGAACATTTGATACATTCACTGAATGGGGAAGTGGTGGTGCAACAGCTGGTGGTCATGCAGGAGGACGTGGTGGTGGATACATCAAAGCTACCATCCAGGATCTTGTCAATAATGGGAACATCAACCTGAATGGCGCAATTGGAGTGGTTAGTTTCCTTTATATATTTCATATTCGTTCCAGTACATCATAGCATTAATTAGTCCAATTTAGAGGGTAGAGGTTACTTCATACACAAGGCTCAGGGCCAAATGTGTTGTTTTTGCAATAACAATGAAGCACCCACCGTAAATGAATACATCTTTTCTTCCAGAATGGGCATGCTGGTGGAGGAGCTGGAGGTTGCTTTTATGCAGATATCTCAGGTTCATTCACTGGTACTGGTTACATCACATCCAATGGTGGCCAGGGACGCTCTTATGGAGGCGGTGGCTCTGGTGGACGTATCATTGTCAATTATCAAAGTGGAGGATTCGTCAGTGGTCATGCCATATCAAAAGGTAAAATATTTTTCTGATCTTGTAACTATCAACTCCTTATGTAATTGCCTTGTCTCAAATCATGCTAATCTTTTACATTATGTTTCAGGAAAAAGGTAGTGGGTTTATCAGATATGAGATATAGATTATTGTTTTTGGTGTTTTCTGTACAAAATCTGTGTCCCCTGTTGGTGCTTCAAATCGATTAATTCAGCCATCAGATTTGTTTTGCCATGCAGTCACTAAAAACATGCCTTGATAATTAAAAACATGCCTTGATAATTAAAAACATGCCTTGATAATTAAAAACATGCATTGATAATTAAAAACATGCATTGATAATTAAAAACATGCCTTGATAATTAAAAACATGCATTGATAATTAAAAACATGCATTGATAATTAAAAACATGCCTTGATAATTAAAAACATGCATTGATAATTACTATTTACTATTTACTATTCAATGTATTTTTTCTTTGATGAGACACCAAAGTGGCTGTTACTAACTTTATTTTTTCACCACCAGGTGGTCCCGCTGGTGGAAGTGGAAACTCAGAACCTGGTGGACCAGGAATGACCTATTTCCACAAGACCTCACTGCCTGAATACAAAGAGTTGCGTGTTGACAATGGTTGCCAGTCTCCAAGAGTGAGTTTAAATACAGTCTTCTTTTCATAAAACATTGCATTTCTGAACTCTGAAGCCACAGGCCTTACAATATATTCAATAATCTGTGTGTACGCCATTGAAATAATCCAAAACTATTGAGAATATAAGGAAATGATAGTGATATTCCTCTTACATCAAGGGCCAAATAGAATAACGAGCTGAACAATGATCTGAATGTTTATATTTGATTTTTAGCATCTTAAAAGGTACATTTAGTGTATCATTTTTGTCTCATTTCTAATGTAGATCAAGTAAGAAAATGAAAATGTTTATTGATATTAATAACTGAATGTTTTTAGGTAACCATGCCTTCTGGAACAACAGCAACACAAACAGAGTATGATTCCTATATAGAGACAGGTAAAGTTCAACATGAATCATTCCATTATATGTCATGCATGGGTTTCATTGATTTTCATAAATAGACTTTCATTAATTAACATACATGAACAAAACTAGAGATTAAAAATTCAATTTTGCACTTGGTACACCTTCTAAAAAAAAGATTAGAAATTAAATTTTCCACTTTTTCAGTATTTCTCAATGCGTTATTGAATGTAAACTATATTTACTATTACAAAGAATTACCATTTTGTACCTCATGATCATTTGGGAACATTTGAAGAACCCAGATACACATAAAAACTCGCTTAGTCATATCAATTGATAAACCATCATTTAAGATGAGATAAAACAATACTTTAGGTGCCATTGCCCACTTGATGGAGGCAAGCAGTTGGACCTTTGACATTATTGGCATTTATGGTGGAGCACACCTCACATATGATGGTGGTAACTCTACTCTGACCTCAACACGTATAGTAGGAGATGACACTGGATATCTTCATGTAGCCCCTTGGAACACATTAGAATGGACAGAGGTATGATGTACTTGAGATATTTCATGACACGTAGATTAAATGCTATTTTAAATGATCAACTCATAAATATTGAACATCTGCAGTATTTTTCTCGATCCTGGATGTTTCAAATGTTTATTTTTCTTCTTATTTTGTTGTCTTTATTTCCCAGGTTTCTGAGTGGCGTCGTGTAAACATGACATGGCAGCCATATATCTACGAGAATGCCTTATTCATCCTCCCTACTGCAATGGTCGAAATAAGACAGGTCCTCGACCAACAAGGTCTTGGTATTAACTCTGCCATGTGTACCAGTGGTTACCTGACCAGTAGCACCAGACAATTCTGGGGCACTGTGCAGTCTGATAATGCTCATGTCTTCATTGGCTATGGTAAGTCAACCAGTAGCAGTGTTCTTTGTAGAGTTTTTGTTTATACATGTACAGTAAACATAGATGCTGATGAAGAAATGCCTAAACTAGTCATAAGATTGGTCTTTCTCAATCTCACTTTTCTTTTCTCTTTATATGTGCACATGTACTTAATACTTAGATAGTACCTTCTGTTATATTGTCATAATATGTTAGTGTACATACTGTATTGGATTGGTGTCCACTGTTTCTTCAAGTGTCTCACCAGGTTAAATCTCAAATTCATTGTGCTGTATTGCTCCTCTTTATTCTAGGTGCCACTGTGATAATGCAGTTGCCCAGTCTGAGACACCTGGACATGGTAGGGTTAACCATACAGGATGGTGGTGTACTGGACTTTAGGAGTGATGACAATGACCTGGATGATCAATGGACACTACAGGTACTGCAAAGTCGATATGAAGAGAGCCCCTTATGTTGTAAACGATATGCCCCTACTTATTGAATTCTTTCTAATTTCTCATCAAATGTACCAGGCTTTAGGACATGTACAATTTGTGTCACCTTCTCAATGTCAAATTTACAGTACATACACAGCTTAAAAGTAAATAAAAAATAATGGTAATGCAAGATTTGTGATGTTCACTTTGAATTCATACTATGAATTATTATGATTGAAAGGGATTTTGCAACCTGACTTAATCTCAGCTATCACTTTCTCAATCCAGGTAATCGCAGATGATCTAGAAGGAGACAGAGATGGTAAAATCCGAGTAGAGGGAGGAGGTGAAATAAAAGCAAAAGCCCTGTACATATACTCCATCTATCTGGATGTGGACCATGAGGGTGTGATCCAGGCTGACTACCAGGGCAACTTGGCAGGTGTTGGACAGGGTGAAGGTTACTGTGGAGGTGGCTATGGTGGCAAAGGTGGCAACAGCCACTCTGCAAGTGAGTATTATTGAAATACTGTGCATATAATACATGCTGTAAGACAAGTATTTTTTATATTTATCATTTTTGATTGTGTCAGAGATGCGATGAGTTGTAATGGTTAATATTCATTTACAGGTTTGCTGTATCAAATAAATAGCCAATTTGTCAAAATAACTTGATACATTTTATAATTTAGTAATAGGATTTCTGACTTCTTCCTAACTTGATATGAGATATGACCAACTTGTACATGTACATTCTAAACCCTCAAATTGATAAACCAAGTTATTATAAATTATCATAAAGAGAGATGCCAACATTCATACCTGCCGTTATTTGTTGTAGGTCAACAACCTGGGCCTGTCTATGGAAACATTTATGAACCCAGAGAGTTTGGTAGTGGAGGTGGCTCATCCTCAGCTAGCAATGGAAGAGGTGAGTTTGGAACATAGTATATCTGTTAATGTTGAAAAGCCTTTGATAATGAATTACATTGAATAATATTATGTAAGAAATAAATTCATTTGATAATTAATGAAAATTTCTGTCCAGGTGGAGGAGTGCTTAAGATTACTACTGCCAACACAATGATCATTGATGGGATCGTGTCATGTAATGGACAGGCTGGTACATCACACATTGGTGGAGGCAGTGGTGGAAGTATATTGCTCACAACCAAATACATGGAGGGATACGGTCTTGTGCAGGTAGGTTGGAGTCAAGGGGTGATTAGACTGAATTGACAAAGGGGAGGGGGAATTAATTATATGGAAATCCCTTTGGACCAGTCGTTTTGAAAAATTTTGGCCATTCCCATTTTCTGAAAAACAGCTCTTAGTGAAATGAGGCCCATTTTTGGGCCATAAGTTTAAAAATATTTGGCCCAATATAGAATAAAACAACAAAGGTAGTTTCTTTTTGGTTGGTAGTTTAAGAATTCGAAATTCTTTGAGTTATTTAGACTAGGATGAAACAATATGTAGTTTAGGTACCATTATCAATAGATCTTTAATGTTGCACTTCTTCATGTATTAATGACACCCATTTTTTCACTCCCCAGGTGGAAGGTGGTGACGCCAACACTTACTCTGGTGGTGGTGGCGGTGGAAGAATCGCTGTCTACTGGGAGAAGCACACATACTGGAGAGGTCATTTCCAGACATTTGGTGGCACATCTTCCCAAGCAAATGGAGGTTCTGGTACCACATACATTGAGGTAGGAATCCTTATCAGTAATGGGTGGCAAAACAAGATCTTAGCCATGATACATGAACAAAATAAATTGACCTTAGACTCCCAAGTAAATGTATCGTCATAGTACAACTGAATCATTGAGCTGATCATTGACAAATAACCGATTATTAAATGAACTTTTATTTATATTTAGGATACCCAACCATACACAACAAACCGTACATTGATCATAGACAACAGTGACAAAGACCCTAAAACTACTGAAGTATCATCCTACGACAGCATCGAGACAGACGGTGGTCGTACATGGGTGATCAATGGTACTGATGAACTGGATGAAATACATCTCTATGGTGATGCTCATCTTGCTATTAACACAGAATCATATGGGTAAGAATAGAAAAATACATGGATTTAAAAAATTGTATATAGCAAATATAATGTACATGTATTGAGGTTAATTGACTTTAAGTCCCCGTCTAAAGTTTGAAAATATTTTTTTATCATTCATTTACTTTTTGTCAGGACTTAAAAAATGATTTTAGAGATTTTTGAACAAAAAAAATTTTTTGAAGAAAAAGTTGTGAGCATTTCATTTCTCAAATATTCAAATTTCCCGCCATTTTTCAAAAAAAGTTGAAATTTCTTAATCATCAAATATTTCTTAATGCATTTCAAAAAAGATTATCTTTTTAACACCAATGCAAAGATTGAACAAAAGACCCACTATTTCAATAATAAAATGTCATATTTAATGGGCCACTTCAATGTTTTAGCTTATCAAAAATAGTTTGAAACATTAGTGATGTCACTAAGGTAACAAAAACTTTTTGAAAAAAATTGAATTTTTTTTTTCGATGTCAATCTTTTCTAAATATGCTAGACTTTCATAAAAAACAAATGTTGATTGTCTAACCAGGTTAAAAGGAAGAATAAATTATGTTTTAGATATCATTGTACCATTGGTTTCTATGAGAACTAAAATTTTGAAATGCATTTTTCTCAGAACCATTTTCATGCACTGATAAGTTCATTTCTCGCTTGTTTATCAACCGATTTTCTTAATTTTTTCGGCAAAAAAACATGGGAGGATGTATACTATGCTTTGGTATGAATTGTGGCTTATTAGAAGATATGAGTGACCTCTAAAAGTTGGTTTTAAATAAATTCACAAATTTTGGAACAAAAAGTCTATCAAAAACTACTTTTTGAAATTTAAAAAAAAAGTTTCACATATCACACTTTGATAACATTGGGTAAGACTACAATATAAGCCAAAGTGGTTTAAACTTTACATGGGGCCTTTAAAGACTGTATTATTTCAAGCATTCATATTTCATTCATATCATAAATGAGATTTTGTTTTCTATAGCCATTTAAAAACTTTTTAATTGGAATATAGTATGCATAATCATTTGTACTTTACTATTTTGCATGTAGGAATCTTACATATGACCCAACTATAGAATGACGAAATGGCGGATAAATTGATGTGCGTCAAAATTGACAGTGTTATTGATTACTTAGGCATACATTTTTTTATTTTTACCCTTGAATAATACCTATATTTAAATATATTGTATAAATGTATAGATCTGTGTTTGTATCACTGCAAATTGATATGTCATTCCTTTTAATGCCCATAAAATGTATACATTTCTCAGCAAACAAGTTTGTGTTTTTTTGAGTTTGTGTTTGTTTCCTTGTACCCTTGCATGATTTGGATTTTGCCAGGACGCAAACCAGAGAATCTAATTCTTATGGCCTAATATGAAAATATCATTTTTTCAAGTTTCCAAACATTTTTTACATTCCCTAGAAATAATATATGACAAAAGAAGATTAAAAAAACCTTTAAAGCTCATTTGAGATGCATATGTCTTGTACTTTGAAAATGATTAAGGTAAAATATGGCTACCCATAGGCCACAATAAGCTAAAATGGAAATTTAGATTTTTAAGAAATGTAAAATCATTTTTCTACATCTAATCAAGGGTAATCTGATAAAACAAAGCTATATGCACCATTTTGAGCTAATTTGAGATTCATATATTACATATCTTGAAAATTATTAAGGTAAAATATGGTTACCCCTGGCCTTTTAGAAGCGAAAATGAAAATTTGGATTTTTGAAAAATTCCCAATAATTTTTTTACACTTTATTAGGAATAATATGACAAAACAATGCTCTATGCATCATTTTGACCTCATATGAGATGCATACATTGCATATTTTAAAAATTATTATGGTAAAATAAGGTTACCCCTGAGCTGCAAGCACTTAAAAATTGAAATTTCGAGAATTTTTTTCTCAAAAAATACATGAGCCACCCATGGTATATTTTCTATCTGTGATAAACACTTAAACCTCTACTACTATGAATTTTTTCAGGACTATCAGACATCACATTCTTGAAATACAGTACTGGATGTTCCATATTTGGCCCTTTAAACAACGAATTATTCTTAGATAATTGGGTTAAAATGAGTTTTTCTTGCTACAGACAACTTCTTAATTGGGTTTTACACAATTTCAAGGCTCAAAGCAATCAGCAAATGAAGTCATTTAAAGAAAAAATACTTTAAAACCATTTTTATTTAATTTTAATAATATACCCCTCCCAGTCTGGTAGGGATGGGGGGTCAGAGGCTAAAAAATCCATGAAGACCACCCCAAATCACTTGCCCTGAAATCATTTTTTACTCATATCATATGATTCTACAACTGTGCCAAGTTTGTTGCTTTCCTGAAAAAGCCGAACAAAAAAAGGACATCTGACCCCGCTAAATGGGTAAATGTGAATTTTGAATAATATCATGATGCTATGTTTTTTCAGGGACTTTGAGTTGATGACTCGTAAATTTGTGAGTGACACTTCTGGTAACTTCCACATAGGACCAAACCAATATGCAGTTGTTGAGGCTTCAGATGGCTTGGAGTTTGTCTCTAATGTCTATGTTTATGAGAATGGTCAACTTCTCTTACCTCCAGACTTTACATGTTATGGCATCTCACTCTCTATCAGGTAAGGTTTCGATAATCTCACGGTTGTTATTATATTTGACTTCAGGAAATGGATTTGAATCTCCCTTTTACTCAATGGTTTTGCCCTTATATGTTTGCCAGGGGAACAGATATTAATTCTCAGGAGTGAATCATCATTTGTTCAATCACATCACAAATAATACCATTTAAAGCTTAGAAAATCATATATACATGTAGCTTGTATATTGTTCGTTTTACACAAAAACAAAATGACTTTTACATACCTGTAGCTGACTTTAAACATACAGTATACTGTACATGTATATTGCTTTTTGCAGAGGTACACTGGGTATTCACAACCTGACTGTTGGAACAGGGTGCAAACTTTACCTCAGTCCAACAGGTACCACTCGAATGTCTGGAGAGTCAGGCACTGCTGGAACCTATGGCTTTGAGTGGCTGACGGTGGCTGCAGGTGGTGAAGTGACCATGATCACATCACTTGGCGATGCAGACAAGACCTTGAACCTTGAGGTAAGTTACAACCAAATATTGTACCTCTAACGTGACTTTTTGACAGCTAAGAGTTGTCTTGGTTTCATCTTAGAGAACGCTGTTTGAATTTTCGGATTGAAAATTAGGCCCAATGCCCATCTAAAACCAGTCATGGGCAAATCATAATAAGATCAAGTTATATGTATGTATCAATACCAAATATTAAAGATCATTAAATTCAGGTTATCAAGCTTTACTTTTAATACATGTATTATCAAGCTTTACTTTTAATACATGTATTATCATGCTTTACTTTTAATACATGTATTATCAAGCTTTACTTTTAATACATGTATTATCATGCTTTACTTTTAATACATGTATTTTCATACTTGCAGGCTACCCAGATCCATGTCAAAGGTGGTGGACACCTCCATGCTGTTGAGCTAAACATCAATGCTCAGAATATGATTGTTGATGACTTGGGTATAGTACAAGGAGATGTGCACACAAGACCCTGTTCAGTTGGCAATGGTGTCAGATCAACAGTTTCAAATGGAGGATCAGGTAGACATCCTAATTTTACTTATTATTTTTTACTGTCATGCATTTTTATAATGTTCTGTTTATGTTGAGAATTTGATGGGATCAACATGTAATGTTGTGTAGTTTTGTGTTGTGTGATGTTGTGTTGTTTGGATATGTTATGGCATGTTGTGTTGATGACGACCGCTGTGTGCTGACAAAAAATTGCTTCATATTTTATTTTACAACTCTGTTGGATTGTCAAAATTATAATTGCATGTTTTTCTTACTCAAGGTGCTGGACACGGAGGCATGGGTGGCCAAGGCCAATGGCAAACATTAACAGGTCATGCCTATGGCGATGTCTTTGAGCCTACTGATCATGGTTGTCAAGGAGGTGGTGGCAATTCAGCTACTAACGGTGGTAAAGGTGGTGGCAAGATGAGACTAACCATTACTGAAACACTACAGAATGATGGTACCATACACTGTAATGGTGGCCATGCCAGTAGCACCCCTCACTATGGTGGCGGAGGCAGTGGTGGAAGTATATATCTGGATCTACACCATATCAAGGGTTATGGAGCATTCCAAGTGATAGGGGGTGATGGCTTTGTCCATAGTTCACACAGTGGTGGTGGCGGCTCAGGTGGTCGTATCGCAATGTACTTCAACTCCAACAAGACCTATGCAGGAAGCTGGGACCTCTATGGAGGACTCGGTGGTGGTTATGGGTCAGCATATGATGGAGCTTCAGGAACTGCATTCTTCTACCATCAAGGTACAATTTATGTGTCAATTTATGTGTCCTGTAGTTTATCTTTAAATATACCCATATAGCGTGAGTAAGGCCCATGTGTATTATAGTAGGATTTTAGTCGGTAAAATCTTTATTTGTTTCTCAGCAATCAATACATGTTTCATTCCACATATTGTATATCGAAAAAAGGTCCCATAATGCTAAGGTGAAGTTATCCTTAAAAGCAGAATGACATCATTCGAAATGAGAAATATTGTCTTGAATTTGAGTATGATACTTTGAGTCTGTTATTTCAGTGCATGATCATACAACTCTGTTGATCAATAATAACATGCGTGGTGCTGCCACGACAACAGAAGTTGCTATTGGAAATGGAGACTACACCAGTCTGTCAACCGATCAGGGAAAGACTTGGTTCCTACCAATCAGTGGAGATCACACTTTCTCAGGTGAACAATTTGTTAATGTATTTTTTCAGTTGAGTTGGATCGATGTCTTATTACAAGATGTTTCTACAAGTATTTGACCAATAATTTATCATAAAGTTGGTTTATGTTTATTGAACTTCAAATCTTATAGAGGTGTTTTCTTATGCTTAAAATGCGTGTGCAGTTTTATAATCGTGATTATATCTTTCAGGTGACAATGATTACAAATTTGATGAAATGCAAATCTGGGGTCAAGGTCAGCTTGCGATCCTCACTGAGCCTGTGGATTCAAATGCGACAATTTTCTTTGACAACATGATTGGTGACCGCACTGGAGCTATTCATGTTGGACCTAACCAAGTAAGAATTCCTTTTGTGAAATTATATATTAATTTGATTCTTCATAAATGGTATTCTCCTGAAGATAATCCCAAAAATCTAACATAAAATACTGATTTGGTCAAACACATTATGTCCATTTTTCCTGTAGCATTGTATTTCTGTGGAAAAAACATTAATCTAAACATGTTTTGTAGATAATGGATTTGGAAAGACCACAGATTGATCTTCCATTTGGTGCCCATATTTATGATGGTGGTTTCCTTGGGCTTGCCCCAGACACCATTGTACATGGTGTTGATATCTGGATAAGTGGTATTTTGGCCCATGTGGAGAATCTTACCATACACCATGGAGGACAGATGCTGCTCCATCAGCTTGGAAGAACAGAAGGAAATGATGCCACATACTACAACTTCCATTGGGTGCATGTACAAGATCTTGGCTACATTGATATGGTCTCTGATCCTGTCAATGAACCAGGTGTGAATTTCATTGTCACTTTTATGCACATTGATGGTGGTGGAGATGTCGGTGGTACACACGTCTATATCCATGCTGAGAACATCACAGTTGATGCTGGTGGCGCTCTACATGCTGATAGCCTTGGCTACAGAACCTCAGATAATTATGATGAAAACGCCGGTTTACATGGCATCGTAAATCCTGGAAAAGGTACTAGTACTAACTACTATGCATCAGGTGGAGGCCATGGTGGAAGTGGCGGTCGTGGACGAGGTGATGCAGATGTGATTGCACCCAATGGTATCTCATCTAGTGGCACTAGGAGTGGCTCTAGTACAAGTTGGGGAAACCTGTACTCCAGTCACAGTTACACTTGGTGTCCATATCACTATACCAGCAGTGGTAGATGGCTGAAGACAACATACAGTAAAGCTTACTATTTCACCCATGTTGAAACCAGGGGAAACCCTCACTTTGGTGGATGGGTAACTCAATATGAGGTTCATTACATCGATGCCGAGACAGGACAAAAAGTTACATATAAGGTAACATACAGCTTACTAGACTAGATATTTCTGTCTTTGTTCTTGTTGACCAGTGTATGCATTGTTTCAAAAAATATACTTTAAATTGTTTTATGCTGCTTTCATAATTAAATTCATGTTTATCTCATGCCTGTCATGTGCATTTTAAATGATGTTATTTTCTTTTGTTTGTCATACATGTATATTGATAGCTAATGACTTGTTATGTTTTAGAAAAAGGACAGTTTAGACACATGGAGATTTCCTGGTAATACGGATACGAGCACATATCTCAAACAGGAATTTGATGAACCAATCTACACAAGTCAGGTTTGGATCTACCCCATTGCCTGGTCAAATATTATTGGTCTTGGTATGCAGTTCTATGGACACGATGGATGTAAGTTAATTCTCTTTTTTTATTAAGTGTATATGATCTACTTAAATTATAAAACAATAGTCCAATAAAATAAGACTATATTTTATCTGAGCCCCTGTTACGGCTTCATGATTTTAAAAAGCCATCGAAAATTCAGGTCGGATTACAATTTGGGTGTGGCTATTTCCCATTTTCTGAGTCAGATTGCAGAGCTAAATTGCATTCATTGTTCATGTAGTACATTATGTATATGTCATAATGTTCTCATTCATTGTAGTGGTTGAGACTGCTGGGCAAGCATATGATGATCTCTATGAGCCAACAGACTTTGGAAGTGCTGGAGGTGGTCCTGCTGGTGGACGTGGCGGTGGAAAAATCTGGTTCAACGTCACTGACACCATCCACATAGATGGTGTTGTGTCATCCAATGGTGGTGCTGGAATTTCAAGTGGCACTGCTGTATCTGGAGGAGGCAGTGGTGGCTCAGTGTGGATGCATGCTATGAGAATCACTGGCTATGGACAGCTGCAAGCCAAGGGTGGTGCAGGATCTACTGTGAATGATAGGTGCGGTGGTGGAGGCTCTGGAGGAAGGGTAGCTCTGTATTTCCAACAGAATGACACCTTTAGTGATTTCCGGTATCTACCCGCTGGTGGACTCCCGGGTCACTTGTGCCATCAATGTGAGGCAGGTGGCGCTGGTACAGTGTTCATCTACAACATGTTGGAGAATCATCGCACTCTTGTTATTGACAATGATAATGCTCCTCACCCAGATCAGATTTACGTCAACTGGGAAGACACCACCAGGGATGGTGGCAGGACATGGATCATGCCCTTGTCTGGTGTACATGATTTCGCATCTGGACAACATAACTTCCATTTTGAAGAGCTTCAGATCTATGGCAATGCTCACCTTGCAGTTATGCCTCCTGATGTCACATACGATGGAGAGAACTACATTATTTCTCCACAATTTGTCGATGGTAACCCAACATTTACCTCCTCATCTGCCTATAATGTGAGTATATTCTTCAATTATATGATTGGAGACAGAAGTGGCACAATGCATGTGTATGATCGTCAAGACTTGGATCTCCAGCGTGATGAGATTGATCTTCCTTTCAACACTTATGTATATGATGGTGGCCACCTTGGTTTGGCCCCAGATACCTATGTACATGGAGTTGATATCCATATGGCTGGTCGCCTCTCCTATGTTAGGAACTTGACTCTACACCACGAAGGTTTCTTCTGGTGTAAGCATTTAGGTCACACCACAGGGGATATCAACAATACATACTCCTTTTACCAAGTCCGTATACAGGATGACTCAAGCATGAATGCCACAACTGATCCTGTCTCTGAACCAGGTATCACATTCGATGTTGGCGCATTTACTGTCGAAGGAGGTGGCACCTTACATGGCACCTTCATGACATTTAATGTGGAGAACATCACAGTTGATGACGGTGGTCTTATTGCAGCTGATGGGCTTGGTTATTACTTTACTCACAGAAACGACTCCCATGGTGAAGACTCCTTACATGGTTCAGTTAATGTTGGTATACCAACTGATGCTTCAACTGGCCGAGGTTCTGGAGGAGGCCATGGTGGAAGTGGAGGCAGAGGGACTTTCAACAGTAATCACAATTCCGGCTATGCATATGGTGATCTCTATGAACCATATGTGTTTGGTAGTGCAGGTGGTGCTAGTGTTGAAGGTGGAGTTCCTGGTGGCACTGGTGGAGGTATGATCTGGATGAACGTCACTAACATGATTCATATTGACGGAGAAGTCACATGTCATGGTGGCGATGTGGCAGATGGATTCGGAGGTGGTGGCGGAAGTGGAGGCAGCATATGGATGTATACTGAACTCATTAAGGGATATGGTAGCATCAAGGCTAATGGTGGTGCAGGCTCAGATGGATCAGATTCCAACTATAGAGGTGCTGGTGGAGGTGGTGGTCGTATTGCTATCTATTTCAATGTCAATGAAACTATGACTGGATTCAACTATCACGCATGGGGCGGAGCTACTGGAGGAGCAAATGCTGAACCCGGTGGTGCCGGCACTGTCTTCATCTATGCCATGGTTCAAACCCACAGGACTCTCATCATTGACAATGGTGGCCAAGATCCTAAGGATGTTGAACACGTTCTTGGAAACTATGAAGACATCTCAACTGATGGTTGTAGAACTTGGATTCACCCACAATCTGGGGGACACATATTTTCAGGTGGTGCTGATGTACATGATTACCACTTTGAGGAAATTCAAATGTACGGCCATGCTCATTTTGCTATTATGACCGATCCACCAAATGAGGAAACAGATGTTCACTTCCTATACATGATTGGTGACAGGACTGGAACGGTGCATTTAGGAGCCAACCAGACAATGGATCTTGAAAGAGAAGAGATAGATCTGCCATTCAGTGTTCGTGTTTATTCCCATGCTTGGTTGGGTCTGGCCTATAGCACTGTCATACATGGCGTCAGTGTCTGGCTGCACAGTACCCTAGCTCACATTGAAGATGTCACATTACACCATGGTGGATTCCTTGGAGTTTTCGAAGGTGGCCATACTTTAAATGAGGATTCCAATGTAATGAGGATAGACTGGGTCCGTGTTCAGGATGACTCTATTGTGCAAGCTATCACTGATCCAGCAACTGAGAACCTAGTAACATTCTACATGTTCGATTTGTTCGTTGAGGGTGGAGCTAAGATGATCGGCACCCAGATGTATATCAATGCAATCAATATTACCATTGATGATGGTGGCGAGATCCAGTCTGATGGTCAAGGCTACAGACCAACTGATCAGAAGAACACTGACACTGGCGTCAACCTTGGTACTGGAACTACTTCTGGTAGTGGATCTTCCGGTGGTGGACATGGTGGTACTAGTGGACGTGGTGGTGGCACAGCCAGCACTGGGCAGCCATATGGCAATCTCTTTGAGCCAACCTTAATTGGTAGCTCTGGTGGAGGTGGTCAAAATTATGGAGGCAATGGTGGTGGAGTCATTTGGATGAATGTTACCAATATTCTTCATCTAGATGGTGAGATTAGATCTAATGGTGCTGATGCAGTGAATTACTATGGCGGTGGAGGTTCTGGAGGTTCTGTATGGATCCACACTGAACTGATCCGTGGTACTGGTAACGTAACAGCCAATGGCGGAGGTTCAATAGGCAGCAGTGGCTACACAGGGGGAGGTGGCTCAGGAGGTAGAATTGCCATCTATTTCATGACCAATTTCACCTATCTTGGAGGCTGGCAATGTCACGGTGGTGATTCCAACTACATCGCTGGTCATCACCCCTATTACAACACTGAACCTGGTGGTCCTGGTACAGTCCTCATGTTTGCTGAGGCACATGATCACACCACACTGTACATCAATAACAACGACCTAGTGAGTCACCATGTTGACACTCTAGACAGCTATAGTGACTTGTCAACAGACAGCTTCAAGGCATGGATGCTACCAGCCGCTGGAGAACACTGGCTAGCAGCTGGTAATCACCAGTATAATTTTGATGAGTTCCATATTTATGGCAATGCTCATTTAGCTATCCTACCCGAGCCACTTGAATCTGGAGCCACTTTGTACTTTGTTTTCATGATTGGTGACAGGACTGGACATGTACATATTGGACCCGATCAGTCGATGGATTTGGAACGCCCATATTTGGACACACCCTTTAGCACCTACGTCTATGACGGAGGTTACCTTGGGTTGGCTCCAGTGACTGACCTCAACAGTGTGTTTGTGCATATTGAGGGTACCTTAGATCATATTGTCAACCTAACACTTGTTCAAGGAGGTGAGCTACGTATGTTCCTCACTGGATCAACCAACAACTACCAAAGCTTGGACTATGAATTTAATGGTACAGCCATCATTAAGGCAGAATCTGGCATCACTTGTAATGGCCCTGCTGCTCACAGTGAGCAGTTCAACCTGATGTTCAACTACCTCACAGTAGAGGGTGGTGGTTACATACAAGGGAAACACATATTGGTGAATGCTAATGAACTGACTGTGGATGATGGAGGACTCATTGATGTCAGCGATGGTGGAGAGACAGCTAATAATGGAGAAGGTATGCATAAATTATCTTATATGAGTTGAATTTAGCTCACTAAACCAGACTGCTTCAAGATTAATTTTACAATTTTCTGTGCTGAACTGATTATTGTTCAAATTTGGTGAGGTAGCATTATTGTCATTCATACCAGAATGTTTTCCCTAATGGACTAAAGATAAAAATTCTAGTGCACATTGATATTTTGTGAATACTTTATATCATAAGTTTATGGTGATGGGCAAGAGAACCCAAGTAGCAATAGCAATGCACATAGAGATGGGCAAGAAAAAACAAAAACGAAAAAAACATACATTGATAAAACCTGAGACCATCATCATTCCATTACTTGTTCTAGGTGTTGGTATAGCTCATAGCCAGGGTAACAGTGGGGCCTCCCACGCTGGCACAGGTGGCAGAGGTGGATGCTCAGGCTACAAATCCTGTAGACTAGACCGAAGCATGCCCTATGGCAACTTGTACGAGCCAAAGAAATTTGGCAGTGGTGGAGCTGGGGGTAACGGAGGAAATGGTGGTGGTATTCTTGAGATTGATGTCACAGGAACACTAACTGTTGATGGGTATATCAGCTCTAACAGTAATGATATAGGGTCTAGTGTAAATGATGGCTCTAGTGGTGGTAGCGGTGGAAGTATCTTTATCAACACTGGAAACTTCTCTGGTGAGTAGACCAACCTAATATATAACATATTTCAATGTATTCTTCACATGCATTCTTCACATCACAAAGAATTCAGATAAACATATAATGATTGAATTTTTCGACATGACAATGGTATCTGTTGTAACAAACAATGATTAATAATTGATCAATATTATGTAACAAAAATGAATGAAAACACATAATGAAAAAAATATTTCTTTTACTTCACAGGTAGCCACACTGGTCATATTCAGGCACTAGGTGGCGCTGGTGATGTTGCAAAAGGTGGCGGTGGTTCAGGAGGACGTATCGCCATCTATCACTACAACCACATAACCAGTCGACCATACAGGGGATATTACGATCTCCAGGGTGGTAGCCCAAGCACTTATGCTGAGCCTGGAGCTTCTGGGACAGCATTCGTAAAACACACTGAAGACGACCATATCACATTGAGAGTAGACAACAGAGATCAATTCCCAACAGTCCTTGATGACCCTATCAGGAATCAAGGTTAGTGGAACACATTAGACCAATATTTTTGTAACATTGAACTCATTATAAAATATGGATTTTGTAAAAAATAACTGTGCTTTTATCTCCTTTGTTACAGAGGTTCACCAGTTCTCTGACTTTACACTTGAATCTTATGTTGAAATATGTAGTACTATTCATTACATATATTGTGTTTAATAAACACCTTCATTGTTATCTCATGTAGGTCGGAGACTGGATCTGAGTCTTGCCGCTGGGGTTGGCTACAGCAAGACCCAATCAGCAAGGACTTACACTACAGCAAGTGGATGCACTGTTCGCTCAAGCAATGGCGAATATCACACCAACTACCAATGGCAGTACTATCCACGCAACAATGACGGCAACATGTATAAACTGCCCAATCTGTTTGACCAGACTTTCCAAAACAGCGAGTATCAACAGTTTATGGCTTGGGGCAGGTCTACTACACTGACTATAACCTTCCCTGAGACATACTTTGTGAACCATATTAGAGTATTCCCAAATGCTGCATACCCTTCAAGATTCAGGGTAAGTTAAGGTTACTTGTCTGTTAAGCAGGAATTACTTTATCCTCACCATGGTGACCGGACCTTCCATTTTATTTGTAAAATGTCAACATGAAGGAAAATTTCTTAAAATGAAAGTAAAATGGTATGACTAGGGGGGTTTATGGATGTATGCACGTTAAACAGACAATTACATGTGAATAATAAGGGCCTTGGGGAGGCCAAGTGGGAAGAGTATCTGACTTGTTCTAATAATGTGTAATGATTGATTTTGATATGATTGTCTGATTCAAATTATCCATTTTGTGACAACTTGGGATCATGATCATATCTTCATATTTTTCAGTTCATATTATATTGTTTAGACATTATATTTATTTTATTTTAATAATGCAAACAAGAATTGCCAATTCATGCAACTGTTTGTGTATTTCAGGTTACTGGTGCGCTTGGAAGCTCTTCTTTTGACCTAACATCCACTACTGTTAGCCCTGCAAGCTCCATCAAATATGGTTCATTCCTGAGGGTTCCAGCTATGATCAGTTTGGAAAAGGTTGAAATATATATAGAGACAACTCGTAGTGACCATGTAAATGTTCTAGATGATTATGCCTCACTTAGTGAGCTGGAGATCTGGGTGGAAGGTGAAAATGCAGAATCAAGGTCAGTCCAATTAAAAACTTTGGTAAAAGTGTCTGTTTATTTCAAATGATTGGAAGAAATTGGGAACAATTTTTAATTTGGTATTTTTTTCAATTGCAAAAAAAGAACCTTGGCTTCTCATTTGGCCATTTGTTAAACTGTTTATATTGATTGTATCAGTCCCTAAGCATTTGATAGTGTAGGATTTATGAAAAATTAAGAATAAATATAGATTTTTATCTATATCAAATAAAAAATACAACCATGTACATTTACTTGTAGATATGAACACCGTGAGTTGGATGGAATTCGTACTTGGATTGAGCCAGAATCTGGGACTAACAGTTACGATTTTGATGAAGTCTACTTAACTGGGGGAGCCCACTTGGCATTCTACCCAATGACCTCCTTAACCACACCAGTCGATATATATATTGGAAACCTCAATGGTGACAAATCAGGTATGTGGATGTCATATATAGTGTATAGCAGTTTTAGTGACAATTTTGTACAATCTTGAATATTATTACATAATATTTATTATCAATTTTTGAATTAAAAGTAATGACATAATTAAGGAATGTATTGTATCATACTATATTAGACATAACAAAAATCTCTATTGTAAATATTGAAAATGGATTTTTCTGATACTCTCCCAGACGAGTCTTCTTGTTGAGACTTGATCAACTTTGAGTTCTTCTGAGATAATGCAGATTTTGTATATATCCCAATGCATGTCATGATATGTATATATCTGGTGAATATCGCCCAATAACAGTGATATGATATTGCTGTATGTTCCAGGTCACCTCCACATTGGCTATGAACAGTCTGTGGTTATCAATGAGACTGCGATTGACATCCCATTCAACATGCATGTCTATGAGAGTGGCTCTGCTGACCTTCCTGCCAGGGCATTCTTCATGAAGACTAAATTGTACAGTGCAGGCCATGTAAGTACATGATCACAGCAGAAGTAAATGATTTACTTACCAATATTCAGTTCAATTTAATTTTATGATAAAGTCAAATAAAACCGTATACAACTCAATTTAGAATTACTTATAATATTGCCCAATACTGTACACTACTAGTATACTAAAACACTGTCAGTAATGAATTGATATTGTATTGTATATAGTTGTATTCATATTTTACACTCATCCAAAAACTATTTCAAACATACATGTTTGCCTGACATTGTACATTATATTTTGAAATCAAATATGTTTTGTATAGATCACTGGCCTGGAAGATGTCTATGTGTTTGATGGAGGCATGGTCGTGATAGACTCCAACAGCAGTGTTGGTGAGAACTCTGTAGCAGGTCAAGTCAACATTGAGACAGTACATGTTCAAGATGGAGGCACATTTGAGCTGAAATCTTATGACAACAACGATGCATGGGAATTAGATGTCGTCAACATAACTGTAAGTATCTTAAAGGGCCAATAGCTTATTTAAATTCTCTACAAATAAAAATCTTGAATATGTTTAAACATGGGCTTTCAATCTAGTTGAAAGCCCATGGTTTAAATCATCATCATTTGTAGCTTATTTATCAAAATGATTTCTCCTTGTAAGATGTAATTTAAGAAGCTCAAAATTGAATATTATTTATTTATGTATTTTTAGGTATATGGTGGAGGTCACTTCAAGGCCAATGCCCAGCTGAATGTGACAGCCACCCATCTGTTTGCTATCTACTCAGGTGGTCGAATAGACCTCGATCATGGAGGTTTCCTACCTGGAGAGGGATTCGGCAAAGGAACTGGTATGAAATATTTCATAACTACCATGTATTTATCACAAAATTATGTTGTTCTTTGATGACACAATACATCATGTATTTCAGAAAAGCCCATGAATACATGTATAAGCCCATATACTTTCCAAAATATATATCATGTATCATGATGTATGATATGATATGTGTTACCTGTCTGTGTACACAATTGTTATTGTACAAAATTATAATAATACACAATTATTATTTTACACAATTATTACATTACACAAATATTATAGTACACACTTATTATTCTACACAATTATTATTGTACACTGTTATTGTAGGTGCCCATTATGGAGGCAGCGGTGGTTGCCATGGTGGCAGTGGTGGAAGAGGTGGTGGTACTGACATAGTAGGAGAAAGCTATGACTCTCTTTACTCACCTATACACTATGGTAGTCCTGGTGGCTATGGAGCCTCACATGGTAAGTCTGAGAATATTCTGAGATTAAATATATTTAAGTGAATCATGACTGGCTGAATACAGGTACTTGTATATCCTAGATGTGTCGCTCCAAATAAAGGTATGAGGTATTTTAATTTTGATCAACTTATCTAGGTACAGCTAAGATACATGTAATGGTTATTAACAAAGAGTGCAGGTGAAACTCTTTTACAGACATGAAATCAAACTATTCAAAAGGATAATGCATTATGTATTTTATATGTATTCACTTTCCTGTTTACAGGTACATTATACTTTGGTGACGAGGACCTAGAGAACTTGGTTGTTGTCCAGGGTCTAGGAGGCCGTGGAGGAGGAGCTATACACATAGACGCCTTCCATGTTGAGCTTGATGGTAAAATCACTGCAGATGGAGAAGTTCCTCACAGTACCTACCAAAGCCTTGCAGGTATGATTGATATTAATGGAATTATCCAAATATTCATTATGTTTTGAAAATGAAGAGAACAATATCTTAAGGTGGGTCCAGTGCGATGAAATTTGGAACAATGTGCATATTCAATGTCAATATGATAGCTTACTTATTCACTGCACTCTGCCTTCCTTAAAGATGTTCATAGACCTGATGATAATTGGCTTGATAAATATAATCAAGCTTGGATTTCCTAAATGGTCTTTGACAGTTATGCTAATTAGACTACAAAATTTGTGACATTAAACCAGTGATCAAGTAGCTGACAGTGATTATGGTTTTATCCTGCTAATTAATATTAACCATAGGGATATGCAGTTGTTCATTACCAGTTAAGGTATATACATGTACAGTATACATGTACATTGCATGTACATCTGTTGTTATCCATGCATCGTGTTATACAACACATGTACATGTACATTTTACCAAACATGTACATGTATTTAACATGTACTGTTATAAAAATAATCCTGATTCATAAAAATATCATTTTTATTTTTATTAAGGTGGCGGCTCTGGTGGCTCGATCCTTATTGAATGTGACATCATTGCTGGACACGGTGGCATCTATGCCCTCGGAGGTTCCGGAGACAGCAATGGTGGAGGAGGTAGCGGAGGAAGAATCTCCGTGCAATGTGATAGCATGGACAAGTTCAATGTCACTACTAAGGCCTATGGAGGTAGGTTTTGCAGTCATTTGCAAAATACTGAAACATGTACATGTATAACACCAAATATGAAAAGTAATCTTAATTATAACCAAACATGATAAAATGATTTAACATGAGCCAAAAGGGTAATCTTAATTTTAGCTGAATCTGATAAATGACAAATGCTTTAGGACAGCAGTTTGTATAAATTATATTTCTTTTATTGACTATTCAGGTACAGTGTACATGTATGTGTTTGATCTGCTGTATATATTTTATGTGATTGATACACTGATGTTTTTAAATGTTGTAATATTGTGCTTTTAGGTGCGAGTAGTAGAGAATCTGGAGGTGCTGGTACAGTATACCTTCAGACAGCTAACGCTACCACCGGAGATATCACCAACAGAGTTATAATAATAGACAACCACAACAGGGAATACCCACAAGCACTGGACTGGACAGGACCCCTGAAAAATATTCACCAAGGAGACTACAGCGATATATCAAGAGTTGGTGGAGTTACATGGCTGTTCCATGAGTCTCAGAATTATGTTTTTGATGATATCATCGTGAGAGGTAATGCTCACGTTGCAATCCTCAGTGACACTGACAACGACGATGTAGTGGTTCAAGCAGAACGTATGCTTGGAGACAAGAGTGGTATCCTCCACACTGCCAACAAACAGTCGTTTACATTTGAGAACCTGAATGTCTACCTTCCTGTTAACATCATGGCATACCCGTAAGTATCACTTTCATAAGTCTGTAATGGAGTATACATGTGCTCAAAAAAGGGCCTCTCTGTTTTAACAGCTATGAGCTAGGCCATGGGTTCAAATGGTCCAGAATCAAGTTGAACTCAACATGACTTGAATAATTAGTGCAATAGTGTACTTAAATTCAGTTCTTTTCAAAAAATCATCCTATTTGAAAATAATTATACTTATTTTTGATGCTCAAACTGCAGATATTCAAGTACAAGGTGAACTTTTTGTCTTGGCATTTAGCCTTGCATTAGCCATGTCATGGGCCTCACAGTATCAACTTTTTTCTAAGGCTTTCTAGTATCAACCTTTGTTTTGTTGATTGCAGTGGTAGTACCAATAAGATGCCTGTCCGCATTACGCTCCGTGATGTCTGGATGGAGAACAACGGCACTATTAAACAAGTCGAGGACATTGGCATTGAAAATGGTGGTAAAATGCACCTGTGGTCTTTAGGACATAAGGAAGGAGAGCCAAACGGAGCTTATCGCTTTGAAAATATCTCCATTCGTGCAGGAGGATTGTTTGAACCATTGACAGCTGATGGGGCATCAAGAATGGCCTTGAATATGACAAGGTTAACAGTTAATGGACGCGGTGTTATGAGATGTAATGATATCCACATGGAGATGGAGAATATGACTGTCGACCTTTCAGGTAAATACATAACATAAATGATTTTCACAAATATCAAGCTTGAAAACCTCTTTATGCAACGGAAATTGTAGAAATTTGAGATTGGTCTGTGAATATTGCTACAATTTCATGAATATTGAAACTATCTATTACAGGTGAGGTCCATGCTGATTTCACTGGCTTCGCATCATCTGATGGAGATGGCCAGGGAATTGATCAGATAAATGGGCGTACACTAGGTGGCTCTGGTGGTGCTCACGGAGGTCGTGGAGGTCGTCCAGCCAGTGGATACTACTCTGCTATGTCTTATGGTTCCATCTACCTGCCTAACACAAAAGGTAGCGGTGGTGGTGCTCCTGTACATGGACTTGCTGGCAGGGGAGGAGGTGAGATGTTATGCAAACTATATTATGATAGAAATTATGATTATCTGAGCAAGTTCATTAAAAGTCTCATTTCAATAAACTATAATATTGTTTTTTTTACCAAATCTGAGGTCACTATTGTTTCATTCTTAAATAAAATCAAAAATTATATTATTTATCATATTATACTAATTTTTTAAGGGTTAGTGGTAAAACATTTGAAAATTAATTACACAATGATTAAATGGGTGATAATTTAGCTTTGGTGTTCAAGAAGGCTAAAACAAGAGAGAACGTAAGTTGTAACAAATCATGGTTGACAAAATTACTGTACCATAATAAATGATTGTTTTTTTGTGTTTAGGTATCTTCCTGATTGAGGTCCATGAAACAATGCGCATTGAAGGTCGTTTGCACTCCAATGGTGAGGCAGGTCAGGGTACCCATGGTTCTGGAGGGGGTGGTGCCGGGGGTAGTATCCTTGTCTACACCCACAACCTTGATGGCGGTGGATCAATAGAAGCAACAGGCGGAGCAGGTCAGTGATCAATTTCATTTTAAAAAAAGTTCATATAGCACTCAATGTATGCCATAATAAACATGCAACATACATTGTTCAATATAGGGAAATTTGTATGTTCTGACAACAGTCTTAAAGTTAATCTTAAAATAATGGGGTTTGCAGATCCAATGCTGTCACTTTTATGACTTTATTTGTCTATAGGTCAGTCTGATTTGGGCGGCGGTGGTGGTGGTGGTAGGATTGCACTTTACTACAAAGGTGACAACTACTACATTGGAGAATACATCGTCCATGGTGGCTCAAGCAGAGACCAATATGGTGGAGCTGGAACCGTCTTCATTGAGGACCGCACCACGCCAGAAGAACCTCACCGTACATTCATCAGTGATAATGCTGGCTATAGCTCTACTGAGAGGATCGCTGAGGTTGAAAAACTGGACACAAGGGGCTATGGCGTTGATAGTTCATCACAGACTTATTACACATATGGAAATGTGAAGTTTACTACCACAGGGAACGTCTACTCATATTGGCCATATGTTCATCACCAAGTATGGTTCCCTTTCTATAACCTCGTGTCTGGTGCACCAACTGATGGCTACTATCGAACCACCTACCAGAACATTGACATTGACATTGAGTTCCCATATGAGACTTATGTTGATCATGTACGCATATATCCACAGTGTGAAGAGTGAGTACAACTTTATCTAGTTTCTTTTAATTTTGTTGGAATAGACTTCCAAGTGCACAAAGGAGCATTACCATCTCTGAAAAATTTATTTCATTTTGTTATTTCATTCATTAGTATTTGGTTATTGCATTATGATTAAGGCTATTCTGTTTTTAAAACCATTTTAATTTGAGGGTTGTGGGGTTAAGGGGTTAAAGATTCATTAATCACATTTTTAATTTTACCAGAAATCATGTTTTAAACCAAATCCTTGGATAACTTTAAATATTGAACCATGGTCTCTATATTGTGTCAATTGCATCATATTTAACCTCACTTTGTATTTGTGTAGCACTACAACTGAAGATACATTCACCAATACATTCATGGTGTCCAGTACACTAGATGGGGATGAGGACAATCACTTGGACAGCTTCTGGAGCACTGCTCACTGCAGAGTCCAGGATGAACCCGATCACTTTGGCACTGTCAGGATTGACAGGAATGTCAATAAGGTACATGAGATTAAAGGGGAAGCAAATAATAGAGAATGTGCACAAAACTTAATAGTTCCTTTAAATGCACTGATCATACTTTTTCCTTGGGATTGTTACCTCTTTAAAATGTAACCCAGGTTAGAATAAAAGTAAGATTAAAAGAACATATTGTTCTTAATCTTTTCTGAATTTAACTAGATATTGTTAGTAGGACATATTTAGGAAAACATTATAGAATTTTCTTTTTCAAATCAGTCATAATAATATTTCTAATTTTAGATCACCCTAAACTGGAAGTCTAGTGGCAGCCATATTGGTGTCAATGAACTGGAGGTGTACCTGAGCGAGCAACCAGGGATTAATGTACAGAGAAACTATGTTACTACCCCTGGCTCTGGCTGGATCACAACTGAGGATGAGGATGTCTCCGAATTTGAGTTTGAAGAGGTTTGTTTTGCTTAAAATTTATTTTTAAAGAAAAAATTTATAAGAAAACATTTTTTATAGGAAGTCACTATTTGAATAAGATCTGGCATTTAGAATTAATAGTAGAAAATTGAGGTCCAGTAAACGTTGGATAATTAACTTATAGAGCCTGTTATTAGCTTATATCTTTACAGAAGGGTTCCTAGGTTTGTCTTGCATAATTTAACTTAAGAGATCAGTTAGTTCACAAAATCTGTATTTCTTGTAAAACAAAATACAATGCAATACAATATAAGAGTCATGTTTGATGTTGTAGATCCACCTCCTTGGAGGAGCAAGTCTTGCCATGACAGGAACTGACACCAAGATCTTGGCACACTCAATAGAGGGTGACAGCTCTGCAAGGTTAGAGGTCAGGAAAGACCAGATATTCCATACATCACAAGATAGAGTCGTTCAGCCATTTGCAATTCTTGCCCAGAGAGACTCTGATCTTGTTTTACCACCCAAATATGACTGCAAGGACTTGGATGTCACCATCAAAGGTAGGAAGATTTACTAATGTGTTATATTGGAAGAAAAATGGGAAAGTGGCATTTTTACAACATTGATGAAGCAAGATCCTGGCTGCATGTTGATGAACATGGTCTTAGCTTTATAGCACATATGATTCATAAAATATGATGATGCTACAAAATAGGAAATATAAATATTTTGACAAAAGCATCAATGAAACATGTCTCAACTTAATATGCTTGTTAAATTTTACTCTAACAGCAAAGCAATATTTTCTGTTCTTTTAGGTACATTCTCCAAGATGACCAATGTAACAGTTAGTGCTGAATGTAAACTGACCATTGATCATCATGAGCCAAAGACCAATGAGATTGACTTCTTTGACATCAAGACATTCGCAGAGGTTGAAGTGACCACTGCAGATGCTGCAACTACTACACTTGTGGGTACAGTGCTCACAGTGCGAAGTGGTGGATGGGTAAGAACAACCTTTTATTGCACCCATAGGTGCTATATTGTGATAGTTTTGTTCAATGTAAAGATATACAAAAATTAGACTGTAGTTAATTTGAATAGGTGCATCCTCGAAACTTATCATGGATTTTTATTGTATAGCAAGGATATCATTGAATGTCAAATTATCTCCCTAAGCAGAAGTTGCCATAGTTAACAACATGCATTCAGTTAACATTGTGTACAACATTGAGTACAGTGGAACATTTAATATATTTTCACCAGAAGGAGTATGTTTAAGTCCACATGATGCAGTCTGTGTCTGATGGAGCTGTTTTTAAATCATTTTAACTTGTACTTTTAGCTGAAGTCTCAAGATTTGGAGTTGAGGTACACTAATATTACTGTTGAGCCCAATGGCTACCTCACTGCAGATGAGGGTGTTCCTTACGACATTGCCGAAACAGGTATGTATTAAAATTTTATTTACCATGAACATTTTATTCGGTTTTATTTAAATCAAGGTCTGAAAAAGTTTGTCATATTTTGAATCCACATGGAATTCTGTAATGACACAGTGACATTTATTTTCTTTATTCATTTTCCAAAATATGTGACTTATATATATCACAATAAATAAGAAGATAATTGGAGGAATGCTCCACAAAAAACTAAACATCTCAGTTCAGTTATACTCTACTATGTGAGTGCGGCTCCGATGATTTACAATCATTGGTTTGGAATAAGCTAAATAAAACAGCAAATACTCTTCCAGGTGTTGGAGTCGGGTACAGGAGTACTAGTGGCTCCTCTGGTGCTGGCGGAGGAGGAGGCGGAGGTCAAGGCCAAGGTCAGATTTACGCCGGGAAAGCCCATGGATCCTTCCTTCAACCCACCTCCTTTGGCTACAATGGTGGCCACAGTATCTTCCCCCATATGGGTGGACTAGGTGCTGGTAGGATCCACCTAGAAATCTCTAACACATTCATGCTTGATGGCTATCTCACCAGCCGTGGTGGGCAGTACAGATCTGTCCAGGCAGGTGGCGGTAGTGGTGGAAGTCTGTTCATTGAAGCCAAGATCCTTGGTGGGGATGGAACTATTGATGCCTCCGGGGGTCAGGGTTATGACGGCTCCTACTCAAACCATGGTGGTGGCGGTGGCGCAGGGAGAATAGCCCTTTACTACGTTGACAACGACTTTGTTGGTTAGTATTTTTTCACATCTATTATATTAATGTTGTAACTTAAATTCACATTAAAATGACTATTATTCTATTTTGTCTTTATATTTTTGTTATGATCTTGTTCAGGATCTTTGTAAGATTTTTCAAACTGAGGTGTTAAATTCACTGTTAAATCAGTGATCATTTAGATATTTAATTGACTCTTTAGCCATCTGGACCATTCCCCTGGTTGTAAACCTGTGGTCTACTAATTTTCAATGATGTGTGTTTTGTACAATTTTGCAAATGTATTCAATGATGAGTTTGAGAAGCAGGAAAAATGTTAAATCTAAGACATTCTTCTCTTTGAACAGGTGCATATATTGCCGCTGGTGGTGAGGGTGGCGCCAACTCTGAGAATGGTGGCCCAGGTACAATTTACCTCCACAAGCTGCCACGTTCAGAAACAACACTTCTGATTGACAAAACCAAGGCAAACTACGAGGAGATCTATGAAGACACAACTGGCTATGATAATATTGAGATTGCAAACCGAACTCTATATATTGACAACCGTGGCCGATTCCCATTGGATCAGAATCGTAACTTGACTGATGGTTATGATGACATGAGGCAAGGATCAGCTACAGCCTGGGCTTTACCGGGAAGCTATCCATCCAGTGTTGTTGCTACTGAGTTTGATACAGAAGAAAAACCTGATGTAGTCCTTGATGAGATCCAAGTTTACGGAGGTGGCCATATTGCTTTCATCCAAGAAGACTGCAGCACGTGTAACATAGACATCAGACTTGTCGGTATTCAAGGCAACAGACAAGGCAGGATCCATATTGGGTTCAACCAGACCTTGTTCATTGCTGATGGACGCCTCCCTATTGATATGGCTATCTACAGAGGGGGTGAGGGTACCCTACAGGGTGAGCTCAGGGTCATTGGGGTCACTGTCAGAATTGAAGGTGTCCTCAAAGATGTGGAGAACATGACAATTGTAGAAGGAGGTAAGATTATTTTAGCGTAATCATAATCAAAATAGTTCCATATTTTTCAATAAATACTGATATTAGGTTTTCCAGAGAATTAATAGGACAATGAAAATCTTATTGAATCATATTTACTTAAATATGTAAATCATCACTGTTTAGAAATCGATTTATTTATTCAAATACTCATTCATATAATGAAAAAAAACTTTTTACTTCTAGGTACCCTTTTTGTAAGCGAGATGGTTGATCTCAACGGAGACCGTAAAGATACTATTCCCTTCATTGCGATCAACATCCGTAACAATGGAAAAATGGTAGCAAACAATGGAATTGATGTGCGTATTTTGAAGGGCAAGAGTCTTCATGTTTTCCCTGGTGGTATGCTAGAGTCAAACAACTTGGAGATCATCGCCGATGAAGTTTACGTCGACACACTTGCTTCTATTGTATCTGATGGCCTCGGTTACGCTTCTGAAGGTTTGTAATTTTAGAGTCCAGCCAATTAACTTTCAATGACAAGAGAAATATGTTTGATGATTGTAATTAATGTAAATATTGTTTTAAGGTAATGCAAGATGGGATCAGTTTCTTGCATGTAAAATATATACAAACTCATCATAATTACTCATATTCATGATAAATGAGTAAATTAAAACATTTATCAATGTGAACAATGCCATTTCAACAATAAATCTGGAATTCATGAATATGAAAAAGATACAAGTGCCAAAAGTACAAAAGAGCAGAATATTAGAAACATGGCAAAAAACCTAATATCCCAAACTAGTCACTAACACACAAAACATTTTATTATAGCTGGGCCAGGAAAAGGATCCAGAATAGGGGCTAACTATGGCTCAGGTGGAAGTCACGGTGGTGAGGCTGGCAGTGAGTCCACAGGAAATGAGGCTCCTATTGGCTATGGCTCATTCACTTACCCACGTGACTTTGGTAGTGGAGGTGGTCACGGCACAGACACGTTAGGATACAACTATGATGGTAATCCCCTTGTTTCAATTTTATAATAAGAATGCCTAACACTATTCACAGACTTTATAGAAATGAAACCTATAGATTATTGTAAATGGAATTGATAAATAACGAGTTGTGCTAGCTTTTCCACTAAACTGATTTTTTAAATCATTTTTGTTTTCTTTATTATTTATAGTTCATATAAACTCATTATTGTTATATAGGTGGCGCTGGAGGTGGTGCTATCAAAATTGAAGCCAAAAATGTCTTGAAGATAGATGGCAATGTCACTGCTAGTGGTGCAGATGGTGTCAGCGGAACATGGTCTGGTGGTGGTGCTGGGGGCAGTGTATACCTCAACACCAGTGAACTAGATGGCGTTGGCATTGTTGGGGTATGTCAATCTTTTTGTTGTATATTTGGGTACAAGTGCAGTTGGAGCACTTGTACTCCTCTCACTCCTATGGAGTGAATATTTAGTGATCAACTTAGTTTTTCTCTCACTAAAAATAATATGGACTAATTATGAAACTTACGAGGATGGTTCCTAACTTCCTATGTATGTGGTGGAAACTGTGACCAAGTTTCAAGAGGAAACACTGAAGCCTACTGAAGGAGTTCCAAAATTCATTCATTCATACAATTTTTCTCCAACATTGTATCCACTCAGAGGATATCAACTAAAGGACAGCAATGAAGACTAAATTTTTGTAATATATAGAATAGGAAATTCACACCATCCATTTGGTTGTACAGGTTGTTGGAGGAGATGGTCGCAATGGTGGCTCAGGAGGCCGCATATCTGCCTACTATGACACCAGCTACTATATAGGAGAGTTCTCATCTAGTGGTGGTAGTCATTCTGGAGGAGAGACAGGTGCTGCAGGAACTGTGTTCCTCAGTGACAAGACTACTGAGGAGAAAAGGCTACAGGTCTACAATAACCCAAATGGAGTTCAAGGGGTAAGAGCTTTGCATTATTTATGGATGTAGCTAGCTATTAGGCAGGTAACCAACATTTTACAAAAAAAAGTTTTTGGACTTTTTTTTGACTAAAACTGAAAATCATGTCCCATCAAAGTCTAATACCCTATTTGGCCCAAGACTTGCCTGACACTTTTAAATCATGATCACTTGTCACGTCAGTATGAATATTTTCTATTTATAGCTTCGTCGTACCAGAGTCACAATTCCCGCGGTGAAGACTGAAGATCATAATGTCCAGGTGTTAGATCTGGGTGACTATGCTCAGGTTGGTCTTGTAGCTGTTGATGCTAATAGTATACCAACTACTGGAGACAGGGAGCTTCAGGTTCTCACAGTTGATGGTGACCACACTGCTGGTGTCCATGTGGAGCCTGGAATGTGGCTGAATATTCAGTTCAATGATTCTGCTGTTCTATCCTTCCATGTTACCCTCTATGATGTAAGTACATGTAATATAAGGTATAGTGATATGTAATGTAGCGTAAAGTAACGTAATGATGTAGAATGTGATGAAATGTATCTTTAGCTCTTATATTGTACTCTTCTTTATGTTGCTCCTTGTTTTACATTTCTGCAGAGGGTATACAGAGTGATTAATTTTATGAAAAAATGAATATTTAGTCAACTTCAAGAATGTGTTTGGTGTTCATTCCAGGGTAGAAAATACATAATTTAACTAACTGACTGCCTTTTAATTAACTATTTACAAATGTATGCTTATAAGATGTTTGACCTGAAAAATATGCTCCTATTTGTTCCAGGATGCTAAAATTAACTTGCCATTTGAGACTTACTTGAAAGACTCTAGAGTTATCTTATATGGTGGAGAGTTGCTTGGTTTGAAAAAACTAAATGTATCTCTCAATGGAGAATTCATAGCATACCCCGAGGCACGTCTGTTTGCTGATTATGACAGCGAGTTCAACTTGGAGAGCATTGAGGTAAAAGTTTTACAGTACTTGTACTGCACAGTTTATATGACCATTTATTTTATTTTCAATACAGTTATTTGATTTTATATATTAGACATCTTGAATTTTAGATTTTGTGAAAAATGTCATGATCAAATCGAACCAAAAATTGGGATAAAATGCTCACAGGCACAGCAATGTTAAGTACTATACAACCTCATTTTTATATGTATTTTGCTTATATAAAGTTTTTTTGTGCCATTTGGTGTTGGATGGTGGTATACTCGGCTTTGAGGGAACCGCAGCAGCTGAAGATGTCATGACCATGAGCCTTGATGCTCTTATAGTTAGGGGTGGTGGCTTATTCTATGCAAACAAACTCGACCTTACAGGTAAGACACTTAATATATTGAGCATCATTATCACACACAAATAAACAGGAAATTTCACTTGTACTTAATTTTGGCCTAAAAATATGCCTTATTTTGGGTGATGTAGATTTTCTAAATCTAGGCCTTTTTGGACAAACGAGCTAACATGCTCTCCAAATTACCAACCAGCTTTTATGAACTTGTTCTTTATTAATTTCAGCTAAAACTATTGAGATCGACGGACAAGGAGTAATTGATGCTTCGGGACGTGGTTATGAACCTGGTGAAGGTTCAGGTGCCGGAATCTCTGATGCCGAATTCAAGGGAGGCTCAGGTGGCTCTCATGGCGGTGTTGGAGGTCAGGGCAGTCACACGACATACTCTAGCATGGCTTATGATAACGTCATGGAACCAACTGACTATGGTAGTGGAGGAAATAAAATCAACAGTGAACAGGTAAGAAATACAATATTACACAATACCATAACTGACCATTCATACTGCATCCCTTCCTTTGGAATAGTAATTGTGCTATGATCCCCATACGGAAGGGTAACAGCTCAGCACACCAACAACTCATCGTGAAATGATTTAGAAATAAATTTCATTGAATTTATAACATTTGTACTAACATGTATAGTTAATAAAAATCATAACAGATTAAAACCAGATCTTTAGTGAATCCATTTTATGATTAAACCATTCCATGTGTTCAATAGGTTGGAGGTCAAGGAGGTGGTGTAATCCTGCTATCTGCCGACAGAATTGTCATCGATGGTGAGATTAAGTCTAATGGCTCAACTTCCTACACTAAAGGCTGTGGTGGAGGAGCTGGTGGTAGCATCGTCGTTAAAGCCAAACAAGTTTCAGGTAAAAATCATCTTTTAATGATTCACATATTTTTACAACTATTATTAGGATTATTTTGTTTTTTAGAAATGAACTTTGTCAATTGAAATCTATTGTAAAACTCTTAAATTATGACCCCCTAAATTCAGGTAATGAACCATCAGGAACTTTTTGTGAATTGAATAAGTTTTACAGTATTTTACGCACACTTATGAAGATCATTATTTCTTGCGCAGGTTCTGGTTCTGTTGTCTCCAGCGGAGGAGATGGCGCTACAGTTTCGTTCTGTAACAAATATGACGAAAACCTTCGCTGTGAAGAATGTAACAATGGCTACTATTGGTCGGATTATAACTGTGTTGCCAGCTGCCAACATACGTCCAATGAGTGCTGTGATCAAGACAAATATAATGACGCATGTGTGGGCAGCCATGATGCATGTCTAGATAGTGACGCACACTGTAGGAGTAATGGTTACTTCAACTTCAATTATTGTGATCCCATTGGTCGTACATGTAAAGGAGAATCAAGTCCTGCCGATAGTAAAGTAAGTAATTCTGTGTTATTGGTGAAAAGGGACAACATAAGAGAAGGCAATTAGGAAATTGAAGGACTCAATAAGATTAATGTTAATTAATCAATTAATAAGACAATTAATTAATTAATAAGACAATTTCTGAAGTTGAGGCATTTCCTGTGGCTGGACAGTAGTTTGAAGAGTTTGAATGATGAAATATTGTAATGACCCTTGATCGTAATTTGCTCCTACAGCACAACTAGTTTAAGCTTTTATAGCTCGGTGTTTAGAGCATCAGGCTCTGGATCTAAGGGTCCTGGATTCGATTCCTACATGGGGCATTGAACACACTTTCTCTATGTCTTTATCTAGCTAGTTACACTACACACAGACTTTAGTCATACCCCATTACAATACAGTTTGCTGAAATAATAAAATTTTACATGCTTCAATAACTTGGTTTTTATTTGTACTCCAGACTCTTGGTGGTGGTGGAGCAGGTGGTCGTATAGCTATATTCGCCTCTGAATCCTTCACCTATACTGGCTCCTACAGATCAATTGGTGGCAGGTCCCCAAGTGAGTATGGTGGCCCTGGAACAGTTGTCGTCTTTGCCACTGATCCAGAAACAGAAGTGACCACATCAAGCTTGTTTGTTGACAACGGAGGCAAGCAACCAGTCAATGATTTAATCGCAGATTCCACCCAGGATAGCTGTAGAGCATACGTCGTGGCTGATAACAGCTTTGGTGTATCTACTTTCGATTTTGATGAGGTGACTATCACTGGTAGTGCTCATCTTGCCTTCAGGAGCAACGGAGGATCTACAATTACTGTGACCTTCCAGATGCTTCATGGAGACCTGACTGGTCTGTTGCATGTACTACAGGGTATGCCTGTAGAGATAGTAGATGGTGACAGTCCAATGCCAGCCTCATTCTTCTTGTATGAGAGTGCACAGTTACAACTCCCTGCAGGTAAGATACAAGAATTCTTGATATGAATATAAATTTCCTATCTCCTATTTCCTATTTTGGAATGTTTTTATTTAATTTTTGACAATTTATTAATTAAAATAAGGGAACATGGGGCAAAGCGGCCCAAAAAATTTAATTTTAAGTTGTTCTGTACGGGGTATTTTCGTATCTGTCAATCATCGCGCACTTTGATGTTCCACTTTATTAATGGTTTGTGGTTTACATTTTTCGAGTGTTTTATACTTTCCTAGGACCATCTTCTGTGATTTTTCAATGGTCAAAAATATTGTCGAGAGTGGGGCAAAACGGCCCATGGGTGGGGCAAAACGGCCCACCCTCTGTTACATGGGTTTTGAAACCAAAATTAATCAATTACAAGACTCGTCCACAAACATCTTATCTCAGACGTTCAAACCTTTGACAGATAAAGTATTCTTAACCCCTACCATAATTCTAGTCATTCGATATATGTCGGAAGGAAATTAGGCACAAGCCAGATGTTAAAATTGTTACATTTGAAAACCAATTGTTCTTGCACAATAAGATTTTTGTATGTTATAACATGTGTGGGCCGTTTTGCCCCAAAGACATGTGAATTTTCAAATAGACGTCATTTTAATTTGCCTTATATTTGAAGCTCGAAATTTTTACAAATAAATAATAAATGTGCACACTCTATGTAAAATGTTAAATCAAAACGATATTCTATTGTTGCCGGATTTTTTAGAGATTCTCGTGAGAGGGGTAATTTCCAAAAAAGAGGGTGAAAAGTAGAATTACCTCTTACGTAAAGCGAGACGCTGCTTGGTTAAAAATGGACGCTCGAGAAGGTGGCAGATATTTCAAAATTCGATTTTGTGACTTTTGAAGAACCATCTTTTTATAGTTCAAAAGATATTTCGATGGGCCACTTTGCCCCAGAGGGCCGTTTTGCCCCATGTTCCCCTACTTGTATGGTTTTAATGGACCATTTCAGTTCAGTTTAGTCCAAATACAGACTTGTTATAATTATTCTTTAATCCTGTAAACAGATACCCAAGGTTTACATGTTGGGTATAATCAATTATGATTTATGTTAAAAACATTGCAGAGGTATTCCTAAGTGGTTTGGACTACAAGGATGTGGAGATCAATGGAATCCTGACAGGCATCCAAGACCTTCACATTGGAGAAGGAGTCAATATTGTTATTGGACCTGAGGGTCAAAGTGCCGGCCTGGACAAGCAGGAGTTCACTATGAACTCAGTGAATATCTACGCTGATGGTGTGCTTACTTCCTTATATGGAGAGGGCGCAACAACTAGCCGGCCTTCCTTGGGTCTCACATTGACTGAGGAACTCAGACTGCACTCTGGTGGCGTTATACAGGTGCGTGAAATTGTGTTACATTTTTACAGATATAAGTAAAACTCCTGCCCTAGGTGTAAATCCCCATCAAGGTTCAAAATGTCTTATTCTCATAGAAATCAATTTTCCTGTGTATGATTTATGGTATGCAGATCATGCTATAATCAGATGTTGAAAAATGGTGGATGCACCTATAAAGTACATGTATGATACTATATTTCTATCTTTTTCTAGACTAACTGGATCCGTGCAGATACAGGGAGTGTGTTACTGGAGAGTGCCTCATTTATACAGACAAATGCAAGAGCCCCCACTAGGTCTGATGGTGGTAGAGATACACCTGCTGGAGGTAAGATATGCCAGTTTACTCACTACTTATTGGTTTGAAGTAACTCTGAATATATGTCATATCTGATGAGTAGGCTGAATATAGTATATGTGGATAGTGTGAACATATAATTCTTGCCTAAGCCAGGAGTGGGCAGCTATCGCCCTTCTGATATGTATTTAACCTGCTTATAACCTGTACATTTCTCACTAATAGGTGGCTCTGGTGGTGGTCATGGAGCTTGTGGTGGCAATGGAGTGGGTCAGACTATGGTCGGGCACCCTCATGGTATCCTCTACGAACCCTCAGACTTTGGAAGTCAGGGAGGTATCGGAGGAGCGGCTACAACTGGTGACTGCTACCCCCTCTATAGCTCAGAGGATGATGTGCCCGCAGCAGGCAGAGGTGGTGGAATCATTCAGCTCACAGCTACTGGATCAATTGAGATTGATGGAGACCTATTTGCTAATGGCGAAGATTCTCAAGGACCAAGGTTAGTTAGGTTTAAGAACTGGGAACTTGCTTTTTAAGCATATCTCCATTGTCGTTATCTTAGCTATTATCTTGGTGTATATATACTATACTTTGCACTTTGCCTTATAATTTTGCAATTAATTTTTGAGTAACATGTAATGTAAAAAAGATTTATTTGGTTCATAGATGGCTATTTATAGTGTTTTTCTTTATGAATAACATATTACTACATACAATCTGCCTTATCTATCTTACAGAGCTGGAGGAGGGGCTGGTGGAAGTATTTTCCTATCTGCCGCTACAGAATTTGCTGGTCTCGGCACAATGTCTGCAATAGGTGGCGCTGTTGATGACACTGACACTAACTGTGGTGGTGGTGGTGGCGGCGGTGGTCGTATCGCTATCGAGTATGACACCAACAACTTCATCGGTTCAGTGGCTGCCCAGGGAGGTTGGGGTCAGTATGAGTGTGGAGGCGCGGGAACAGTTCTGTGGCACTACATAACTAATGACACCAACAAGCTGGTTGTAAACAACAACAATGTTTGTAAACCCAAAGTCCCTGCAATCACATATAGCCAACTTGATAACCTCAATATTGGCAGAGATAGCTTCAGGACCTGGCTGTTTGATGAAGAAGATGGCAAGACTCACGAGTTTGCAGAGCTGGAGATCAGTGGAAGTGCTGAGTTGGCCATCTATAGGGCTAACACTGACACATTTAACCAGTCTGTCCTTGTTGAGAAAACTAGTGGTGATAAGAGTGGTCTCTTCCATATAGGACCAACTCAGGTAAGCTTAAATATTCTAGAGCCTCTGTTCATTGCAATATTGCGACAAAAACTGCATTCACATTTACTGATATGAAGCAAAGAACACAAATTTTAAATTGTATTTTTCATTCTGTTGTAATGTACATTTAAGATTGTCATGATTTACTCATTTTTCTCAGTTAAAAGGTGGTAATTAAATCTGTTCAATGCAGCTGTACACTTTACAACTATAGCCATCATTAGTCTATTTTCAGGTGTTCAGATTTACTAAGATATCAGTTTTTTACTGAACCTTGTATATTTCCAGAAACTTGAAGTCGACTTGCCCCCAGACAGTCCTGAGTTGATGTTCAGCTTACACATCTACCCAGAGGGTGTTGTCCAGATGAAGAGACAGCTCTACATCAACAATATTACCCTTGATGTTGAGGGTCAGGTCTCTGGTGTGGAGGACCTCATCATTGGAAGAGACTCAACCATTGTCATAAGGTAAAGATATATTCATTACTTTGTTTTTTTGCATGAATATTGTAAAAAATGGTAAAGATTATGTTCTCATTTACCATGTATGTAAATGCTAACTTTCATATACTCGAGCCAATATTCCAACTGATACTTAATGTGAAAATTATCTTCCATATTAGTATAATGTCCTCTTTTGCTTAGTGTTATATTTCTCAGCTATTTACCCATGCTTTTCATTAAATCCTTACTACTCCCATGCTATTTCACTTTGAGTCTTTTATTGTTTTACCTATTTAGATTGCCTCACCAATTATTGAACCCTCGCCACTCCCCTGCTTTCTCCCTTTCACGTATTAAGCATGCACTTTCTGCATTCACGTATTAAGCATGCACTTTCTGCATTCTAGACCTACTGGCATTGAGACTGAATCAAAGACTCTCACGTTCAGCAGTATAACAGTGCAAGGTGGTGGAACCATGATTGTTGAGACCAACAGCAAGTTCCCCTTGATCCTCAGTGGTACCAGTCTCAGTGTGGAGAGTGGAGGCAGGCTAGAGGTGGACAACTGTATCATCAATGTTGTGGACCTGAATGTACACCAATCTGGTTACATCACTGCTGACTATAAGGTATGACATCATAAACACAACTGCTTAACTCATAGAAGTCTGAACCATTTGAACTTTTTTTGGTAAACAAGTTTTAGATTTGTTTGGCTTGTTATATGAGACTGGTGTGAGTTCACATGAACAAAATTAGATATTGATATTATGAAATTATTTTGCTAGCAATTGCTGTGAATAGGTTTCAGTTAAACCAAAGACGATAAGATCTGTTCTTTTATTAAAGATCCATATTGGATTTAAGAAGACAACAGTCATACAAACATATTTCAATTGTAAATAAATTGTGCATGTTTTATGTTCATTTTCAGTCTGGAGTGACTGGGAATACCAATACAGGCTATGGTGCCCAAGGAATGGGTGCAGGCCATGGTGGACAGGGAGGTCGTAACAATGCAGGAGGTGGTGCTGGTATTTACTATGGTAACATGCTAGAACCAACAGACTTTGGTAGCTATGCCTACAGGGAATACTACGGAGACTATTTCTATGCCTATGGTGGTGGACGAATTCAGATTGAAGCCACCGGAGATGCTACTGTTGACGGTAAGTGAAGTGCACTAAACTATTTTTGTAGTGTAACGTAATGAGTTTTGACACTTTTCTAATCCGTATTTAAGAGGAAACCAGTCATATTTGTCATGAAAAAAAGTTTCAATTCAATCTTATTATTTGTCAAATATGCAATATTGCTATTCCTCAGTTATACCATTTAACCTTAACCAATCTTTGCGACACATATTGAATGAGTCCATACTGTTGCAGGAACAATCAGTGTTGATGGAGCTGATGGCATAGATGACCATGGTGCATCAGGTGGTGCCAGTGGTGGCAGTATATACCTCAGATGTGGTTCATTCCATGGAAAGGGTATCATTCGCAGTCATGGTGGCAAAGGTCAGTTACTTTTTTGAATTCACAGAAAGATCATTATCACTAAAACTTGCGAAAGTGTATATTGATAGATATATTAAGATAATTGATTGATTAAAAAAGACATCTTGTAGGTTTTGGTAATCTGAATGAATTTTCTATGTTACCATTGTGTACCTTTGAAAGCCTAGTCACCTTGCTTTTTATTGTGATTCCCAGGAAGTACATCTGGTAACACAGGAGGTGGTAGTGGGGGGCGTATAGCAATCTACTACACTAGCACAGAGTTCCAGGGTAGTCACACAACATATGGTGGCAAAGGGAATTCTGGGAAAGTAGGTGCTGCTGGTACAGTGTACATTGAGAAAGAAGACCCACTCCTCAATGACAGAACACTCATTGTGGACAATGGAGAACCTTACGATGTTACGGTATGCATTTTTATCATATTTTCTTTGATTGAATGCTAAAAGATATAGATAATAGATAATTTGAATTTTTCAATCGATGAAAATCTTGAATGGGTTAAATACTTTAAAATTGATTTTATGTAAAACCATGATTGCTTTTGCTGTGTCACAGAAGAAAAATTGCATGAACATTTATTTCTCCTACAGGCCAAGATCAACAACTACGCTTATGTATTCCAACAAGATAGCAGTAGGACATGGATCCCTTACCCCTCAGGCACTACAAGTCACGCACTGGAACAACTGATCATACTGAATGGTGCCCATGTGGCCCTACAGCCATTATCAGCAGGTACTGCCAGTCTGAATGTGCACACCTTATCTGGCAGTGATGTCACAGATGACTCCCTACTTGGTACCCTCCATGTAGGTAATGCACAGAGTGTTTTCATCACTCAGAGCAACTTGTACTTCCCATTGAACCTGAATGTCTACACTGGTGGCTCTATCAGCTTCCCTGACCAGGTTAAACTGTACAATGTTGATGCTTACATCGATGGCGCTATCACTGGCCCCGATGAGTTCACCATCCAACATTCAACTGTCACTATGGGAGCAAATGCAAAAACAACCGGACAAGGAAATGCTGGAGAATTTGTGTTCGAAACAAGTTTCAGCCTTTTGACATCTGGTGTATTTGACCTCACAGCACTTGATTCCTCAGCGATAACCTCAGCCTCACTCACTGTTGGCAATGATGGTACCCTGAATGCACGCAAGATTGTCATCACATCCACTGATGTCCTTGTTGAAGAAAAGGGTATTATAGATCTGGATCAAATGGGACAAGTGCAAGATGGACCTGGTAAGAATTGCTCATAAGGTTGATGTATGAAATAACTGTTCATCAAATAAACAGGCATAATAAATTAAATGATATATGAAAGGTTAAAAGTAAAATCAATATCAGAATCCTTTGTACAATTATGTATGGGTAATAATCAAATGAACAAGAGCATTAGAAATTATGCCACCCACATTGACTTTTCTCAAACATTCAAAATTGCTACCATGATTGAGCCAACATACCCAAAACCTAATCACCTTTGAGCAAGTTAATCAAATAAATGATAACACATTAATGATGATTAAAAATTCCAGGCTACTATGCCCAGCGCAGTGGAGCTACTCATGGTGGAGAGGGAGGTCGAGGATATGGCTACTCTGTACGTGGTACTCCCTATGATCAGTTCTATGAGCCTACTGAGGTGGGTTCTGGTACACCTGGTAACACTGCTGGTGGAGGAGCCATCAAGATTATGACAACCAATGCAAATGTATATGGTGTCATCACAGCTAAGTATGTTTCACTATCAATCACATTTGCTTAAAATATTTTTCAAAAAGGTAAATTTTAATCAGTTCATTAGGTAGACTAAAGCTTGGATAAGTGTTCAATGATGCATTCATATCAAAACTTATAATGATGAAAATACAGAAAAATGGACTTTTGATAAAGAAATTAATTTTCATGAAAATGTGAATAACCATTTTTTGCAAATTAAAGAAAATTGATTGAATATTGTGAAAAACCTATCAACAGATAATATATGTATCTTTTTCTCTTCATCTAGTGGCAAGACAGCTACATGTGACTGTGGTGGCGCAGCTGGAGGAAGTATCTGGATCACTGCATCAGAGAACATCCTTGTAACAGGTAAGCTGGTTATGGAAAAATACAGAAAATTGAAAGAATATAAAAATCTAATATCGAACACTCTGTTCAATGCTTGTCTTGACGCTATTGTTGAATTAAGTGAGAATACAGAGTTCTATGTTTCGTGATAGTATTTGGGAAACACTGTCTCATTGTTGACGTACAAATGTGACATAATCTTTCCAAATATTTTTAAGTACTATTAAGGTATAGTTCTATATTCTGTAAATAAGTGACATTACATGTATGATTGATATGGCTCTTTAATATTTATAATTCAGGCTCTATAACTGCCAATGGTGGTAATGGCTATGGCTCATATGGAGGCGGGGGTGGTGGAGGTCTCATTGCCCTTTACTACAAATATGGTGGTATCGGAGGCACCGTCACTACATATGGTGGCACAGCCAATCAAGAGAAGGGTGCTGCTGGAACCGTCTACATTAGTGTCAATGATCCATTGAATACATGGTCTCGGGTAAGAATATATGCGAATCGTTGTTAATCATAGCATTGTTTCACCAATTTTAAAGCAATAATGGGCAATATTTGAGTGTACAAACTCAAAAAGTCAGTGAGCTATATTCAGCATTTCTAGCTATTGGGATTTAGTAATGTCGCATTTAACTGGTCTACAGTATAATTATTTCTCCACCAAAAAGTTGAGATCACTGATTTTTGTAACCAATATATAGAATTTGTTGTCAGAGTTGCAGTTTTGTAAGCATTTGCAAGTTGGACATAAGGTTAAGCATTTCAATAAGCAATTACAGTAATTGAACAACTGTACTATTGAAGACCTTGTATATTTGTGATTTCAGGCTATAGTTGACAACAATGAGGTTAGTACAAATGCTCGAACAATCCTCACTGTCAATGACGATACATACCTCTTCAGCATGGATGAACTCACCATGACAAAGAACGAGTGGGTGTCATTCAAAGCGCGTGGTGACAGTGACCCAATTCTTACTGCTAGAATCGGACAGATCCATGGTAACAAGGACACAACCCTTGAAATTGGTAACAGGTTATCTTTCTTCTGGAATACCAGGGCAACTTCACCATCATCTACACTTGACCTTGAGGTGGATATGTTAGTCAGGGTTGGAGCGACTGTAGATATGCCAGCAACAGTTGTTGTCCAGCGAGGCACCATCTTGGATGTTTGCGGTGTTATGGGTAATGTGGAGAATCTCGAAGTTCGAGATCAAGGTACGATTAAGATGCACTACCCAGCAAGCACCAATGAGGATGGAGATGGAGAGGTGAAGCTTACCAGTGTTACTATTGATTACAATGGTAATATGGTTAATTCAGGATCTTGTGGTGGTCAGCCACGAGCCCATGTTAACCTATATGTTGATGAACTGATCAAACGCAGTGATTTCAACCTTCATGGTAGCTACTACCATTTACAAGGCAGCTATGATACAACACAGCTGTATCCCACAGGTATGGGAGACTACGTCAACCACACTTGCTTCCCTTATGAAGGTGATCTAAGGATCTTGAATGGGCAGTACTGCTATCTACCCACAGCTAATATCACCGAATACACATATGACTCTATCTACATTGAAACTGGTGGCGAGTTAAGAATTGATGGTACAACTGTTGATGGCTTCAACAAGACTATCATCAATGTTGGTACACTAACCATCAGACCAAATGCTAAGATGACAGGTATGGGCACTGGGTATAAAGAGAATGGTCCTGGATTTGGTGAAGGCAACAATCAAGGTGGAAGCTATGGTGGTCTTGCTGGGACTGTGACAAATAACAGTAAACTCTATGGAGATATAGAGAACCCTATGGACTATGGTAGTAATGGTTATATGGCAAATGAGGATCAGGGACGTGGTGGAGGCCAGGTCTGGATTAAGGTCACAACCGATCTCATAGTTGATGGTACCATTGATATGAGTGGTATGAGTGCTTCAACTAGTTATTATGGGGGTGGAAGTGGAGGAAGTATCCGCATTGATTCCAACACTCTCACTGGTATAGGTACAATCAAAGCTGATGGAGCATCTAGAGGCGGCAGTGGAGGAAGGATCTCAATTAAGCTCAATACTGAATACACCTTCAAGGGAGATGTCACAGTAAATGGAGCAACTGGTGCTTCCCAGAAAGCCTCAGATGGAACCATCTTTATCCGGGATTATTATAATGGACAGACCAGGAACAAACTGTCAATAGGTGCCACTACTGCAGCAGTGCCTCTCGTTGAGCAGATCCCTCTGCCTTCTGGTCTTACCATGGATATCATCAACAATGCAAAACTGGAGATCAAATCTGACAAAACTGTTGGTGCTCTCCAGGGTGATGGTACTGGTGAGATCACCATCAAATCAGGAGCAACTCTGACTGTTACAGGAACAGCTGATGACATCAGGGGTGTGAGATGTGACTTTATCATTGAGGACGGTGCTACACTGAACACTGAAGCAGTTCCAAACTACTTGATTAGTGGAGAATTACTCCAAGTCAATGGAAAAATCGCTGCTGATAAACTCACTGTTGGTAGATTTGCAAAGTTTTATTTGAGAGATGCAGCTGAACTTTATGTCAACGGTCTTGAAACTTATGAAAATGTGACAATATTTGTGGAGGATGATGTTATTGTTGGGAAAAGTGAAGATGCTTTCAAGCTTGATGACCTCATTCTTGGACCCAAGAGTGCTTTGTACTTCACCAAGACAAGCAACACACTTGAGGCAACTACTTTCTACATGCATGCTGAGTCAATCCTCACCACCACAACTGCTGAGAAGTATTTCTACATCTCTGGTACTGACATCACCATCAGTGATGAGGCTGTTATAGATGCCAACAAGGGTGGTCTCCAACAAGGTCCTGGAGCTGGGTCAAGCTCTAAAGGAGCCAGTCATGGTGGAGATGGTGGTGGAGATACAGGCAATCACTATGACTCTTGTCTTGAACCCACCCAAGCTGGAAGTGGCTCAGGCTCTTACAGGGGAGGAGGTATCATCAAGATAACAGCCACTGGAACCTTATCCATAGATGGTACACTTGGTGTAGATGGTACTGATGTGACCAACGCAGGAGGAACTAGTGGTGGTACCATATGGCTTGATACAAATGTGTTAACTGGACATGGAAGTATTACTGCTGATGGCGGCTCTGGGGCAAGTAATGCTGGAGGAGGCGCTGGAGGTAGAATTGCAATCTACTGCACAATCATGTCTGACTTTAATGGTAAGATCACCACATATGGTGCTGAAGGTTCCACGCATGGAGCAGCAGGTACCGTCTTTGTTGAATACACTGAGCTTGGGATCGCAAAGACCCTTCTCACTGTCAACAATAATGGACTTCTAACTGAAGGAAGGACCATACTTAGTGGCCTCTCTGGACAGATTAAGATGGATCTTAGAGGTGACTCTGTTGTGGAGTTTGAAGATACTGGTAGTGAAATCACCATTGAGAAATTATTTGGAGATTACACTGGAACCGTATACTTCAAAGAGAATCAAGTTGTTTCCATGGTAACAACATATGGTATCCAACAAGCATATGCTTTACCATGCCGTGTGTATATTGAAAATGGTGCAACTGTTTCCCTTCCACCCAAGCTTTTGCTGACTGATCCATATCTTGTTGATGAAAGACGTCCCAATCTTGAAGTTTATGGTACAATAGATAACGTACGTGAGCTGAAGGTTGGAGAAAATTCAGAAGTCATATTTGGCAAAGATTCCAACACTGCACTTGGTTCAACAATATCTGACCCTCCAGGAACTCTCTCTTTCACTAATATTGATGTTCTGAGCACTGGAAAACTGGATGTCTCTGAAGATCCTGATAACCCATTCAATTTAATTGCCCTCACTAAGTTCACTGTACATTATGATGGCTATGTGAAAGCAACTAACTTGTACATTGAAACCCCAAGCCTTCAAGTGGCATTTATGGGACACATAGATGTTGATGGTGCTGGTAGTGCAGCAGATACTGGGCCTGGTAAAGGTGTACAACACAACAGTGGTGGATCAGGAGCTACTTATGGAGGACGTGGTGGTTCAGCCCAAGATGGCTCTCAACCTGCTGAGACTATTGGTAGCTTGTTTGATGCCACAACGCCAGGATCTGGAGGTGGTAGTGGTACACTTAATCCAACCAACACAAATGCTGGTGGCAGCGGTGGTGGAATTATGAACCTGAAGATTACATCTGATCTACAACTTGATGGTAATATAACTGCCAATGCTGGTGCAGGTCTTGCATACGGTGGTGGTGGCTCTGGAGGAGCTATCAAGATAGTCACTGAAGACATGAGTGGAACTGGCGACCTGTCTGTACTCGGAGGTGATGCTGGTACACTCGCAGGTAGTGGTGGTGGTGGTGGACGTCTCAGGGTAGAGATCACTGGTGAAGACAAATTCAAAGGTAACTATTTCATCAGTGGAGGTGATGCAAGTGCTAATACTAATGCTGTAAATTCCCAAGCTGGTGGTTCAGGTACTGCATTCATAATCACTATGGTTAAGAACAGACCTTACTACTCCCTCTACATCAACAATGAATTTGCTGCTGGTGAATCAATGGAAGCCACATATCTCGATGAAGATGACAGTATTGCCTACAATGAACTCCACATCCATAACAATGTAGAGCTCTACATTGTCCGTGAAAATGCTTTCATTGTGACAAGTGACCTACAGTGTGACCAGTCCAGTACCATACACATCCCAGACAATGTTACTTTCCATGGAGATGATGGTAAAGATGAGACAACTATTCCTTGCAGTTTCAAAGTCAGCTCTGAGGGAGAGGTTATTCTTCCACTTAAGCTTACACTGGTGGGATCAGGCAATGTCTTTGAAGGTATGTTATCATCCTTTACCAATATATCAATGCAATATAAACTTAATATTTTTGTCTTGTTTTTGACATTTAGAATTGAATTAAGATTTTAGCATACTGGAATAAAACTCATTGTTAACTAAAATCAGTGTATTTATCCATTGTTTCATGTTTGTAGGATTGATCACCAATGTGCGTGACTTGATTATCGCCCCAAACATGACAACAGTCTTCTCCCCTCAGACCAGAACAGCAACTAGAGTTGACGGAGAATACACCTTTATCAGTGAGCGTGGAGCCTACAGGTTTGCCACATTTACCATCAAGGCTTATGCTCAGGTGACCTTTGAGGGTTCCGACAAACCACTTTTGCTAGGTACTCTAGAGATGAGCTATGGCTCTATATTGTGGGGAATGCAGGAGTTGACCCTACAGAGCAATGACATTATACTTCACCCTGGAGCCAAGATTGATATGGTTGGTGGTGGTTATGGAAGTGCTCAAGGAGAGGGAGCTGGAGCAACAGTAAGTGCATTTTGTACATTTTGTCATGATTGAGAAAATTATTTCAAAACTGGAAGGTTTGATTTTTTGTACCATGTAAATTACTTTGAAATGTGACATCATCAGTCCCAGGATGAGTTCCAATATCATTGGGGGGGGTCATCTTTTTACAGCATCTTATACCTCTTATGATTTTGTGTGTCTTACATCTAAAATACAACAAATTATTATAAATATTTATTTTGCTTGTGTACCGTACTGGCTAATGTACCTCATGTCTGGAGCCCCCTTCCCCTGGTGATTAAAAGCCTTAACTCTATCGGGGTTTGCTTTTAGGTAAGTGGTGTTGGTACCGGAGGTGGCTATGGTTCAGAGGGTGGTTCTCCTAGTGCAGGCTACTCAGGTGGCCCATCCTTTGGTCTTGTACGTGACCCAGCCAGCATGGGAAGTGGAGGAGGTAACTCCAACTCAGGTGCAGGAACTGGAGGTGCTGGTGGTGGTTTACTCACTCTTAAAGTCAGCCAAGAGCTCAATGTTGAAGGTAAGTTCAACCATCTTTGATATTATGCTTACAACAATTCATGTTGTATCAAGAGTTCATCTATCATAAATATGTAAGATCGTACTAAGTTTCTAAGTTGACTCCCAAGGATAAAGTCATTTTGACTTCACTCTCATATTATTCATGTATTATTTATGTTAGATATCAACATATTTTATTCTTGGTACATTGACTTTAGATAATTGTATAGAGCAGTTTCTCTAATTGTAAATATTATCATTGAATTTTCTTATTCTCAACCTGTTACAAAACGTTGCCATTAAAATACTTACTCTCTTGCCAGGTACAATCAACGTCAATGGTGCAGATGGTACAAACAATGGAGGTGGAGGTAGTGGTGGTTGTGTGTTAGTTGAGGCAGTCAAGTTTACCGGACATGGCCTCATCTCTGCCAATGGTGGATATGGATCTGGCAATGGTGGCGGTGGAAGTGGTGGTCGAATTAGGATCACATTAGATGACATGTGAGTTTTATAAAAAATGAATTTCGTACAAATAGTCCCAATAGAAACCCAATATCATTAACTCAAATAAAAGAAGTAAAAACTATGGAAAACAATTGGGTGAAATAAGCAAGCAACATGAATCTAGTTATTAAATGATCAACATTATCACAATTGAATAAGATTTCTCATCACCATATTGTACAAACTCAATCTCAAATGAATATTCATTGTTAGGTGGAACACATTTTATAAAAACCTCCTTGACAATCAACATTCTTCTATGTATTTCCAGCTATGACTTCTCTGGTACAATCACTGTATTTGGTGGTGGTAATGATAACCTCCTATCAGTCAAGGCTGGTCCTGGTACAGTATATACCATAGAAGGTGTTGCCACATTGTCCAGCCCACCAAAGAAACTCTTCATCATTGGTGATACTGAAGGTGCCTTGCCAAAGCAGACTAGAGTACAGATCACTGGTGCTGAAGATTCCGACTTCATGTATGACTACATGGAAATAAAAGGTATGAGTTTGTATTGTACCTGAATCTTCTCAAGTAATTTATATGGCTTCTTGTTCAGCTATGTTTATTTTCTTATTTTGAATGTTGACTTCCCTAAGTTTTTCAACAATCGTTTGTATAATAGTCATTCCAATAAGAATAACTATTGAAACTCTTATGACTTTCAGGATATGCCCAAGTGGAATATGATGGTTCTGACAGGACATTCCAAGTTGCTAAGATGGTTGGTGACAAGACTGGATGGATGTATGTACGAGATCAACAGATCCTCCAGGCTGAGTTTACCGAGGGTGTCGTTTCAAGTACCACCACATCAGTGAATTTGGACATTGCAGTTGATGCTATCCTCCATGTGCCTATTAATATGACTATTGATGGTACTATTATTAACCTTGCTGGGAAGTGTACATTCAACAATCTTGTCATTGAGAAAGGTGGAGAGCTCAACCTTGCAAGTACATCCCAGACTGCACTTTTCCAACAGGGAGAGTACAAAACTACAAGTGAGCCTGGTGCATACTTCTTCGGATATGTAAGCCTCAAGCAAGACTCTGTGTTTAAACCTGAAGGTCCACTGATTCTGCAAGTAGGTGTTATGGAGATGAAGCGCTATGTTGTTCTCCAGGCTACCTACATTGATCTAACTGCTGGGGAGTTGACCTTGGAGCGTGGTGCACAGCTAAGTGTATTAGGTGAATCCACCACAACATCCAGCTCTCCACAGACAGGTGTTGGCCTTGGTGGAGGAGCTCATTCTGCCTCTGGGGGTGTTGGTGAAGGTGTTGATCTATCCACTGTTTCTACACCCTATGGAACCCTCTACCAACCTGTAACAAATGGTGCAAGTGGTGGTAGCGGAGGTGCAGGTGGTAGTACAATCAGACTGCTCACAGATACACTCCATCTTGATGGCATCCTCAATGCAAATGGTGCTGACCATGCTACAGGAGGAGGAGGCAGTGGAGGCAGTGTATGGCTCACTGCTGATGTCAAGATCAAAGGTCTTGGCTCCGTCTCAGCCAATGGAGGTGCCACTGAAAATTCAGCTGCTGGTGGAGGCTCTGGGGGTCGTGTAGCTGTAGAAGCTGCTGAGGATCTCTTTATAGGGACATACGAGGCTGTTGGTGGAGATTCACCTGCCACTCATGGACCTGGAGGGCCTGGCTCAGTCTTCACAAAGATTGGCAAGGAGATTGACAACACTTTGGTTGAATCATTCATTGTGGACAATCGCAATCGTCAAGGTTCTCACTACTGTACCCTTGATGAGGAAAATCTTGATTTGGAATTTGACAATATCTACATCTCTGATTTGGCAAAGGTGCAAGTTGTTTCTGATGGACAGAATCGAACCATAAAGCTGAACAAGGTGCATGGAGACGGTACTGGACTGTTAAGAGTGCGTAAAAACCAGATAGGTACTCTAGAAAGAGCACCATCATCCAGCAATGGCACCACTAACTCCAAACTCTACCTCAATCTTGAGCTTCATAATGAAGGAGAGTTCATTATGTCTGAGACTACTACAGTCCTTGGCAAAGCTCCTGTTGCATTGGATCTCAATGGTATCATGAGAGGAGCAATGAACCTGATTGTTGGTGAAAAGAGGAAAATGAGAATGGGTGATAGTGCTCGTATTGTCCCCATGGTTGAAACTGAGATAAGCAAAAAGGCAAGAGTAACATTCGGGTTCCTCCAGCTTGAGCCTGGCAGTACGGTCGAGTTTGATCCAGATTCTGGTGCCAACATGATCGTTGGTGATTGGAACATCAAATATGGAGCTAAAATGACTGCTGATTTCTACAATGTCACTTGCTCTAATGTTAACTTTGAATCTGGAACAACCATTACTGTAGGAGCTGATGACAGAGCTAGTTCTACCCTCCTTGATATTGATACAGGATCATCTAGAGCTAACTATGGAGGAGCTGGCCATGGTGGTGTTGGTGGTATAACTGGTAACTCCAATGCTGGTGGTCTTCCATATGGCTCCATATACAGGCCTGAATTCCCTGGCTCTAGGTCACATCCCACAGGTGCTCTTGGTGGTGGTTGTATATACCTTAATGTTGGTAATGAGATCATCATGGATGGAGAACTTATCGCTGATGGGGCTTCAGGTGACCAGGGAGGTGGTAGTGGTGGCTCTATCCTGATTGATGCTAGGAAGATTGAAGGTTATGGTACTATGTCTGTGAAAGGTGGAGATGGCCTCAGTAGCACTGGGGCAGGATCTGCTGGTAGGGTAGCTGTACACACACTCTTCGAGAGCATGTATGCTGGAGACTTTAGCATTAATGGTGGAAAATCAGCAGTGTCAGGATACAGTGGTGGAGGTGGAACTGCCTATGTGAAGGAGTACATCAATGGCTTGCCTTTTGAGTCACTCATCATAAGCAATGATGATAACCCTCCTGAATGTTTCGCAACCATTGAAGATGATGATACAGATACCTTCTTCTTTGATCGCTTAACAATCACTCGTTCTGGTTCCATGCGTGTTAACCCTGATATCACAGACATCACAGTTGATATACGTGAGTTGATCGGTGATCGCACTGGATTATTCCAGCTACATAACACACATAAATATATTGTTGAATATGAAGATGCAAATCCTAAAACATTCACATCTGGTATCAATTTCATTATTGATGAAGGAGCCGAGCTTATCATCCCACAGACATTCTACATCTATGGATTTGGTGTTATGTTACCTGGTTACCCCGAAGTTCGTTCTCTTGAGATTGGAGGTATGTTAACTGGTGCCTCTACTCTATACTTAGGACGTGGCACAACTATGTATGTGGATGAAAATGGACACACTGCTATGCTCAGCAATGGAACATATCTATACAAGAACAATGATGGAGAGTTGAGATTTGGAGAACTTGACTTGAAGAGTCAATCTCTATTGAAATTTGCTCCTGACATGGAATTTAAGGCTTCTATTGGCAGACTTGATGTACGTTATGAAGCTGTAGTCAGTTCTGAAACTATTGACCTATTGGTTAGTAACTTGAATGTAGAGGCTGGTGGCAATATTTCAGTATCTGCTGAAGACAGGCTATTAGATACTCTTGACTCAAGTGAAGGAAATGGAATCAGTAACACTGGAACATCCAATCGAGCCTCTGGAGCTGGTCATGCCAGTAGAGGAGGCTTTGTCTATGCCACTGGATCAACCACATCTGTTTGGACTGATGGTGGAGACTACTATGGTAGTCTCTTTGAACCTACTGAGAGAGGTAGCAAAGGAGGTCAGGGAACATCAGGCTCTCCTGGCAAAGGAGGTGGCAAGATTAGGATTGTTGTATCCAGTCAACTGTATGTTGATGGTAACATTAAGACCGATGGTGGTGATGGTACTGGCGACAGTGGATCTGGAAGTGCTGGTTCTATATGGATCGAGGCCTATGACATAGAAGGCAAGGGTTCTTTCAGAGCTAATGGTGGTTCAAATACAGCCGGAGCTTCTGGAGGACGAATTGCTCTTTATCTGAAAGTGAAGAATCAGTTTGTAGGTGATTATCTAGCTGTCAGTGGTACAGGTAATGTTGGTTATAGATCAGATGGTGGCCCTGGCTCTGTGTACATTGAGGAGATCAGGAACACTAGGCCCTACAGCCAGTTCTATCTGGATCAAGGCGGCCACGACTGGGACCAATATTACACCCTGGATGAGGATGGTTACTATGACTACACATTTAAGGACCTATTCGTTTATAACAAGGCATCTCTAGCACTGAAGTCTGATTCTAGCAACAGAACTCTGACTGTCACTAAAGTCTATGGAGATCGCACCGGTAGACTGCACTTCAATGCCAGACACACAGCTTTCATTGAGCAAGCCCAGTCAACCGCTACAACCATGAAGACCCCAGTCAATCTGTGGATTGATGAGGGAGCTAAGGCCTACCTTGCAACCATGGTGTACATCCTGGGTGAAGGGGAGGTTGCACTGAGATGGAATGGTGAGATGATCAATGTGGATCACTTGCGTATTGTTCCAGGAAGAGTCGTAACCATTGGACCATATGCAACTGTCAGTCTCTTCAAGCAGGGAGTCTATGAACAAGGAGATGGAGGCAACTTCAAGTTCTCCAGTCTTGAGCTGGGTGCTGTTGTTCAGCTATCCTTCCCTCCACCTATGACACCAAAACTGACAGTCGGCTTACTGGTAAGTCCTTTGTAGTTATTGATGCTAAAACAGAACTCAACACACAAATTAGAATTTACAAAATCAATTGGTGGATAATTTGCTTTACTACCTGAATAAAACAAAGAATATTAAGTTGATTTTTAATAAAATCTCTAATTTGAATTTCATTACTTTTTCTTTGTTAGATTTTGTTACTACTACATTTCAATACTCACTATTTTACAGGATATCAAATATGAAGCTAGTATGGAAGCCATTGCATTTGAAGTGGCTGCTACAACTTTCTACCTAGAGCCCCTTGCCTTACTGGACAGTAATGGTGGAGGCTTGGATGATTTGCCTGGTCAAGCTACTGGCAATGCTGGAGCTGGTCACGCCTCTTATGGTGGAAACAGTAAGTTTAGCCTAGTATTGTCTGTTGATAATGGTTTAATTGGAATGTTTATTGTTAATGATTCGTTACAGCATGTATATGGTACATCCTCGTAAAAAAATCATTATTTAGTAAATTTCCCTTGCCTCAATGTTCATTTTATTTTATTTGCAGACAATGGTGGCGGAGCAGGTGGTATAGCCTATGGTTCTCTATATGAACCCACCCTTGAAGGTTCCACAGGAGGTGGCACTAACGGTGGTAAAGGTGGTGGCAAGATAAAGATCAACATTGGCTCTGTGTTCCTATTGGACGGCTTAGTTGAAGTTGACGGCAATGATGGGGCTCATGGCTGCGGTGGCGGTAGTGGTGGATCTGTATGGATCAAAGCTGGTATGTTAAGGAATAGTTTGTTGTTTTTATATCATATTTAGCTATAAACATTGCCATGTATTGCTTTTGTGAAGACTAGATGAAAATCTTTTTTGATTTGATTGATGCAAAGATAACAATTTTAAATGTCAACAATTGTATGGGCATTCCAAAACAGCAACATTAAGTGTCAGCCAAACTCTTCAATAGTATCTGCATAGAGGCTATTGTATCATCCTATTGCTATTTGCATCCTGTTCTATTTCAGGTGACATGCGTGGTCATGGTGATATCTCTTCTAGTGGTGGCAAGGGTGACCAATATGCTGGTGGTGGTGCAGGAGGTCGCATCTCCTTACACACACAAGTAGACAATGACTACCACGGAGGTATGATGGCCTATGGAGCACCAGGATCAACATCTGGTGACACTGGAGGTCCTGGAAGTATCTTCGTAGAGGACACAATCATCAGGGATCTGGAATGGCACACACGACTTTATGTGAATGGGCAGAATCTAGCCACACCAAAACCTTTGGTGATTTATGAGCGAAATCCTAAGATTGACATCTTTGATCTTGAGATAGACAATGGAGCAGCTTTGCATTTTGACACAGTTCTTCTCGAAAAAATGGTATGTTAATTTAAATAATCAGATTTTTTGTTAAGATTTCAGATTTTGTTGATTGAGGATGCTCAATAGTCAGTAAATACTGCAGTGAAAAAGCATGATCAAAGAACTATGTTGAATACAAGGACCATTCAAGCCATGACTTAATTCTAGTACAGTGTATGTAATAAACATTGACCACTATATTTCAGGCTATGCTTGAGATCTCAGACAGTGAAGATGATGTGATCACAACAATCAACATCCCTGTAATACTTGGTGACAAGACAGGCTTCCTACATCCCCAAGATGGAGACAAATTCTTTATTGAATTCTCTGAGTTTGCCTCTGTGAGAACCTACCCACCTGTCAACTTCCGCGTTGACCTTGGCAGTGAAATCTGGTTGTCTCAGGACTTCCGTGTGATTGGTACAGCTGATCCTGCGTTCCTTCTCGAGGGACACATCGCTGGTATCTACAATCTTACACTGAGTGAAGAGACTGAGATGCACATTGGCGCTAATGCATCCAACTCGAGAATGTTCCGTGGTGAATATGTCAACTCTCCTGCAGGTAACTAACATAATTATTTGGCTTCACAAGAAAATTGCATGCGAATATAACAAATTAAGATACATAAAAGGTTATTAGTCTGAAACACTTTCTTCAGGTTGGACATAAACAGGAATAACAACAATTTTTATTTGTGAGCACAAAATATGAAAAAATATTACTTTTTTCATTAATCATTAGTTAAACTATGAAAATTATATAAAAAATGTCTTCATGTCGATCAGTTTACTCTAAAACTATAAATCTGTATTCCAGGTTTCCAGGTGTTCAGCAGAGTAACACTTGAAGCAGAATCAAGGATGGTTCACAATAGTAACCTAAAGCTACAGACCTCTGATCTGATGATGCGTTATGCCTCAGAGTTTATGGCAAAAACCATCCTCATTGAGGCTGGGGACATCCATCTTGAGGGTGAAGCTAAACTTGATGTCAGGTAGGGCACAGTGTTCACTTTGTTAATGTTCTCCCCATATGCCTACACTCTCCTAACTGCAAACCTATATGTAAAAAATAATAGCACTATATAGGCAATTCTTTCATGAAAATTTGATTTGCCAAAATTTATGTTCTCTGCTTGTACAATAGGGTCTAATAGTATTGTATTATAGCATTATATAATTATTAATGATTCCAGTGGTGTTGGACCAGCTGCAGAACAAGGACTTGGTGCAGGTGATGTTAACTCAGAAGGATATGGTGTCGGTGCTGGCCACGGTGGATACGGTGGTGGAGCTGATATTGATGACTTTACTGAAGGTCAGTCAAATCTAATGTTATAGTAATAGAATTTAGGATATATGAAAGAAAATCTAAAGTTGTCAGTTTGACTCTGTAGACTTTGTTAAAAGTATGCTAATTCCAGAAAGCCTTATTTTGTAACCTCAGTTAAATGTGTTTTATTTAATGTGAAAATAAAAAATTACTTCGTTGTTATAGGTACTACATATGGTTCCTATGCAACACCAAACCACATGGGCAGTGGTGGAGGTGGCTCACATGGTGGAGCTGGCGGGAGCACAATCAAATTGAATGTCAGCCGTGCCTTACATCTTGATGGCTTCATTAATGCCTTTGGTGCTGATGCTACAGGTTCCAACTCTGGAGGTGGCAGTGGAGGTAGTATATATGTCCATGTCATGAACTTCTCTGGTCATGGTAACATCACTGTTGAAGGTGGTAATGGCAATGGCTGGGGTTATGGAGGGGCTGGTGGTCGTATTGCAGTAAATGTACTGTGGCTTAGAGAATACAGTGGAGAGTACTTGGCTTATGGTGGCTACGGAGGTGAATCTAGGACAAGTGGAGGCCATGGTAATGCTGCAGCAGGAACAGCCTACTTCACATACTCAGAGAGAGGTCTTGTGCTTGTAAACACTACTGAGGGTCTAGAGCTTGCTGATGGTCATAGAAAACTACTGCTTGATAATGACAACAGGAATGACTTCCTCGCTACAGTTATAGAAAGTGAAGATGGACATGAATTTGAATTTGATGAAGTTGAGGCCCATAACCATGTTAAACTGCAGATGAAAGAAGGTCTTGCTGAGATGACTGTTCATAAGTTTGCAGGAGATCGCACAGGGTTGTTCCATTTGCGAGCCAATCAGACTATGTATGTTGAATACAGAATCTCAGAGACTGGCTACACAATTGCTCCAGTCAGTTATGAAATTGACACAGATTCTGAGATTATATTCCCATCTGACGTGACAATGCTGGGTACCCGTACTGTAGTCAAGGGTCTAATGACAAATGTTCAGAATATGACAATAGCAGAAGGAGCTAACATTGTTGTGTATTCCACCGCACAGACTGCCAGATTGGAAAATGAGACACATGTCTACTTGACTGATCCTGGTAGTATATCTTTCACCATGCTCACCATTCAACGAGGCTCTGTCATGGAACTTACACACGTTGTTGGTGACCTCACACTTAAGGTTAATAAATTCCGCCTCAAGTATGAAGGTTTACTAAACATGAACCGTGGAACCATCGACAGCAATGATGGTGTGATAGAAAGCCTTGGTGTTTTGAGCCTGAACTACAAAGGAAACACTGCTGAGAGTGGCCCTGGTGCTGGTAATACCACAAATAATATAGGATTTGGAGCTGCCCATGGTGGACATGGTGGAGCACCCTATCCATATACTGGTGGTGAGGCATATGGATCACTGTACTATCCAACTGAGCTTGGTAGTGGTGGTGGTAATGGACAAGGTGGCACTGGTGGTAGTGGTGGTGGTCTACTCCACTGGAAAAATGGCAAAGAGCTTCTAGTTGATGGTTTGATCACTCTTGTTGGGGCTGCTGGTTCGGGTTACAGCTCTGGTGGAGGCAGTGGTGGTAGTATCCTCATTGAGACACTTAATTTCACTGGCTTTGGATTGATTGATGTGTCTGGAGGAGATGCTGGAAGTGATGGCCATGGCTGTGGAGGAGCTGGAGGTCGTATGGCTATTTGGATTCGATTCAAATACAAATACGCTGGAGACTTCCTATCAACTGGTGGCCTTGGCAGAAACAATGGACTTGGTGGAGCAGCTGGTACTGTCTACATGGAAGAAACATCAAGAGGACCTAAATACGCTGATATTAAGTATGATGCAGAGGGACAGGAGTACACTACAGCCAGCCATCGACGTATTGAAGTTGATAATGAACACATTAACAGGGAGCTCTACCAAGAGCATGAAGAGCCTTGGCTATTCACTGTTCTCAATGAAGGTGACAAGGAATTCTATGAATTTGAAGAAATGATGATGACAGGTCACTCTAATCTAAGAGTGGATTACCCAACTGGTAAAGACAGTGTAACAGTCCAAGTGGACCTCTTTGAAGGAGACAGAACTGGACTGTTCCATCTTCGTAATAACCAGAAGTTGATAGTGGAGGTAGTAGAGTCTCAGACCAATGAGACAGTGGCTCCATGCAGCTTCAGGGTAGAAGATGGTGCTGAAATCCACATGCCCAAAATCGTGAACCTCTTAGGTAGTCGAACATGGCTTGCTGGTATGCTCACTGGATGCCAGGACTTGCTCATTGCTGAGGGTGCAGATGTCATCTTGATGTCAACTGCTCAAATTGCCCTAATTGAAAACCAAGAATATATCATGGTTACTGAACAAGGAAACTTCACTTTCTCCACTCTAACAGTAGAGAGGAATTCTAAATGTGAATTCAATCAACATCCTGATTACCCCATGTCCATTACATCTGCTGAGTTCACAGTCATGTACCAAGGTAGTCTCTACATGGATGAAGTGATCATATACTCCACAAATGCCATAGTAGAAAGTGAAGGTATCTTCCACATGAGTGGTAAAGGACATGAGGCTGAAGCTGGTGTTGGAGCACCACCTACAGACAATACTGACCTTGGTCTTGGAGCCGCTTATGGTGGATATGGTGGTGGTTCTGAATCAATCACCGAACCCTACGGTAACGTCTACTCACCTCGCGACCTTGGAAGCGGTGGTGGCAATGGTGGCGGTACTGGAGGAGCTGGTGGTGGTTTACTTTTGTGGGAGGTAGCTGAAAAGATTGAGATGGATGGTGAGTTGGCACTGAGAGGAAATGATGGCTCTGGTGGCAATGCAGGAGGTGGCAGTGGAGGAAGTGTTCTCATAAAGACAACCAATATGACTGGTCATGGTGTGATATCTGTTAATGGAGGTTCAGCCGCTGGCTCAGGTGGTGGAGGCTCTGGAGGTCGTATTGGAGTTCATTGTAGATGGCGCTACCAATATGGTGGAGAGTATCACAACTATGGAGGTGATGGTGTCGGTGGTTACGAACAAACACATGCAGGAGCTGCCGGTACAACCTACAAGGAAGAGAACTACAGAGAGCTTGAATACAGATTCAAGAAATACGACCCATATCTCAATACAACTATGCTAGCTGTTGATCATACTTATGTCCATGCAGACAACAAGCTGAAATTCGGTCCAAGGCAAACACTCATTATGGATTATTCTAGAGAGAACTATGAGTTTGATGAAATGGAGATTACTGGATCAACCATCTTGTGGCTTCATCACCCAGACAATGTGACTGAAATTGAATTAATAGCTCATAAATTCATTGGAGACAGAACAGGCCAACTTCATCTCAGGAAGGCACAACAGGCTTGGATTGAGTACATTGAATCAGAGTCCAATAGAACTGAGGCTCCATGTAGTTTCATTGTTGATGATGGAGCTGAAATCATAATGCCAACTGAGACCCATCTTCATGGAATTGACAGTACATTTGCTGGTTTACTTACCAGTGTGCAGCATTTGTTCATTGAGGATGACTGCACAGCGGAGTTCCACTCCACTGCACAGGTTGGCCTCTTGGACAATGGTACCTATTTATGGATCACTGAACCTGGAAACTTTTCATTCAGCACCTTCACTGTTAAGAGAGGAGGAGTTGCTGGCTTTGAAAGAATAACTGATGAAATGACACTTGAGGTTGGTGAATTCAAGGTTAAATACCAAGGTAATCTCTACATGAACCATGCTGATATTTTCTCAACTTGGGCCTGGATTGAAAGTGAAGGTGTTTTCCACCTTGATGGAAAGGGTTACCCTGCTGAACAAGGTCCAGGAGGAGGTTCCACAGTTGATAATATAGGTTATGGTGCTGCACATGGTGGAGAAGGTGGTGGCGCTGATATAACTCAAGTTGCCCAGCCATATGGCTTTGTCTACAACTCCAAAGAGTTTGGAAGTGGTGGAGGCAATGGCCAAGGGACTGGAGGTGCTGGTGGAGGTCTCTTATTCTGGAGTATTGCTGAACGTATTGAACTCAATGGACTTCTCGGAGCACGTGGAGCTGATGGCACTGGAAGCAATGCTGGTGGTGGCAGTGGTGGAGGTGCTCTAATTCAGACCACTAATATGACTGGACATGGAGAGATCAATGTCAGAGGAGGAGATGCAACAGGATCTGGTGGTGGAGGCGCTGGAGGAAGAGTCAGTGTCCATTGCCGATTCCGCTACAGCTATGGTGGTAAATTAACCGACCGTGGTGGAGCTGGTGAGGGAGGCAATGACTTCACTCATGGAGCTGCAGCTGGTACAATTTATGTTGAACAGAACATGCGACCACTACAATACAGAGAACTTAAATTCAGTGAGGAAACTGGTGCAGAATACTTCCAAGTTGACTTCAGATATACTCATGTTGACAATACTGGAAGATGTGTCCCTGTAGCCACTATGATGATGGAAGGTGACGCAGAATCCTTTGAATTTGATGAGTTAGAACTAACAGGATGTTCAAGACTGCTCATATACCACCCCAACAATACAGACCTCATATCTGTAGTTGCACATCACTTCATAGGAGACAAGACTGGACAGCTTCACATTAGAAGCAACCAGGAAGTCTGGGCTGAGGTTGTTGAATCAGTAAGCAACAAAACTGAAGCTCCCTGCGCTTTCATCATCGACTATGAAGCTGAAATATTCTGGCCTACAGAAGTTCATCTACATGGTGTCAATTCGGAACTCCATGGTAAATTAACAGGAGTCCATCATATATATGTTGAATCTGGTGGTGTGGTTGATGTCTCATCAACAGCTCAGACTGCACTTATGGAAAATGGCACTTACATAATGGTCACTGAGGAAGGGAACTTCTCCTTGCCAACAATTAATATCCGCAGACATGGAGAGCTTGAATTTGTAAAGATTGAAAGTAGCTTGACTGTAACTACTGCCTGGTTGGAGATCAAATATCAGGGTCTTATGTTGATGAATCATGGCTACCTTGAGATTGGTGACATGGATGTTGAATCTGAAGGAGCCTTAGCTCTTGATGGTAAAGGTCATGAAGCTGAGGCTGGCCCTGGAGCTAGCACTGGATCATCAGGTGGAAGCTATGGTGGTCTAGGAGGTGGCTCCAATGCTGGCACTCCATATGGCTCCCTATTTACTCCTATAGACTTAGGTAGTGGTGGGGGTGGTGCATCTGGAGGAGCTGGTGGTGGATTTGTCGATATCAAAATAGGACGAGATCTTCATGTGAATGGAGAGATCAGGACACTTGGTGAAGACTGCACTTCTGGAAACAGTGGTGGTGGCAGTGGTGGTAGCATCCTTATCAAGGCTTTTAATGTATCTGGACATGGTGCATTTGATGCAAGTGGTGGTGATGGTTACGGCAATGGTGGAGCTGGAAGTGGAGGCAGAATATCCCTTGAGATTGAATACAAAAATAAGTTTGGTGGATTGTACCGTGCAAGTGGTGGTGTCTGCGGAACATCCTTGAGTCATACAACTGGAGATGGTGGCCCAGGGACAATTTACAAATATGAGTCATCACGTGGTCCTCAATACAGAGAACTTAAGTACAACCCAAGATTGGACGTCACAATGGTTGAACCAGAACACAGCTCCCTACGTGTTGAGAATGCTGATTTGGACACGACCAACTATGCACTTGTAATGGAGGAAGATAGTGACTACTACGAGTTTGATGAGATTGATATTGAGGGGTATGCATACATCCACTTCTATCATCCAGACAATTCTGATAATGTTACCATAATTGCACATGAGATGATTGGCAACAAGAAAGGTCTTGTCAGAGTCCAGGATCATCAAAGACTTGTTGTACACTTTGTGGTTGAAACTCATACATACCTTGACTGCCCTGCTGGCTTCCATGTTGATGCTGGTGGTGAAGTTGTTCTAACAACAGAAGTTATTGTGCGCTCTGAGCGTGTTACTATTGGAGGTAGGATGACTGGTGTTGAAAACCTCATCGTTGAACGTGGTGGTAGCTTCTACATTGATGAGAGTGCCCACACAGGCGATGTTCCCCACACAGACATTTGGTATACCGAGGCCTTTGAAGACACATACACAGCAGGATTGTTTGAACTTATGGATCTTAGAGTTAATAACCTTGGTGAATTCAAAGTTGAAATGGGTGATATTCACCCATTGGTGAACATTGGTGATATCTATCTCAAGAATGGTGGTACAATCACTGTTGCTTGTAATAGGGCTAGTTTCAATGCTTCTCTATTTGATATTGAGTTTGATGGAACAATGACTGGAGATGGATATGGTTATGCAAAGAATGAGGGCCCTGGAGCTGGTACTGCTTCAACCTATGATGGATCAGGAGGTGGACATGGTGCTAATGGTAAGTAAACATTCCCTTGCACATTCAAAGTTTTAATATGAGTATTATATTTAAACAATTCCATATGCAATTTATGACAAGTTGTTGGTCAAATATAATATAACACACGGTACACTGGAATAAATTGATACCATTTAGATATTCATGATTTTTACTATTATGTGTGGCGTAAAATAATTTAACAATTGCTACTTGATCCTTTCACAGGTGGTACCAACAAGCCTGGTAATGTAGATGTTGGTGAAATCTATGACACACTTTATGAGCCCACTGAGCCTGGTAGTGGTGGAGGTGGCGCTTATGCTGGAAGTGGTGGAGCTGCCATTATGATAGATGCTGCCTTAGTAAGGAAACATAAATTTATAACACACACTCTCTACTGCACTTAGCGAAAATAATCATATATGACAGTATGAAATATTTTTATTTTTAAGTCTAATAAATAATCATTATTTACTATTTTAGTCATAGGTATTTTCTAAATATCTATATCTTAATATTTTCGATTTAAACAATAGCATTTTACATTAATATTTTCAAGTAGATGGAATTTACTATATTTGAGGTTTATCTAAATTGATCTATTCACAGATTTGCCCAAAAATGACCAGTTGTTTTTTCTTATCTAGAAAATGGTGGTTGACGGTACAGTGACATCTGCTGGTGTTATTGGAACCAATAACCACCAAGGAGCTGGAGGCGCAGGTGGCACCATCATGATCACCACTGTACATATCAGAGGTCATGGCACCATACAAGCCAATGGAGGCGAGGGACGTTACTATGATGGAAACTGGGGTAAGGAAATAGCTTAATACCTGTGGTTTGTTAAATAATCTCATTATGGCATATTTCATATGTAATTGTAATTTGATTCCAGGTTTAGATTAATATGACTGAAAAGTTAAAATTTACATCTGTTTCATTCAAATCTGATGGTATCTGATGCATTTTCAATACCATTTAAGTTACAGTATATTTAATTTGGCCATTGTAAGTTGAGCTGTATTCAAATAAATGGCATCTACTTGTACTTTCTCTTTGAAAGATTCTTTTTATCGAGAGAGTCAGAATTTAAGTCTAACTTATTTCTCTCTGTGTTGTTAGGCAGTGGCGGTGGAGCAGGAGGTCGTGTAGCGATACATCTTACAGATCCATATAAGTGGTTCCTTGGTGTAGCTGAGGCCCTTGGTGGAACTGGTGCTCACAATAGGCACGGCTCCTGTGGAACTGTCTATGTACAACAGACCATTGGTGACACTGTTCACAGACAAATGATCTTTGATGGATCTGACAGAGGCACTGAGAATGTCTGCACCTATCCAACAGTATTAAGTGAGGCAAATGATATTGGCACACAGTACATCTTCGACCAATTCCACATCAGTGGCCATGCCTGCGTACAACTAGATGTAAGTTAAGATCTTAATACAAAAATGAATTAATACTGGCAGATTTGTTATCCTTTAAAATTGCTTTGTAGTGATCAATAGTTACTAATACATTAATAGTTACATCAATGATAGCTATATGGAAGAGCCTATGTTTATTTTCATGCCAAGATCATATTAATGTAGAGAAATACAATTTGATGGTGGGTCTGATAATGATCTGGTAAAGAATTTTTGGTAAGTTTGATGTATTGTTTCAGGGTGATATGATGTTGAAAGAACTGAGTGGAGATGGTACAGGATTGCTTGAGATTCAAAATGGCCAAACATTGGACTTAGACTCTGAGGCACCACGTGTGTCTATCAAGGCTAACTTACGTGTCCATGATGGTGGTCTTATTGACACCGCTGGTTACACCTATGTTATGGAGACAGTTGATGTACAAGGTGGTCTTAATGGAATAAAGGACCTAGTTATTACTGGGAAAATGATCATAAATCCCACTGGATACAGTCTCTGTCAAGAAGGATCCGAATCTGAACCAGGGCATTATTGGTTCGATTCTGTCAATGTACTGGATGAGGGTATACTTGAAGCTGAAGCTTCGGGTGTGAGAACTCTCGATGATGGAATGAAATTCACTGCTGATGAGTTCCGTGTAAGACATAGAGCTGTTGTAAAGGTCTTGGGAGCATTCTCAATATTCGGTGGAACTGTTGATGTGGAGAAAGAAGCATCCATTGAAGGACAGGCAGCTGGATATGAAGCTCAATCTGGCCCAGGAGCAGGTTGCCAAAACAAAGGAGGCAGTGGTGGCGGTCACGGTGGTGCTGGTGGACAATCTCAGTCATGTTCAGGTGGTACTGTATATGACAGTGATGCCCTACCTTACACTGTTGGTAGTGGTGGTGGAAATTGTGAAAACAACCAACCTGGTGGCAGCGGAGGTGATGCCTTTAAGTTCATCGGCAAGAATTTGATTTCCCTTGAGGGGTCTATTTCGATGTCTGGTGCTAATGGCGGATCTGGAGCTGGTGGCGGTAGTGGAGGTTCAGTCTGGATAGATGGTAAAATCATTCAAGGACGTGGATCTTTAGCAGCCAATGGTGGCACAGGAAACACAGTATGCTATCAAAGTGGTTGCGGCGGTTGCTGTAATTATTGCTATGGTAGTGGTGGCGGTGGTGGCCGTATCAGAACCTTTGGAGATAATTTCGTTGACCTGGTTATTGAAAAGAACCGATACACAAATGCTGGTGGTGGTTATAGAACTGGTAATACAGGATCAATAGCTAGCACTGATGACAACATCTGTAGTGGACATGGTACTTGGTCTGGCTCAGAATGTGAATGTGATTCTGGCTACATGGGGTCATACTGTGAGGTACAGTGTGGTAGAGATGAGACCTGTAGTGGAAATGGAGAATGTAACCAATATGGAGGCTGCGATTGTGATGCGGGATACACAGGTTATAACTGTGCTTTCTTCTGTGATGAAACCAGTAGCTGTAGCGGTCATGGCACTTGCTCTTCTTGTGGAACATGTGTATGTGATCCTTGTTACCATGGTAACGATTGTTCACAGATGTGTGGAGGTCAAGGCACATGCCAGGATGACTACTGTCTTTGTGATAACTGCCATCTAGGAGACTACTGTGAATCAGAGTGTAACAGTCATGGATCATGTAACGCAAGTGGGCTGTGTGAATGTGACAACAACTGGCGTGGCTTCAAATGTACCTACCCATCTTGCCCTGGTGACACGGAGTGCTCTGGACATGGTATCTGTAATGCCGCCATTCACACCTGTTTCTGTGACCCAGGATGGTCAGGTAATTTACTTTAAGTATTTTTGCCAGTATTTTATGAACATAAACCTTGACAAACCAATTAGTAATTCCTTATGAAAATTAAATACTGATTATTCTCTTGATTTCTATTAGCTTAGGTGCATTGTACACTACTTCTCTTTGATATATCAAAATGTTTAATTTTGAATGGTTTCATTCCTAGGTATTGACTGTAGCACTGAGGACTGCCCTGGTGAGCCTGACTGTATGGGACGAGGTACTTGTGACCTTTCGGCTGAAGTACCTGTATGCATGAACTGCCAGGGTGACTGGTATGGTCCTGCTTGTAATGATCCCTGTATAGAGGGCTCTGCTAATGCTGACAACACCGAATGCGTCTGCGATCAAATATGTTGGCATGGTGATGGCTGTAATGTTGAGTGTACCAATCATGGCAATTGTAATCCAGATGGAAATTGTGAGTGCAGTCACTTGATTGGCTGGCATGGAACATACTGTGAGGTCCCCGGATGCCCATGGGATCCTGAAACAGGACTTGAATGTAGCAGCCAAGGAGAGTGTAACAGTGACACGATGGAGTGTGAATGTTTTGCTGGCTGGACTGGAGTTTACTGTCACATCCCTGATTGTCCTGGAGAGCCAAACTGCATGGATAGGGGTACATGTGATACATCATATAGCCCTCCATTGTGTTTGGATTGTCATGCAGACTGGATGGGACCTGCTTGCGATGACCCATGTCTTCATGGTACACAAACTCCTGCCAATTCTGGAAATTGCTTGTGTGAACCAGTAAGTACATACTACCAATACACCCAAACAAAATATACTAATATATTGTGAAAATGATACCTCTCTCATTTTATGCCCCCCCCCCTGCATAAAATTATATTGCTATTTGAATTACATGTGTTCTGCTCTCCAGGGCTGGGCAGGTGTAGGCTGTGACTCGGAGTGTTCAGATCATGGCAACATTGTAGATAGCATCTGTGTCTGTGACTATGTGACAGGCTGGAAAGGTGACCTCTGTGATGTTCCTGGCTGTCCTGGTCTCTTTAACCTGGATTGCAGTGGTAGAGGTATGTATATACTCTGCTATTTTAACAAAAGCACATAAAATGACCCACTACTATGGTACTACTTGTTGTAAACATTTTACAAATGAGCTAATGTGGTTATTTTTATGGGTTATTTTAAAGATATTTTAGTTTCTTTCAAGTAGGCAATTTTATTATATCCACGATTACACAAAAATGGATGTCATTTCAAATAGTTACACAGTTTATTTCATAATATCACATATTGGAAAAAAGTGCATTCACTCATAACACATTGAGCAAGTGGGTGTAACAAGGCATTTAACAACAATATTTCTTTATCATTAGGTGGCTGTGAAAGTAGCACCCATACTTGTACATGTGAGCCAGGCTGGCAAAACATTGGCTGTGAGGATGCAGATTGTCCTGGTACACCTGATTGTAATGATCATGGATTCTGTAATGCTACAATGAAGTGAGTAGACATATATGTTTATCTGTGTACAATACTAAATATGTAAGCAAAATGGCCTTTATGGAAAACAATAAATCGATTAAAGAAACAGTTGAAATGAAACAGTAAAATATCATTTTTCCAGCAAACACACAACTATCAAATATTAAATAACCATTGTCACAATCCATTGAGGTACATCATTCAGTCCAACTGTGTGTCTTGACAATGTCTATGTTACTCTGCATTCACTTCAAAATATCTGCACATAAAACATTTGCTTGTTACCCCTAAAGCACAAAACCAGGCATTAAGATTTTGTCTTGTTTTATAATTTTAGTCCCCCAGTATGTGAGTGTGACAGTGGCTGGATGGGCCATGAGTGCACACTAGAATGTGCTAATGGACACAAAGATCCCCCAGAATCATCAAACTGTGTGTGTGACCCAGGCTGGAGTACAATAGAATGCAACTCTGAGTGCTCTGAGCATGGTTCAATCAACAGTGCACAAGATGGCTGTGATTGTGATGTCGGTTGGCGTGGTGATGTTTGTGACATCCCAGGTTGCCCTGGTGACACTTTGGACTGTACTGGCAATGGAGAATGTAATGCTGCTACCCACGAGTGCTCATGTTTCCCCGGCTGGACTGGAGATGATTGTGCCACAACTGATTGCCCAGGTGACCCTGACTGCAGTGGTCAAGGTACATGTGACACATCAGGGCCAGCACCAATTTGTATCGACTGCGTCATGGGCTATATGGGACTAGACTGTAACACAGAATGTACACACGGAGAGCAGGACCCACCAAATAGTGGAATTTGTGCCTGTGATGCATGCTGGGCAGGATCCAGCTGTAACTCCGAGTGCTCCGACCACGGTTCATGTGTGGATGGAGAATGTGTTTGTGATGAAACATGGAGAGGCTCCCTATGTGAAGTACAGGGCTGTCCAGGAGAAACACACGACTGCTCTTTGCATGGTGTATGTAACAGTGCTACCAATGAGTGTGCTTGCATCCCAGGTAAGAACTGTGTACAGTTAACTCTTTCTCAAAATTGGCCTTTCCCTGGTTTCAGTTGACAAAAAATAATAGCCCAAACGTTCAAATCAAGTGAAATCATCTAAAGACTGCTTTTGAGTTAGAGACCAGAGCAATATTTCAATATCGCCACAAAACATAATTTATAACATTTGAGTTTGACCAGTTCATAGTATGATAATCTTTGTTAAGGTAAACTGAGTAGAATGAGTAATCTTTCTAAGCTACAAGAACTTACATGTAAAGGTTGTCTCACTTGCTTTACTTTAACCATATGTGTAATTCTGTCATGATGTACACGTTCCAAATTGTATTTTAGGATGGACTGGTGCTGCATGTGACATCCCTGACTGCCCAGATGGCTGTGGTGGAAATGGTTACTGTAATGGAACTGATCGTGACCTCCCAGTCTGTGAATGTCTTGAGGTAAGTTAAATATCACTGTTAAATACACGTGTAATACCTCTTTCAATATGGAAAACTCAAAAATGATTGGTGACTAATTAAACAAACCTATAGACTAATTAGTATCTAGGGTATATTGGGTTGCTACAGTGCAATCTCCCAGATTATTTCAAAGTTCAAACTCGAAATATGTTATGAGGAACAAGATTATGTGATTTGTTGTTAATTTAACAATAACTGCATCCTGTATCTTGTTTAATATAAATATTATTTTTAGGGATGGTTTGATCTTGATTGTCAATCTCGTTGTGAGTATGGTACCTGGATTATTGAAACCGAGGCAATACAATACTGCGAGTGTGAATCATGTCATGCTGGAGAATTCTGTGACTTGGAGTGCTCTGGACATGGAACTTGTGTCAATGGCACATGTGACTGTGAGAGAGAGTATGTAGGTAAGATACAACATCACCGAATCAGACATGATACCAAAAATGGGCTTGACATACAGCTATTCAGTATACAGTATCTAGTGCAATTTTGTTTTTCAAGATTTTACACCACTTTGATGTATTGGAGCTGCTGTATAAACCTTAAACACTTACTGTTGATTCAAAATTAGCTACTCCTAAATTCTTTTGACTTATTTTATCATCTTATAGACGGATAGATGGAAATTCTACTTTTCTAATTTTGACCTCAATTTTTGATTTATGATATATAACACATGTTCGCTGATTTCTAGGCAATTCCTGGGCTGGTCCCAAATGTGAGGAGACTGGATGTCCTGGACTTGAATCTACATGCAGCGGTCATGGTGAATGTAACTCTCTGCTTGGAGAGTGTACTTGTTACCCTGGATGGCAGTCTGATGCATGTGATGTGCCAAAATGTCCTGGAGATCCAGAATGTGGAGGTGAGATATTTTCTGCTGATTTCTTTGACATATTGCTGACAAGAGAATTAGAGACTAATGTATAGCTTAAAATTAAACTTAGTATAATCTGTGTGCTTCAATAAGTAGCAATCATTAAATATTTATTTTATGTTCATTGTCTAAAATACACTTTTTTATTCATTCATTATTTAGAAAATGAAAAGTAAGTTTAGTTTGGTGATTATTACCACAATTTCATTTTAGGTCCTGATCACGGTATCTGCCAAGGTGGTGGTGCTTGTCTATGTAACAATGACTGGATAGGTGAAATCTGTGAAATTCCATGTTACAATGGTACCCACAGTGGGGATGGCACTTGTGTATGCGACAAAGAATGCATCTCAGGTATCTCCTGTCATCACGAATGTAGTGGACACGGTGCTTGTGATGCTGATGGTAAATGCGAATGTGACTTCTATGAGGGCTTTAAGGGTATCATATGTGATGTTCCCAGTTGTCCCGGTTGGCCAGAAGACTGTATGGGTCGAGGCACGTGTAACCAGGCAACAGGTGAGTGTGACTGTATACCCGGTTGGATGGGACTTGGATGCGAGGTACCTGATTGCCCAGGAACTCCAGATTGTAATGGTGTTAATGCTTCATGTGGTGTGACTGCTGACTCAGAGACACCTATCTGTTACAACTGTGAGGACCCCTATATGGGAGATGGATGTGAGTACACATGTGTACATGGTACAGCCTCCAGGGACCTGGAATCAAATGAATGGATCTGCACTTGTGATGATTGCTATGGCGGCACCAGCTGTGATGTCTTCTGCAATGGTATTGGCACAGCTTGCACCAATGGAACCTGTGAATGTGGCTATGAAGGGAACAGAGGCGATCTCTGCGACCTTGATGGCTGCCCAGGTTGGGGTGAGGACTGTACTGGACGTGGTAGCTGTAATGGAGCCACTGGAGAGTGTATCTGCGGGGATGGTTGGGCTGGACGAGGCTGCGATGTTGCAGTCTGCCCTGACAACTGTAACCAAAGAGGCGCTTGTGAAGTGGATGTAGAATCAGACCAACCTTACTGTGAGTGCGATGAAGGATTCTTTGGAACATCTTGTCAGTATGGCTGTCTCTATGGTACAGTGAATGCAGAAGGCACAAACTGTACATGTCAGGATTGCTACCATGGATTTGAGTGCGACATCCTTTGTTCTGGTCGCGGAAACTGCACTGATGGTGTCTGCGATTGTGGCTTCGATGGAGGCAGAGGTGATTACTGTGATGAACCAGGCTGTCCCGGTCTTTACAGCACAGACTGCTCAGGACATGGAAGCTGTATCCTAGCAACACAACAATGTATCTGCAACCAAGGATGGATAGGTGTAGGATGTGAAGAAGCAAGCTGCCCTGAGGATTGTAATGGCCGAGGTATATGTGCAACTGACCAACGCGTCCCCTATTGTTCAAATTGCGAGAAAGGCTGGATGGGAGAGGGATGTGATGTTGTATGTAATGGCACCCAAACACCTATGGATAGTGGCATTTGTGCTTGCGACAGCGGATGTTCCCATGGAGATGCCTGTGATATCTCATGTAACAACGTTGGCACGTGTTACGATGATAGCTGTATATGTGAGAACACAACAACTGGCGTTAACCCAGGATGGTGGGGTACTTACTGTACTGAGGCAAACTGCCCTGGCACAAATGACAAAATCTGCAGTGGACATGGCACATGTAACAAGGCCTCTAGGACCTGTGTTTGTGATGGAGGTATGTTGAAATCTTATGAAAACTACATAAAATTTATACTTCAGAATTTCTGTTTTGAATTAAGAATTACCATATTTAGTATTCTTGTGTACTTAAAGTAATAAACGTTCAAATAATGGGATTTCATTTTAGATAAAAAATATTGCTCAGAATATAACTGTATCTGCCACATTCATGCCAGTGTTTGAAAATTGTATGATAAAGTCTCTCTCATCTCATCTTAGGTTGGTACGGAGAGGCATGTAGCGTCCCAGACTGCCCCGGTGAGCCTGACTGCAACGGCAATGGTATCTGTGATGCCTCAAGTACCTCTGATCAACCAAAATGTATCTGCGGCATGGGATGGATGGGTCTAGGTTGTAATATAGCATGTGTTAATGGTAAGTTTTTTTCTAGAAATGTATTTTAGTATTACATGCAGTTAGGAAGGCAGAGTGTGATCACTTTGAGTATAACATCAAATATAAGCCTATGTGTAAGGGGATCTCATTTTACTATAGTAGATATAGTATTACACCTACCTTCAAGTGGCCATTCATAGACCACATGTTCAGATTCAGTGAAATGATCTAGAAAACTTAAAGTTCAAGGAATTTAATCAAAGTTTATTTGTTTCTATTTTAGGCATTGGCTATGAGAATGGCACCTGTGCCTGCTTTGATTGCTTTACTGGACCTGACTGTAATTCCACATGTGCCGATCATGGTTCCTGCAGCAATGAGTCTGTCATTGTCAGCGTGGCTGTTAATGCGTCTGATCCAAACACGACATACTCTGATGTAGAGACATTCAAGGACACATGTTCCTGTGACTCAGGATGGTGGGGTAAGAATTCTTCATTCTCAATGTATGGCAAACAAGAAGTTTATCGGGACCAAATAGAGGAAATCATACTTTTAATAATCTTTTACTCATCACTTGACATGAAAGGCAATGTCAACTTGCATACACATATAATATAATACAGAAGAAATAAATGTTACACATTTCATAAAATTTTGCTCTTGTACAAAGTATTGTATCAGCAATGTTGTTATAAGAATAGGATATTTTTGTGTCACCTACCACTTGGGACTTTTGGATATATACTCAGTATGCAGCTAAAAATGCATGATATGGATTCTTTACAAATATAAATGTACAAAATTGAAAAATACTAAAACTTTTCAGGCATTGAGTGTACTATAAGGGGTTGCCCAGGTATTGGAAGCAGTTGTTCTGACCATGGTTACTGTACCCTGGCTGATCAATCTTGCGATTGTGACGCTGGATGGAAGGGAGACGGATGTCACATACCCGATTGTCCAAACTCTGCAGGAATGGCTGACTGTGATGGCAGAGGTAAGATATAATCTTTATAGCAACAAACTAGGGAACAAAAGAAGGATATTTGATCTATTGTCATTTATGAATGATACGAACTGTTGTAGACAAATAAAGAGTTTTTCTACTTTCTCAAATCATATTATAGATTTGTGTACTGTAGACTGCTTTATACTGAATGGTAATGAAAATGTTTGTATTTTAAAGAATGGGAAACACATCTAATACCTTTCGGTTCCTTTGTACCATCATGTTATTCATTTTTACAAAAAGAAAACATTTCGTAAAATAACAACTCATTTTATTTTTTTAGGTTATTGTGATGGTAACCAGTATGACCCTCCCAGGTGTACTAACTGTACTCTATCTATGGGAGACAAGTGTGAGCTGCCCTGCGTACATGGTGAAGAAAACCCACCATTCAGTGCACTCTGTGAGTGTGATTCCTGCTACTCTGATGCTGGCTGTGAGACTGAGTGCTCCAATGTTGGAAACTGTACCAATGGAGCCTGTGAATGTGACTATGGATTCAAAGGAGATGTCTGCGAACTGATTAACTGCCCTGGTAAGTTTATGTTTGTTTTTGTTAAAAACAACTGTATCTGTGTTTTGAGTCTTCTATAAATTAAATCTGATATTTGAATGTCATACCTATTCAAGAGAAAAAATATGAAATACAAGTAGGAAATAATACATGTACATACATGTATGCCATCCTGTTATGCTTTGGATTAATATAATAGTTAGTATGATGCTCTGTTTGAACATAAGCCATAGCTATATCAAATATGTCATTTAGAATGTTTGATTTGTAAAACTAAAGAGATAAAGAGTCTAATAATTGCAAAAATGTAATTTGGCAATTTGATTATTCAGTAACTACATATATAGCATCAACAATATCTGATTACAGGAGAGCCAGATTGTTCTACATATGGTACGTGTCTGAGAAAGAACAACGAATCACTGTGTGTATGTAACCCTGGTTTCCAAGGTGACGATTGCTCTGAGTTCATTTGTCCTGGAACACCATACTGTAGTGACAGAGGTAAGTGAAAAACATGTATATGCAGAATTATGATAATTAGCCATTTCATGTAATTTACATTAAAGTTGAAAATAATATGACTATGCATTTATAATGAATCAAACAATATCAGCAAAATAAGAATTGAACTATCACTGATTTCACTAAGAATATAATGTCTCAAGTCAGAATGATACATTACAAAATTTTGACTTTATTTTCCTACCAGGTGACTGTGCCCTTCCTGATGGTGCCATATCTCCACGTTGTGTTTGTGACCATGGATTTGATGGAGACGCTTGTGATAGATGTGTGGACAAGTTTGTAGGAGATGACTGCGAAAGATGCCAGGATGGATACATAGGCTACAACACTGACTGTGGAGTACTTTGTCTAAATGGTGCTCCACCTGATGTTGGTAAGTTGACTTTATAATGGACTAAACATATAGTTATTACTGTAGTTAACGCACAGCCTCCAAGGATTCCCCAAATTGAGTTGATCATATATGTTGAAATCATCCTTTCTTTTTGTACTTTGCTTTAGCATATTCATTAATCTAAAGCAATTGTGGTTTATACTGCTATCTATTGTTTAATCAATGATCAAACACAATGAACAATATCAAAATAGTACAACACCCATTAAACTATATTGCAACACAATTTTCCAGGTGGTCGAGAATGTATCTGTTATGATGATATCACTAATGGACACTGGGTGGGAGCTGCTTGTGATCAGTGTGAACATGGCTTCAACCTCCCTACCTGTATTGACTGTCATCCAGGTAAGCACATTTTCAATAGTTTGATTACACTTCCTTAAAAGAGAGCTTCATCTCATGATCTATATGCCTTTGAATGGGAGGTAACTCTTTGATCTAGCATTGGTCTATGAGAATAAGTCGATCAGAATCCTGTTACCCAATCAGAATTGGTTGCTAAATTTTAAGCTTTCATGAGTAGCTGACATTGTTTTACAATCAAATTCCCATAAAATGTCATGTCGGCTACTTATAGGATCATTGAGATTTTAATATCATTAAGATTCCAAAATTGAAGAACTGTCCATATGGTTGACTGATTTTTGATCATGATGTTTCTTTTAGATTATGTTGGCCCACATCACTGTACAATCCCTTGCATCAACAACCAGGGAGTCTACAAAGAGATCTATGATGGCACAGGAGGTATAGAACCCCTTGTCCCAGAGTTCAACTGTGTAGTACAGCAAGATGATGGGAAATATGTGGTATACTTTGGCTATGATAACAAAAACACACATAACGTGTATGTGGATGCTGGACCAGATAATATGCTGAATGGTGTTACAACATTTGCTGATGGCAAACAGAGAACATTGTTCAGACCTGGACAGCACAAATATGCCTTCGGTATAGGGTAAGTAAAATCTGTAAAATACAATTTCTTATGATGTAGTGCTTGAGTATAAGTGTACATTGATGTAAGGACCAATTTAGGGATTAGTAAAATTGCTCATTGTACTGTTACATTGTTTGTGTCACCAAGAAACATCATATTTGAAGCATATTTGGCACAGAATACATTCTGCTTAAGGTTTTAAATCAACTAAATGAATACATACACTGTGAATCTTGGTGTTATACTTTCAGACCAGCTTTGTCTAATGCTACAGTTTCTTGGAGCTTGGCCTATAAAGCATCTAATACATTCTATGATGTCACAGCTGATATTAGCGCTGACAATCTGTGCTCAGAGACACCAGTTTATGTGAGTATTTTCAGATCTAAAAATTAAATATAAACATATACTACTTATTAAATCCAGTCTTTTATTTCACGAGCAAATTATTCATTTTATCAGAAAAGAAATATGGAGAAAACTTTTTTCAACTTTTTTGTTGATTTTTTACATCATGCACCATTAAATCATTTGTTTTTACCAGAAAAGAAACTTTGAAAATTACTTTTTATTATGTTTCACTTTTGTGCAAATTATTTTGTCACAGTTTCACAAGCCAATTTCTTCAGATATTTGATTTTAAGATAATTTATTTCAGGATGTCAATGAGAGTGATCCAGAAGTTGGTGTGTGTGAGTGTATCCATGGTTACTGGGGAGAGTCCTGCCAGAATGAGTGCCCAGGTGGAGGTAACAACCCATGTTTCGGACACGGTAATTGTGACAAAACCACAGGGGTATGTACATGTATCTCTCGTTTTACTGAGGAAACCGACTGTCTGGAATGTATGCCTGGCTGGACTGGCACTGACTGCTCAATTTCCAGTACCGATCTTATCCTGACCGCTGATGGAGACTCCATGGGTGTGGTGTACTACGGAGGTCATTACATGACTTTTGATGGCGCCAGTTACAACTTACCAACTCTAGGCGAGTATGTCTTATTTGATACAACCACTGCTGAAGGTGTTCCTCTAAAGGGTCATATCTACAATGTGATTTCTTCAGAAGATGGACTTGGTATTGGATTGGCTGGTTTCTCTATGACCATAGGGGAAGTTGAGGTAGCTTTCTATGGTGGTGATAAGGAATCCAATAAGACTGGAGCAACCTGGCTGGATGATAAGCTGACATATGTTGGATCACAGAAAGCAATCCCTGGAACAGATGACTTTGTATGGAGACAGGACTCTGCTGGACTCTATGTAGTCACTAATGGTGACTTTGAGGTTACCATCCAGAATAGCAGAAGATTCCTCAATGTACAAGTGCTTTCCAAGCCTGCCATATGTTCCATCAGCAAAGGACTACTTGGGAACTGCGATGGCAATATCACAAATGATTTCAATTTGCAATCAGGTGAAGAACTCGCATCTGCAACTAATGGCACTTTGACTGATGATGATGTCTACAGTGTCTTTGGACCATCCTGGGTTGTACCTAGTAATGAATCTAAGTTTGAACAGCCCACCGAGGAAGACATTTTGACATCTACCCCCGGAGGTTTATGTATTTGCTTTGAAGATTCCAATGCAATTTCTGATCCTCTATACAGTTTCTCCAACTATGATGTCACAATTGAATTCATCTTTAAGGTGGATGAGTCACAAGTGGGATGTGGAATTCTGCTCTCATACCGAGTTGATGACGAGTTTACAGTAATGGTATGCGACAATAAGCTCACTACATATTACAACAGTGAAACCAAGACATCAAATGGAATCGATGTTGACTATGGCACATGGTACCACTTGGCAATTATCTTGCAAAAAGATGATGGATTCTTGATCTTTTATCTTTATGATGAAGCTGGTGAATACAACTCTGATATCCAGACCTTGAATGATGTTCCATACAACATCCTGCAGCCTGGTGGTACCCTAGCCTTAGGCCAGTGGAACCCACCCACAACAGGTAGCGGCAGTAGTGGAATGTATTACTACAACTACTTAGGCTGCATTGATGAGTTCCGTATATGGAATGCTCGTCTCTCAGTTTCCACTATTAAGGACAACATCTGGAAGTACATCCCAACAACAACAGAGGACTTGGCCAACTACTGGAAATTCAATGAGGGCTATAAGGGCTACTCAGAGGATTCTGTGAATAGTGTGTACCTTCACATGAGCAAAAAACCTTGGAGGCATCCAGAGTATGAGTACACTACATACACCTTCACACTACCTGAATATGAGGAATACAATGTCTATGATGTCATTGATAATGCAGATGATGACTACAAAGATGAAGTTGAGGCCTTCTGCGCAAGTGTCTTTGGAGCTGAATCTTTTAAGACACTCTGTTCAAAGGTTGACAATGCAACATTCTCTTTCTACCAACAACAGTGTGAATACAATGGGGTCCTTTATGGCAATACCTCATACACATTAGAAGTTGCTTACGCCTTTGCAGCTCAATGCCAGATACTTGATACATTCATTGAGCGCCCAACTTTGCCTCCACCTGTAGAGGCTACTACAGGTATCACTGGGGATGGAACCATCACAACTTATGATGGTACTACATACCCACTTAACACAACTGGAGAGTTTGTATTCATTAACACTGGTACAATTGATGTGAAAGTCAGAGTTGTACCATGTCCAGAAGCTTCAAGCCCCACTTGTGTTAACCAGGTTTGGTTAGCTACTGAAAACCATGATGTTGTTATCCATACACCATATTCATCTGGAGGTGATCTAGTTGTGTTTGATGGTGAAGGCAACAGAACTACTCTAACAGGTACAACTGATTTGGCTGATGATTTCACAGTTACTAAAGTAGGAGGAAATGAGTATCATATCACTGATAATGCAGATCTTACAATTGTTGTCGTGAAGGATGACAATGGGTTCCTAGATGTAACTGTTGATACATTTGATACTGTCTGTAGCCGGAATACAAATGATATAGCTGGTACATGTGATGGTGATACAACCAATGATCCTGCATCAGGAGATGATGTCACTCATCCAAACTGTACAGGTTGTACTGTAGACCCTAATAGTGAGGATGGCTTTGTTTACACCTACACTACTCCCACAGGTGTCACCTATGAAGAACCACAGAACTTCACTGGATCTTGCACATGTGGATATTACCTTGATAACTGCTGCATTCAAGTAGGCACCCCAGGTGGTAATGACACCCATGGAACAACAACAATCACAAACGGCACATTCACTACATTTGATGGTGTTGAGTATGATTTGGATGTCAGAGGAGAGTATGAGTTCTATAATGGATCTGACACTGATGTATACATCAGGATGACACCATGTGGTCAAGAAACATGTGTTACACAGGTACAGGTTGGTACAGGTGATTCTGATGTTGTTGTCCATGCACCTTACACTAATAACTCTGATGTTGTTGTGTTCGATGGTGAGGGCAATGAGCTTGACTTCTCAAGTAGCAATGATTCAACTGTAGCACTTGATAATTCAACTACTGTTACTAATACAGATGGTAACACAGTTATTATTACCAACACTGATGATGGCACTGAGACAACTGTTACTGTAAATGATAACGGAGACTTAGATGTAGAAATCACCACTCCAACAGACACTTGCTCAGCTGGTGTAACTGGCATGGCAGGATCTTGTGATGGTGATACTGATAATGAGATCCCAGATGGTAATGGTGGATATGTTGATGCTGACGATATCACTACTGATGATCTTACCAATATGGCAAATGATAGTAATGTTGGTGGTTCAGGATCTGGATCTGGAAGTGGATCTGGATCTGGAAGTGGATCTGGATCTGGATCTGGATCAGGAACAGGATCTGGAGATGATGGTACTAAATTTGTCTATGAATATGAAGATGAAAATGGTACAACTTATCATGAACCTGAAGATCTCACACCCACTTGCCCAGCTGGTTACTTTGGTACTGATTGTAGCATTTTCTTAGAGGAAGAATCACCCAACAATGATGACAACTCTACAGCTGGTGTTAATCCTGATGGTACCATTACCACATTTGATGGTGTTACATATGACCTTGATCAGCCTGGTGAATTCCCTCTGGTTAACACAACTGATATGAATGTCACTGTTACACAAACTCCATGTGGCGATTCAGTGTGTACTACAGAAACAACTGTAGTGACAGACAATGGTGGAGTCATCATTCACACTGGCACTCCACCTCCTTCAACTGGAAATCTTACAGATGGACTCCCACCTGGAACTGGTGGTGGTACAACTGTCACTGATGGTGAAGGAAACCCGGTCGATGTAACCCCAGGTGGAAGTCACAGTGAGGGTGATTTGACTGTAACCAAGAATGCTGATGGAACTGCATGGATTGTAACCGATGGTTCTGGAAACACAGTAACAATCACAGATGTTAGTATCATTGATAATTCTGGAACTGTGGTTAATATATCACCAGGTGGAACGACTACAATTGGCGATATGACTGTCACAAGAAAGGATGAACTTACATATGTAGTAAGTACTACCTCTGGTGATTCAGTTACTGTAACAGTATCCAAGCCTACTGATACAGTTATCACAGATAACGAAGGGAATCCTATTGGTACCACACCAGGATCAACAGGCACTGTAGGTGATATGACCATCACTACTGATAGTAATGGTGATACTACAATTACTGATGGATCATCAGGCACCACTGTGACAGTCACTGACACAGGTATTACTGATGATGATGGCAATGTTGTTCAGACTCCCCCAGGGAGTGGCACATCTGTTGGAGATGGTGTCACTGTTACACGAGTGGATGAAGATACAGTTGTTGTCTCTGATGATGATGGCAACGAGGTGACAGTTACAGTTCCTACAACACCTGTGAATGAGACTGTTGTCACTGATGGTAAAGGTAATGAGATCCCAATTACACCTGGAGGTGGAGGCGTAACTGTTGGTGATGGTGATACAACAATTGAACAACCAGATGATGATACAACCACAATAACAGATAGTGATGGAAACACAATTACCATTACAGATACTAGAATCACAGATAATGATGGTAATGAGATTAACATTACACCTGGTGATGAAACCACTGTTGGCAATACAACTATCAAACGAATTGATGAAGACACTTATGTTGTAACTGATGGAGATGGTAATGAGATAATTGTTACTGTTGAAACACCCACTGATACTGTCATTACTGATGGTGAAGGCAATGAAGTGGATCTTACTCCAGGAGGTACAGGAACTGTTGGTGATATGACTGTCACAAAAGATGGGGATACAACAACTGTGACTGATGGAACTACAACAGTAACTATTACATCAACTGGTGTTACTGATCAAGATGGTAGTCCAGTTGATATCACTCCAGGAGACACTACAACTGTTGGTGATCTTGATGTGTACAGAGTGGACTCTGATACACATGTCATTACTGATGGATCCGGAAATGATGTAACTGTCACAATTCCATCCACACCCAATAAACCAACCTCGACTGGTGAAGAAGTAACTGTAACTGACAGCAATGGTGACCAAATAACTATTCCATCTGGAGGAAGTGAAGATGTAGGTGATATGACTGTTACTCGAAATGCTGATGGGTCTTACACTATAACTGATGGCTCCTCAAGTAGTACTGTTAATGTATCAGGAACTGGTATCACAGATGGTACTAATGCTGTTAATATTTCACCAGATCAGACAACCCATGTTGGTGATATGGCAATATACAGACTTGATGAGGATAATTATGTGATTACTGATGGCACATCTGGTAGCACAGTCACAATTAATGTACCACAAACAACAGACACAAACATTGTTGATGGTGATGGTAACCCTGTAGATACTACCCCAGGTGATTCTATTGTTGTTGGTGATTTAACAGTCTCTGAAGCTTCGGATGGATCTATCACTGTTACAGATAGTACATCTGATGATTCAGTTACAATCAAGGATACTGGTGTCTTTGGAAATGATGGCACAGTTGTAAATGTTTCACCAGGTGAAACAGCTACAGTTGGTGATCTTACTGTCCAACGTATTGATGAAGATACCTATGTCATCACTAGTGGATCTGGAAATGATATTACTGTCACTGTTCCAACAACCACTGAGACACATATCATCGATAACGGTGGTAATGTGATTGATCTTACACCAGGAGGAAAAGATACTGTGGGTGACTTGACAATCACCGAAGGACCTGATGGTAAATCATACACAGTAAAGGATGGATCATCTGGTGTAACTATTATTGTTGATGGTACCGGCGCAAGTGATGGATCTGGAAATAATCTTGATATCCCTGTTGGAGGCAGTACAACAATTGACGATGTCTCTATCACACGTGTGGATAAAGATACTTATCAGATTTCTGAAGAATCATCTGAAAGTGAAATCACTGTAACAGTTCCATTTGTTGAAGAGACAGTAACTGTTATCAGAGACTCCAACGGTGATGTGGTCGATACCACTCCAGGAACAGATGGAACCACAGTGGGTGACTTGACCATTTTACAAGATGAAAATGGCAAGTACACTATAACTGATGGATCTTCTGGAAGCACCATACATATCATGGGTACAACTATTACTGATCACGAAGATAATAAGATGGGTATTTCAGTTGGTGGAGTCATAACTGTTGGTGAGATAGTTGTTCAGCAGGCCTCTGATGACACATTTGTTGTCTCTGACACCTCATCTGGTACACAGATTATAGTGACTGTTACAACACCAACATCTGGGCCTGAAACTTATGTTACTGATCATGAAGGTAATATAATTGACCTCGATGATGGAGAAAGTACAACTGTTGGTGATGTTACTATAACAAAGACAGGTGATGACACTTATGAGGTTGAGGATACCTCAACAGGTAGTGTAGTAACTGTCTCTGGACATGGAGATGGTGACTCGGGTGATGGCTCAGGTAGTGGTGGCTCTGGAGGATCTGGAGGTAGCTCAGGCAGTGATGGTACTGAATCTGATAACACTACCCTCTCTGTTCAAGTTACTGTTCCCAATGACCAGTGTGATGCTTCAACAAGCACTCTCACTGGTTCCTGTGATGGCAACCTAGACAATGAGTTCCAAGATAGTGATGGAAATGATGTCCCAATAGATCTTGTTGATGATGACGCAGTAGAGGAATCTGCTGCTGCTAACATTGTGAATGAATATCATTCGGAAGACTCTGATACCTTTACAGGAAATAGCACTCATTCCATTACAACTATTACTGGTGACAGTGAAGTCACAAACTATGATGGTTCAACATACACACTGACAAGTCCTGGTGAATATTCATTAGTGAATACTGATACCATTGATGTTTATGCAAGAGTTGTACCTTGTGGTGAAGCTACTTGTGTCAACCAGGTATGGTTATCAACTGATGACAGTGATGTTGTATTCCACGCTCCTTACTCTGCTGCAGGACATATTGTAGTGTTTGATGCAGCTGGAACAGTCCAACATTTAACATCTACAACAGTAATGGACCCAAGTATGAATGTTAAACCAGTTGGAAAGGATGGGTTTAATATAACTGATTCTGCAGGAAGTGTAATCATTTTGAAGGAAGATACCAATGGATTCATTACTGTTTCTGCCATTATACCCAAGACCAGCTGTGCACAATCATCTGGAGATCTTGCAGGCACATGTGATGGTAATAAATTCAATGATGTGGATTCTCAGGATGACATTACAGATAAACCAGGTACAGATAACTGTGCTTCTTGCAACATTGGTTCATCTGATAACTCAAGCTTTGTGTATACATATACAACCCCAACTGGAGTTGTGTATGAAGAGCCAGAGGAATTCACAGGCTCTTGCACATGTGGCTATTATGTTGAAGATTGTTGTGTTGAGATTGTTACCCCTGGTGGAAATGGCACCCATGGAGAGACATCAATTGTTAATGGTACTTTTACAACTTATGACGGTGTTCAATATGATATTGAAATAAGAGGAGAATATGAGTTCTACAGCAATAATGATACTAACACTAGTGTCTATATTAGGATGACACCATGTGGTCAGAAGACATGTGTAACACAAACCCAAATAAGCATTGGAGATACAGATATCATTGTGCATGCACCATATACACCAGGTGGTGATCTTGTTGCATTTGATGCTGATGCACAAGTAATTGATTTCAGTGACTCATCATCTGTTCACCTTGATGACAGTACAACTGTTACTGAAGTTAGTGGTGATGAGATCATTGTCACCAATTCTGATAATGGCATAGAGGCAACTATCAGTGTTAATGACGATGGATCTCTAGATGTTGTCATAACTACACCAACAGACACTTGCTCGGCTAGCTCTGGCTTGTCAGGATCTTGTGATGATAATACTAATAATGAGATCCCAGATGGTAATGGTGGATATGTTGATGCTGATGATATCACTACTGATGATCTAACTAATATGGCAGATGATAACAATGTAGGTGGTTCAGCATCTGGATCTGGAAGTGGATCTGGATCTGGAAGCGGATCATCTGGAGATGGATCATCTGAAACTAATTTTGTGTACAGTTACACAGATGAAAATGGTACAACACACAAAGAACCTGAAAATATTGTTGCAAAGTGCCCAGCTGGATTCTATGGTGCTGACTGTAGTATTGCATTAGAGGACACCTCATCTGGTTCAAATACAACATCAACAGCAAGTGTCAATGATGATGGATCAGTCACTACATTTGATGGTGTAAATTATCCTGTTGGAACATATGGAGAGTTCACACTCGTCAACACATCGAATGTTGATGTAAGTGTGGAGCAAGAACCTTGTGGCAACACAGTGTGTACCACTGGAACATCTGTAATAACAGAAAATGGTGGTGTCATAATCCATACTGGCACTGGTACTGAATCTGGAACTGGCTCTGGGAGTGGAACAGGATCAGGATCAGGAAGTGGATCAGGGTCTGGAACTGGATCTGGAAATGCAACTGATGTAGGTGTAAGCATCACAGATCAAAGTGGCAATGATATCAACCCAGCACAGGGACAGACTGAAACAGTTGGTGATTTCATCATTGAAAACACAGGTGATGACACATTCACAGTAACTGATACTTCGTCTGATATTACCATAACTGTTTCAGACACAAGTATAACCAATGATGCTGGAAGAGTGGTAAATGTATCGCCTGGAAGCAGTTTCACCAATGGTGATGTTACTGTTACTAGAACAGCTGAAGATACATATACCATAACGGAGGGTTCAGATAGCACTGAATTAGATGTCATAATTCCTGCCACAACAACTATTGTTGTAACAGACCAACAAGGCAATGTCCTTGACCTTGCTGCAGGAGAATCATCAGATCCAATTGGAGATCTTACCGTATCGAACACAGATGGAAAGACAATCACAATAGATGATAGCTCATCTGGTGGTACAGTTACATTTACTTCAACAGGTGTAACAAATCACGCTGGTGTGGCAATCAACATCTCACCGGGAGATAATATTGTTGATGAGGATGTTACTATCACGAGACTAGATGAAGATACATTTGTTGTAAATGATGCATCATCTGGAAGTCAAGTGCAAGTAACAGTTCCACAATCGAATGATATTGTTATAACAGATAAACAAGGAGATGTTGTTCATTTGTCACCAGGAGGAAGTGAGACTGTTGGAGATTTGACTGTCTCTGAAGGAACTGATGGCTTGTCATACACTGTATCTGATGGATCTGGTAACACAGTTACAATTGATGGAACTGGTGTTACTGATGGTAATGACAATGATGTAGATCTGTCACCGGGAGATAGCGCACCAGTTGGTGATATGGCTGTTAAACAGGTTGATGAAGATACATACACAGTAGTAGATGAAACAACTGGTGATGTTGTCACAGTTACAATTCCACAAACACCAGGACCAGTTATTACCGATAACAATGGTGATATTGTAGATCTCTCACCAGGATCAAGTACAACAGTTGGTGATATGAGGATAACTCAAGTTGATGACAACACAGTCATTGTAGTTGATGGATCATCTGGAGCAAATATTACAGTCACTGGTACAAGTATTACTGATCAAGATGGCACTTCTATTGACACCTCAGTAGGACAAAGTACAACAATTGGAGATGTGACTGTTCTGAAGACAGATGCTAATACACAAGTATTAACTGATGAATCATCTGGTGCCCAGATAACTGTCACAACTACATCAACAGACTACCCAGGAGCAGTCATTTCTGATGGAAATGGTGATGTGATCAATTTGCCACCAGGGGTAGGACAGAAAGTTGGTGATCTGACTGTCACTGAATCTGGGGATATTTATACCATAACTGATGGCTCTTCTGGAAGTATTATAACAATTTCCCCTGAATCCATTACAGACAAAGATGGCACAATTATTGACCTTAAACCAGTTGAAAATGCAAAGGTAGGAGACATGACTATCACTCAGTTAGATGAATTGACTTATGATATAGTTGATGGTTCATCTGGAAGTAAGGTAACAGTTACTGTAACAGTACCTATACCACCAGCAGGAACAGACACTTATATCACTGACCATGAAGGTAATCCAATCGATCTTCTACCTGGTGAAAGTGAGACTGTTGGTGATGTGACAGTTTATAAAGAAGATGGTGATACTATTATAGTTACTGACACTTCTACTGGTAGTTCTGTTACAGTAAATGTCAATCCACCAAAGGATGATAGTGACACTGATGGTGACTCAGATGATGATGGAACAAGTACTGATCCTACTGGAGCTACAGATGGAGATACAGTTGTTACAGACAATAATGGTAATACACTGGATCTTACACCTGATTCCCCTGCAACTGTAGGTGATGTGACCATCACTCAAGGACCAGATGGTTCATACATCATAACTGATAAATCATCTGGAAGTGAAGTTACTATAACAGTTATTGGGTCAACACCTACATCATCTGGTAAAACATTTATAACAGACCATGAAGGAAATCCAATAATTCTTTCACCTGGGAACACAGCAACAGTTGGAGAAATCATAATTAAACAAGAGGATGGAAATACCTATGTCATTACTGATGCATCATCTGGAAGTGAAGTAACAATCACACTGCCTACACCAGGAACAGTTGTTACTGATGGGGATGGTAATGTAATTGATACAACTTCAGGAGGTAGCTCAACTGTTGGGGATTTGACAGTTTTTCAAGGAGATGATGGCTCTACTACAGTAACAGATGGGTCCGATTCAGTAACAATTACTGGATCAGGAGTTACAAGTGGTGAAGGTACTCCTATTAACCTAACACCAGGAACAAGTACAACAGTTGGTGATATCACCGTCACACGTATTGATGAAGATACATATGTTATCTCAACTAGTACACCTGGAAGTGAAGTAACAGTAACTGTACCAGCTGCAACTGAACCAAGTGTGACTGATGGAGAAGGTAATCCTGTTGACACATCAAATGGTGGTGCCACTGTGGGTGACATGACTGTCACTGGAGATGGAGAAGGAAATAATGTAACTCTAACTGATGACACTACTGGAGACAGTGTTACAGTCACAGGAACTGGTGTCACAGATGGTGATGGTAATTTAGTAAACCTTCCCACGGGGAACAGTACAACCATTGGAAATGTGACTCTAACGAGAGTTGATGATGATACATATGAAGGCACTGATGGATCTGGAAACACTGTTACAGTTACTGTACCATCTACACCAACAACTGAGACAACAACTACCGATGGTCAAGGGAATACACTCGACACAACTGGTGATGGCAGTGATGTTGGTGATATGACTGTTACTGGAGATGATGATGGAAGTGTAACTGTCACTGATAACTCTTCAGGTGGCAGCTTCACAGCAAGTGACACAGGTGTCACCAACTCTAATGGTGATCTTGTTAATCTTACTCCAGGACAGACATCAACAGATGGTGATCTAACTGTAACCAGAGTTGATGAAGACACATTGACCTTCCATGATAGTTCATCTGATGACACAATAGTTGTAACAGTTCCAGAAATAGAATCAACTGAAACAGTTATTACTGATCCACAAGGCAATCCCATTGATGTACCTTCTGATGGCAGTACACCAGTTGGTGACATGACCATTACAACAAATGATGATGATTCAATATCAATAACTGATGGCTCTTCTGGAGTTACTGTTACTATCACAGATACAGGAATCAATGATGCAAATGGTGATGTAGTTAACATCCCACCAGGTGGAAGTACCACATTAGGAGATATTACAATACATCGGGTGGATTCTGATACATATGTGGTATCTGATGGATCATCTGACAGTGAAATTGTTGTAACCGTGCCAGGTGTTACCACAACTGGTAGTGGAACTGGAACAGGTGATAACACTTCAACAGGTGGATCAACTGGTGACTCTACTGGTGACTCTACTGGAACAAACACTGGTGGATCAGGCAGCATACAGATAGATGTTACAGTACCAAATGATGAATGTGCTGACTCCTCAAATACTCTTACAGGATCATGTGATGGTAATTTGGACAATGAATTCCAAGATAGCGATGGCAATGATATCCCTATTGATCTTGTCACTAAGGATGATGCTGCAGAATCTGCTTCAACAGTAAAAACAGATGATTACTATCCACCATCTGATACATTTAATGGCAACTCCACCCATTCAGTCACAAGTATTGGTGGTAATGGTACTGTAACTAATTATGATGGAACTGAAATAGATCTTGATACTCCAGGTGAATATGTGATTGTAGATGGTAGTGAAACTGATGTTAACATAAGAGTTGTACCTTGTGGAGACTCTACATGCGTGAACCAAGTTTCGATCTCAACTGGTGGAGATGACAACGATGATACAACAGATGATAACACAGATGATAACACTGGTGATGGAGGTGATGACTCTGGAGATGATACTGACACTGAGGAGAGCACCTCTGGCAACACTACCTTCACTGTTAGCAACGGAAATGAGATTATTTCCACTCCAGGTCAAACTTCAACGATCGGTGCATTAACAATTGATAACCTTGATGGAGAAACATTCACAATAAGGCATGCTCCATCTAATAGTAGTGTGACAGTCTCAGGAACTGCTATACTGAACTCTGATGGTAATGTCGTGAATATTTCACCAGCACAGACTGCAACATCTGGTGATATCACAATTACAAGAGTAGATGAAACCAATTATGTTATATCGGAAGATGCATCTGGAAGTGAGATTGATGTAATAATTACATCCCCAACAGATACAGAAATCACAGACCAAAATGGAAATACAGTTGATGTTTCTACTCCTGGATCAAGCGGCACTGTAGATGACTTCACAGTTACACATAATAGTGATGGAACCTACACAATTGTCACTCCATCAGGAAACACAATCACTGTCAAGAACACAGGCATTACTGATAATAATGATAATATTGTTAATGTTGCACCAGGAAGTAGTAAAACTGTTGATGATGTAACAATAACAAGGGTAGATCAAGACACCTATGTTGTACATGATGACTCATCTGGCAGTGAGATTTCAGTAACAGTTCCATCATCAACAATCCCAACTGACACCCCAGTTATTGTTGATGAACATGGTAATGAAATTGATGTTGTGCCAGGATCAGATACTACTATTGGTGATATTACCATAGGCAAAGATGATAACGTTACTACAACAGTAACTGATGACACATCCAATACCACAATAACAGTAACTGGAACAGGAATCTTTGATAATGATGGTAATCTTATCAATGTCTCTCCAGGTGATAATACCACAGTTGGTGATGTTATTGTTGACCGTATTGATGATAATACATATGAAATCACAACTACGCCATCAGAAAATGATACTTCAACAACTACTGTTACAGTAAAGGTCCCTGAAGGTATAACAAATGAAACTGTCATCACTGATCAAAATGGTAATGCTCTTGAGAATGATACATCAGTTGGTGACCTTGAAGTAAATCAAGGGGATGATGGTGCAACCACAATAACTGATTCAAGCACTAACTCCTCTGTCACAGTAACAGGAGATGGTATCACTGACGGCAACGGTGATTCTATTGATCTTCTGCCAGGTGACAGTACAACAGTTCCAACTAATGTAACAGTGACCCGCATAGATGATGATACCTATGTTGTAACTGGTACAAATGGAGAGGAAATCATTGTTACTGTTCCCACAAGTACACCAGAAACAACACCCTCAACTGATGGCTCAGATGGTGACAGTTCTATTACTGATAGTGATGGAAATGCAGTTGACCCTCCAATTGGACAGAGTGTAACAATTGGTCATCTAACTGTTGCAAATGTTGATGGAGAGTCATATACAATAATGGATGAATTATGTGGAATCATGATAACCATGACAAATACTGGTTTCATTGATAATAATGATAATGACAATGTCATTCACTTGGCCCCTAGAGAGAATTCAACAATTGGTGATGGAAAATTTACCAGGTTGACTGAAGATACATATCACATAAGGGATGCACTTGGCACTTCACTTACGCTCACATTAACACCTCCAACAGAAACTGTTATAACTGATCAAAATGGAAACAATGTTGACATACCTTCAACTGGCAGCAGCACTACCATTGGTGATTTCTCAGTAAACCATAATGAAGATGACACAATTACAATTACTGACAATGATTCTGGAAATAATGTAACAATTACTAATACTGGAATTATTGGCAGTGATGGAAACCTCATCAACATTGTACCTGGCACTAGTACCACAGATGGTGATATTACAGTTACCAGAGTTGACCAGAACTCATACATTGTTAGCACAAGTTCAACTAACGTAACAGTTATAGTTCCTCCTCCGTCCACAGAAGCTGGACCTATTGTGACTGATAACCAAGGAAACGATGTTGGTCTTTCTTCAGAGTCTAATGTTACTATTGGTGACATGGATGTAACTCAGAATAACGATGGAGACACTTCCTTTACTGATGGCACTAATAACACTGTTACAATTGGTGATAAAGGTGTCACTGATAACAATGGCACTACTGTGAATATCCCACCAGGCGAAGAGACCACTATTGGTAACATGACTATTGGACGTGTTGATGAAGATACTTTAACAGTTACAGATGGATCAGGAAATAGTGTTACAGTCACTGTATCACAACCTACTAAAACTCTTATCACTGGTACACAGGGTGATGAAATTCATCTTGTACCAGGGGTAAATGACACAGTTGGGGATTTGACTATAGTCCAAAATGATAGAGACACCTATACTGTTAGTGATACATCCTCTGGAAGTGTTGTTGTTGTATCAGGAGATGGACTTCTTGCAGGGGATGGGAGTTCAATTGATCTTGTCCCTGGTGAAAGTGTTACACGTGGAGACATCACCATTACACGTGTAGACGAGGATACATATGAGATTGCTGATGGATCATCTGAAGAACTGATCACAATAACTGTCATAACTCCTCCAGATCTCCCTCCTGTAGGTGGTAGTACATCTGTTACTGATAGTAATGGAAACCCTGTTAACCCCTCAAATGGAGAGAGCACAACACTTGGAGATTTGACAATTGAAAATCTTGAAGGTGATATTACCACTGTAACTGATGGATCATCTCAAAGCACAATCACATTGACTGGAACAAGTATCAAAGACGATGGAGGCTTTGTTATCAACCTAATGGCAGGAGATAACAAAACAGTGGGTGATATGACCATTTCACGAGTTGATGACAACACATATGATGTGACTGAAAATTCAGATGGAGGTCAGGTTACGATTACTGTGGCTTCACCAACAGAACCTGTTGTGACAGATGAACTGGGAAATATCATTGGAATTCTACCTGGATCTGAGGATACCATAGGTGATTTGACAGTGACTCAGATTGGCACTGGCGATAACTATGTTTATTTAGTTACTGATGGGTCATCTGGCACATCTGTTACAATCAGTGGTTCAGGTATCTTTGGTTCAGATGGAAATATGGTTGCTATACCAGTTGGGGGAAGTAAAACTGATGGTGATTTAACAGTTACTAGAGTTGATGATAACACTTATGCTGTATACGAATCATCTGGTGATAGTAAAATCACAGTTAGTGTACCAACCCATACAACAACTGAAACATCTGTAACTGATGGACAAGGAAATTCAGTTGATATTAGTCCAGGTTCAAATACAACTGTCGGTGACCTGACAATTTCACAAACAGATGATGGTGATACAGTAACAGTCACTGGTGGCTCTGGTGGTAACGTAACAGTAACTGGATCAGGAACAATTGTTACCAGTGATGGAACTGCTAACCTCCCACCAGGTGCTAATACTACAGATGGGGATATGACAGTTGAGAGGGTTGATGAAGACACCCTCCTCATAGAGGATGGATCAGGAAATGAGGTAATAATAACAATTCCAACTTCAGATGATTCAGTTGCAGTTGATCAAGATGGTAATGAGATTGATCTTTCTCCAATTGGAAGTGAAACACAAGTTGGAAATATGACTGTATCTGAGGTTGGTGAAGATATCATCATAATTACAGATGGATCTGAGAATACAATAACAGTTAAAGATACTGGTGTCACTGATTCAAATGGTGAAGATGTTAACCCTCTACCAGGAGATAGTGACACTGTGGGAAATCTGACTATTACCAGAGTGGATCATGACACAATAGTCGTCTCTGATGGATCAGATGAGATAACTGTTACCGTTCCTTCAACTGGAGGCTCTGGTGGAAGCGGAGGTTCTGATGGAAGTGGAGGTTCTGGTGGATCCAGTGGAACTGAAGGTTCAGGAAGTACCTCAACTATTACTGATGACACTGGTAAAGAGATAGATTCAACTCCAGGACATAGCACTACAGTTGGGGACCTTACCGTTGAAAATGTTGATGAAAATACTCAAACCATAACTGATGGGTCATCGGGAACTGGCGTAACAGTAACTAATACAGGTATATCAATAACTGATGGTCCTGCTATAAATATCAACCCTGGAACCAACACAACAATTGGTGATATAACAGTCACCCGTACCAATGAAAATGATTATGTTGTTAGTGAAGGATCATCTGGAGGTGAAGTAACAGTCACTATTACCTCACCAACAGACACAGTTATAACTGATGGTAATGGTAATGAGATCCCAACTTCACCAGGTAGAACTGATACAGTAGGTGGCTTCACAGTTACAAAATCAGCTGATGGAGAGACAATAACAATTGTTGATGTAGATACTGGAGTTGACATTACAATTACAGAAACTGGTATTACTGGTCCAGATGGTAACTTAGTTATAATTTCTTCTGGAACAAGCACCTCTTTTGGCAGTGTTACAATAACCAGAGTGGATGAAGATACATATGTTGTATCATCAGAATCAGCTGAAAATGATATCACTGTAACTGTGCCAACTTCATCAGGAACAGATGCAGTTGTTAGTGACAACCAAGGAAATCCTGTTGATGTAACACCTGGATCAAATTCAACAGTTGGTGATATGACAATTTCCACATCTGATGATGGCGAGACAACCTCATTCACTGATGATTCTGGTAGTAATGTCACAATTACTGGTTCTGGAACCATAGTGACAGGTGATGGTACCACTAATCTCTCACCTGGAGACAATACTACTGATGGTGATCTCACAATAAACAGAGTTGACGAGGAAACTATTGTGGTATCCGATGGTTCTGGAACTGATGTTATAGTCAAAATTCCCAAACCTGATGATTCTGTTGTAGTTGATGAAAATGGTACTGAAGTGAATATTCCTACTGGTGGTTCAGAGACAGTTGGAGATCTGACTGTTGAACATGGTGATGATGGATCATACACATTCACAGATGGGTCTTCTGGAGCAACTATTATCATAACAAGTGATGGTGTCACAGATGGTTATGGTAATGATGTTGATGTTTCACCAGGACAGAATACAACTGTAGGTGATATAACTGTCACTAAAGTTGACCATGATACCTTTGTTGTAGCAGAGGGATCAAGTGATACCGAAGTAACAGTCACAGTTGTACCTCCACACACAAGTTCATCTGTTACAGATAACAATGGTGATGAAGTTGACATCTCAACAGGAACCAACATCACTGTAGGTGTCCTGACTCTTCATCAAACTGGGGATAACACATATGTCGTAACCGATTCAACAGGAAGAGGTGTAACCATATCAGGACCAATATATCCAAAGGTTGATACTACAATTGTGGATAATTATGGAAACAACATTGATATGTCCAAGGGAGATAGTGTCACTGTTGGTGGTATCACCATAAACGAACATGAAAATGATGTTTATGTAATCCAAGATAAATCAACTGGTGATGAAGTTACAATAACTGTAACTATTCCTGGAGCACCGGAGGATGCTGGACCTACAGGTGTTGTGTTCCATGCTCCTTACTCAACAAATGGACCTCTTGTAGTCTTTTTGCCAAATGGCACTTTTCTGCAGATAACAACTACAACTATAATTGGCAATATGACCATTGAACCAACTGGCCCTAACACCTATCATGTGACTGATCCTGTTGGCAATGAGGTTATCATCACAGTTGGTGATAATGGTTATTTGGATATTTCTGTTGTAACCTCTAAAGAAGAGTGCAAGGAATCAGCTGGTGGTATTGCTGGTAGCTGTGATGGTAACAAATACAATGATGTTACACCAGAGGATATCACAAGTGGAGCATGTACTAGTTGTTCTGTTAATTCAACAGATGATCCAGATTCAGGTTTTGTTTACACATATGTAACACCAACTGGAGTAGTCTATGAGGAACCAAAAGATTTCAATTCAACTTGTGTATGTGGATTCTATGCTGATGACTGCTGTGTTGACATTGTTGGTGCAGGCGGTAATGGAACACATGGTGAAACAACCATTTCCAACGGTACCTTTACAACATATGATGGTGTTCAATATGAGTTAGAGGTAAGAGGAGAATATGAATACTTTAGCAATGGAGATTCCAATACCACTGTTTATATTAGGATGACACCATGTGGTCAAAAGACATGCGTTACACAAACTCAGATAAGTACAAGTGGATCTGATGTTGTTATTCATGCACCATACACACATGGCAGTGATTCTGTTGTCTTTGATGGTGATGGCCAAGTAATTGACTTCACAGATCCAACTGTCCAGCTTGATGACAGCACAACCGTAACAAACAATGGTGATAATGTGATTGTTGTCACCAATTCTGATGATGGCACTGAGACAACTGTCACTGTAAATGATAAGGGATCTTTAGATGTAGTGATCACCACTCCAACAGACTCTTGTTTAGCTGGTGTAACTGGCATGGCAGGATCTTGTGACGGTGATACTGATAATGAGATCCCAGATGGTAATGGTGGATATGTTGCAGCTGAGGACATTACTTCAGATGCTCTGAGAGAGATGGGTGATACATACTCAACAGGTGGATCTGGATCTGAAAGTGGGTCATCAGACTCTGATGATGATACTAAGTTTGTGTATGAATACACAGATGAGGATGGTACAACACACAAGGAACCAGAAAGTATAACCACTACTTGTCCATCAGGATTCTACGGTGCTGACTGCAGTGTTGAATTGGCTGATACAACATCAAATACAGACACAACATCTACTACTGGAGTTGGCTCAGATGGAACAATTACCACATTTGATGGTGTTGAGTATAATATCACGAAACCAGGAGAGTACTCACTTGTAAACACATCTGATATTTCTGTTGGAGTAAGTTCAGAACCATGCGGGGATTCAGTATGCACCACTGGAACTTCTATTACAACAGATAATGGTGGTTTCATCATACATACTGGCTCTGGAGGCACTGGAAATACTGGCGATGACACAGGAACTACTATAACAGATAAACAGGGTGATAAACTTGATCCCTCCGGTGATGGTGCCACTGTTGGTATTATGGTCATTACTCAAAAAGAAGATGGTAGCACAACTATAAGTAATAGCGAAACTGGAAGAACTGCTGTTATAGTAACAGAAAAGGGACTCACAGATGCTGATGGTGATGTCATGAATTTCTCCCCAGGAGAAAGCATATCAGAAGATGGTATAACTGTGACACGCATTGATGATGACACAATTGTTGTGACAGATGGATCCTCCAATGGTGAAGTTACAGTCAATTATCCTAAATCATCCAACACTCAAATTGTTGACCAACAGGGAAATGAAATTGATCTTTCACAGGGTGGAAGTGATAGTGTTGGTGATGTAACAATAACACAGAACAGTGATGGGTCAGTCACAGTTAGAGATGGATCTTCAGGTACAACAATTTCAGTTACAAACACAGGTGTAACTGGTTCTGATGGAACCCCTGCTAACATTCCTATCGGAGCAACTGCAACCGATGGTGATTTGTCCATCAACAGGGTTGATGAAGATACCTACGTGATATCCGATGGATCATCTAACAGTGAAGTCACAGTCACAGTTCCTGTTGAACAAGCTACAGAAACAGTTATTACTGATAGTAATGGTAATGAAATTGCCACAACCTCTGGATCAAGTGAAACTGTTGGTGATTTGTCCATTTCAGAGGTTGGTGATGGTATTTTTACTGTAACTTCTGACTCTGGAGATAGTATCAGAATAACAGGAACAGGTATTGTCAATACAGATGGTGACACTGTTAACATCGTTCCTGGACAGAGTGTGCTAGTTGGCAGCATAAATGCCACACGAGTGGATGAAGACACCTATGTGTTTACTTCTGCTATAGATGGAGAATCTGTTACAGTTACAGTCCCTCCATCTACAGACACATCAGTCACAGATGGAAATGGCAATTCTGTCGACCTTCCAGCTGGGGGAACTGAAACAGTTGGTGACATGACTGTCACTAAAGGCAGTGATGGTAGCTCTGTTACTGTTGAAGGAGACTCTGGTGAATCTGTAACAATCACAGGCGATGGTGTTGTTGATGGTAATGGAAACCCAGTTAACATTCCACCAGGAGGTAATACAACTGCAGGTGATGTTACAGTCACAAGGGTTGATGAGGACACTTATACTGGAACTGATGGATCTGGTAATGAAGTCACTGTCACAGTGCCAACGTCTGATGACACAAAAGATAATGGTGATGTATCTGTATCTGATGATAGTGGTAATGATGTTGATATTTCAAAAGGAGGAAATGCAGTTATTGGTGACATGACTGTTTCTCACCCTAATGAACACACCTATATTGTTACTGATGCTTCCTCAGAATCCATTATCAAAGTAACTGGAACTGTCATTACTGGAAATGGCAATGTGATTAACATTACACCAGGAGGAAGTGCCACTGTTGGAGATATGACCATTGCTCGTTTGGATGAAGACACTTATGTAATATCTGATGCCTCATCTGATGGTGAGGTAACATTCACAGTTACACCACCAATGAGCACAGATAATACTATAACTGACCAGCAAGGTAACACAATTACACCAAGTTCTGGTGGAAGTGAGACATTGGGTGATTTGACTGTTACTACAAGCAGTGATGGTACAAGTCAAACAGTAACAGATGGCTCCTCTGGAACAAGTGTTACGTTCAGTGATACTGGTGTTACAGACAATAATGGAAATGTTATTAATGTATCTCCAGGAGAGAACAAAACTATTGGTGATGTGACTATTCACAGAGTAGATGAGGATACTTATGAAATATCTGATGAATCATCTGGTACCGAAATGACAGTTACAGTTCCTACAAACACAAAACCAGTAGCAACTGATGGTAGTGGAAATTCCATTGATGTCACACCTGGAGGTGAGGGAGAATCTGTTGGTGATCTGACAGTCTCACAAGGCAACGATGGTAGTTACACAGTACACGATGGTTCATCTGATCACTCTGTAACAATTACTGGAGATGGAGTTGTTGATGGCAATGGTAATTCAATTGATATGCCTGTCGGGGGAACTGCAACTCTTGGTGATATAACCATAACAAAGATAGATGAGGACACTTATGTTGTATCTGATGGATCCTCTGGAAGTGAAGTCACTGTGACTGTTCCTGTAACACCACCTGGATCAGGCTCATATATAACTGATCATGAAGGTAATCCAATTGATCTTGATATAGGAGACAGTACTACTGTTGGTGATTTAACCATTACCAAAGTTGATAATGACACACTTGAAGTGACTAATGATGAAACTGGTAGTATTGTTACAGTCTCTGTTGTACCTGGTGATGGTACAGGATCTGAAACTGGATCTGGAACAGGATCTGACACTGGGTCTGGAACAGGATCTGGAACTGGATCTGTAACAGGATCTGACACTGGGTCTGGAACAGGATCTGGAACTGGATCTGGAACAGGATCTGACACTGGATCTGGAACAGGATCTGGAACTGGTAGTACTCTAGAGGTTGACGTAACTGTATCTAATGATGTTTGTGAATCAACTACTTCTACACTTTCTGGATCTTGTGATGGAAACATCAATAATGAGTTTCAAGACAGTAATGGAAATGATATTCCAATTGATCTTGTCACTGGAGATAACGTTCTAGAAGCAGCTTCAACAACAAAGGTAAATGATTACTATGATGACTCTGGTGATGATTTCAATGGAAACTCTACACATTCTGTAACATCCTTATCTGGTAATAGTTCCATAACTACCTATGATGGTACAACCTTTGATGTGAACACACCTGGTGAATTTGTCCTTGTTAACACTGATACATCTGAGGTAGATGTCAAGGTAATTCCATGTGGAGATTCCCTCTGTGTGAGCCAGGTTGCAATTACACCTGGTACAGACACTGCTGGTACTGGCACTGGTGATGAAACAGATGGTACTACATTTGTTGATAACAATGGCAATGTTATTGATCCTTTATCTGGTCAGAGCATAACTGTAGGGGAAATAACAGTAACCCATAATTCAGATGGCTCATATACTATAACTGATTCCTCTTCAGGAAACACAGTTACTGTTACTGATAATGGAATTATTGATAATAATGGCAATGCAGTTAATATCCAATCAGGTTCAAGTGTTACAGATGGAGAAATAACAATCACTAGAGTTGATGAAGATACATACAAGGTCTACAAAGAGTTAACTGGAAGTGGAGTCACTGTCACTGTAACATCACCATCTGATACAACAGTCACTGACAGTCAAGGAAATGAGGTTGTCCCATCAGGTGGTACCCATACAATTGGAGATATGGATATAACTCAAGGCTCTGATTCTGATACTACAACAGTCACTGATAAGACAAGTGGAAGCACTGTAACTGTTACAGATACTGGTATCATTGATGATGAAGGTAATATGGTGAATATTCCAATAGGCGATAGCACAACTGTTGGAAACATTACTATTGTCCGTATTGATGATGATACATATGTTCTAACAGATGGATCTGGAGAAGAAGTGACAGTTACCATTCCAACAACCCCAACAACAGAAACTATTGTAACTGATCACCAAGGTAATAATGTTGATACATCACCCGGCACAAATACAACTGTTGGAGACATGACTATTTCTACACCAGATGAAGGGGATGCAGTTTCAATTACTGATTCATCATCTGGAAGTACCGTAACAATAACTGATACAAGTATCACTGGAAGTAATGGTAATGTTTTGAATATTCCACCAGGTAGTAACAAAACAGATGGTGATATCACTGTTACAAGGATTGATGATGATACTATTGTAGTATCAGATGGATCATCAGGTGGTAATGTTACAGTCACAATTCCAACACCTTCTGAAACTGTTGTTACTGATCAACAGGGCAATCCACTTGATCTTGGATCAGGAACCGATGCCACAGTTGGTAATTTCACTGTGTCTAAAGATGATGACAATTCAATTACTACATCTGATGGATCTGGAAACACAGTCACTGTTACTGATACAGGAGACATAACTGACCAAGATGGTAATGACTTAGATCTGTCCTCAGGAGACAATACCATTGTTGGAGGAATTATAGTTACCAAGGTAGACAGTGATACTGTTGTGGTTTCTGATGACTCTGACAATGAATTAATCATCACCGTTGTGCCTGATGAAACTACTGGAACATCCGATGGATCTGACTCTGGTGGATCCTCACCAATCACTGACAGCAATGGCAACAGTATCAACCTCTCAAATGGACAAAGTTCAACAGTTGGTGACTTAACTGTAGCCCAAACTGATGATGGCACTTATGTTATAACAGACAGCTCATCTGGAAATACAGTCACTGTTACAGGATCTGTTGTTACTGATAACAATGATAATATTTTATATATCACACCTGGAGGTACTCAGACAACAGCAGATGGTGATTTTACTGTGAAACATCCTGGTGATGACACATATGTTGTAACTGCTACTTCTGATGGAAGTAAGATTGAAATCACTGTTCCGTCTACTGCAGTACCAGAAATTGTCCTCTCTAATCGACAAGGAAATGAAATTGATGTTTCACCAAGTGGTAGTGAGACAATTGGAGACTTGACTGTAAGCCTTTCTGCTGATGGTGAGACATTCACAATATCCGATGGATCTTCAGGAGGCAGTATAGGGGTGAGTGGAGAAACAATCACAGGTAGCAATGGTGATGCAATTAGCATTTCTCCTGGTTCAACTACACAAGCTGATGGTGTGTCTATCAAACGAGTTGATGATGATACTTATGTGGTGTCTACTGGATCGCCTGCAAATGATATCATAGTTACAGTACCTACAACTACTGTTTCTGGTGTAACTGATCAACAAGGTAATACCATTGATGTATCACAGGGATCTCCTTCCACAGAGGGTGATATAACTGTCACTGAGGTTATACCTGGTACATACAGAGTTGTTGATGGCTCATCTGGAAGCTCAGTTACCATATCAGGAACTGGTGTAACAAGTAGCACTGGCAATCATGTAAATCTTTCACCAGGTGGTAGTAAACAATTTGGTGATATGACTGTCAGGCAACTTGATTCAGATTCTTATGTGGTATCTGATGGTTCATCTGAAAGTGAGGTCACTATCACTGTACCAGCACAACCAGCTGGTACTGTGATAACTAATGATGCAGGAAACCTTATTGGGGTTGCCCCTGGAGTTAATGCATCAGTAGGTGGTATGACTGTGTCTAAGCCAGATGGCAACACACATGTATTTACTGACACAAATGGAGATGGAGTTACAATTTCAACTGCACCAGGAACACCTGGAGCTGTTATCACAGATAACAATGGAAATAATGTTGACTTATCAGAAGGAGGAAGTACCACAGTTGGTAGTCTAACAATTGGAAAAGATGATGAGACCACAATCACAGTAACAGATGATTCTGATAATACTGTGACTATCACAATTCCCCCTCCAACATCAGACGGCATTACTGTTCACGCTCCTTACACACCTGGTGGTGATATTGTAATATTTGACTCTAATGGAAACCCCATCACAACTGATACTGGATCAGGTACTGGAACAGGATCTGAGTCTGGTACAGGATCTGATATCACTGTCACTACTGAAACAACAGAAGATGGTGAAACAGAGTATCATGTTCATAATCCAGATGGTACTGAAGTTATAATTACGGAAGATGACAATGGGTACTTGAATGTTGAGGTTGTAACACCAAAGACTTCTTGCAGTGGTAACACTGGAGATCTTGCAGGCTCTTGTGATGGAAACACTTTCAATGACATTGATAGTGACTTGAACTCAGAGGAAGACATTTCTGAGGCTTGCACAAACTGTTTGGTTGAAGGTGATGAGGATTCTACACCATTTGTGTATACATATGAAACACCAACTGGTGTGACGTATGAGGAACCTCAGAATTTCAACGGTTCATGCATTTGTGGATTCTATCTTGACGATTGTTGTGTGACAATAGTAGACACAAATACTAATGATACCCATGCTACAACATCTATAGTAAATGGAACATTTACCACATATGATGGTGTTCAGTATGATCTTGATGTCAGAGGAGAGTATGAGTTCTACAACAACAATAATACTAATTCAAGTGTTCATGTTAGAATTACTCCATGTGGGGATACTACATGTGTTTCCCAGACACAAGTTAGTACAACTGATTCTGATGTGGTTGTGCATGCACCATACACTAATGATAGTGATGTTGTTGTATTTGATGGTGAGGGTAACCCCATTGATTTCTCTGGAGATACTTGTACATCAAATTGCACATCTACATCTATTACTAGTGATGATGGTAGTACCATTGTTAGTCTTACAACAGGGAAGGAAGCAACAGTAAATGATGTTACTATTTCTCGTACTGGTGAAGATACATATGAGGTAACTGATCCATCAACTGGAAATGGATTTACTATAACTACAACAATAACATCTGATGGAATTACAAGCACAGATATTACAGATACAGATGGCAATTCTGTTGACCTCTCTCCTGGAAGTTCTGAGACAATTGATGGTGTCACTCTGACTCAGGTTGATGATGATACCTATACTGTATCTTCTGGATCATCTGACAGTGAAATAACAATCAATGTCCCAACACCTACATCAACACAGGAAGGCACTGGAAGCACAACTACTATCACTGATGGAAATGGTAATCCTGTCAATACCTCACCTGGACAAAGTATAACTACTGGAGATGTAACTGTTTCTCAACCTACAGATGGCACAATTGTGATCAATGATGGGTCCTCTGATAATAGTTCCATAACAATAACAGATTCTGGAATAACTGGTAGTGATGGCAATGTTATCAATATTTCACCAGGGAGCAACACCACTTCTGGCAATTTGACAATTGTGAGGATTGATGAAGACACATATGTTGTGGTTGATAGTGATGGAAATGAGGTTACCGTCACTGTAACATCTCCCACCGAAACTGTCATTACTGATAGCAATGGTAACAAAGTTAATGTCTCTGGTGAATCTGCTGCAACAGTCGGAACATTGACAGTATCTCAAAATGCTGATGATACAATCTCAGTAACTGATAGTGGTACTGGCACAACTATTACAGTAACACCAACAGGCCTTACAGACAATGATGGCAATAGTGTCAATCTGTCACCAGGGACTACTGCAGTAATCAGTGGTCAAACTGTAATAGAATTGATGAGGACACACTAGTCATTGTTGATAGCACCTCTGAGAATGAGGTGACAATCACAATACCTGGACCTTCAGATCCTGTTTTGACTGATGAAAATGGAGATCCAGTCACTATTCCAACAGGTGGTTCAACCAATGTTGGCAATCTGGAGGTTGGTGAAACTGAAGATGGTGATGGATACACAATTGGAGATGGAGAATCTGGAACAACTGTTAATATCACTGGAGATGGTATTATTGATGGCGATGGAAATATTATTGACCTTTCAAATGGAGAAAGTACACAAATTGGTGATAATACTAACATCACAAGAGTGGATGATGACACTGTTAAAGTAACTGATGTATCAACAGGAAGTGAAGTAACAGTAACAGTTCCAGAAACACCACCTGTTGATACAGGAAGTACATCTTCAATTGTTGACAATAATGGCACTGTAGTTGATCTCAAAAAGGGAGAGAATACTACAATTGGAGATTTCGATATCACACAAGGTAAGGACAGTACCTCAATTACTGATAACTCTTCAGACAGTACAATTGTCATATCAGGAACTGGTATAACTGATGATGATGACAATATTATCAACATTTTACCAGGAGACAGTGTAACTGTAGGTGATATGAATATTACAAGGTTGAATGAGGAGGAATATGAGGTAACAGAGGGATCTGATGGAAGCACTGTTACTGTTACAGTGACATCACCAACTGAAACTGTCATCACTGACCAGCATGGAGATATTATTGACGTCTCACCTGGATCTAGTGATACAGTTGGTGGTTTGACCATTTCACAGGCTGATGATGGCACTATTACAATAACAGATGATGATACTGGAAGCAGTGTCACTGTTTCAGAGACTGGACTCATTGATGATAATAATAATGTGATCAATATTCCTATTGGTGGTTCAACAACAGTTGATGATGTGACCATTAATAGAATTGATGAGGATACATATGTCATAACTGAAACATCTACGGGAACAGAAGTGACTGTCACAATCCCTACCACTTCAGTAACAGGAACTACTGTCACAGATCAACAGGGCAATCCTATTGATACAACACCTGGATCTACCCAAACAGTTGGAGATTTGACAATCACACATGGAGATGATGGAAATGGCGATGGCAATGGAGATTCTTTGTCAATAACAGATGGAACTCCTGAGGGCAATGTTACAATTACTGACAATGGTATCATTGATGGAAATGGCAATGCTGTGAATCTCTCTCCTGGGGATACTTCAACAAATGGTAATATCACAGTTACTAGAATTGATGAGGACACACTGGTTGTTAATGACACTTCATCTGGAAGTACAGTCACAGTAACTATCCCACCAGCAACTGAAAATACTGTTACTGATGGAAATGGCAATGAACTTGATATTTCTGGTGGCAGCAACACTGTTGGAGACTTGACCATTACACAAAATGCTGATAACTCTATCTCAGTAACAGATGGGTTATCAGATAGCACTGTTATTCTTAACTCCACTGGAGTTACTGATGGTGATGGTAATGCAGTTGTCATTTCAACAGGAGGCAGTGCAACAGTTGGTGATATGACCATCACCAGAGTAGATGGAGATACATTTACAGTATCTGATGGACTTTTTGAAGGCGAGGTAACTGTAACAGTTGTTGAGTCTACTAATGAGGGTGACTCTGGTTCATCAGTAACTGACAGTAATGGAAATGAGATTAATCTAGCACCAGGACAAAGCTCAACAGTTGGTAATATCACTGTTGGTCAAACTGATGATGGTTCAACCTCTATAACTGATAACTCTGGTAGTAATATTACAGTCACTGATACAGGGATTATTGACGAAAATGGTGATTTGATTCACATAACACCAGGCACCAATGTTACAGTTGGTAATCTAACCATTACTCGTAATGATGAAGAAAACTATACTGTACAAGATGGAGACTCAGGTGCTGAAATTACTGTTACTGTTCCAGAGTCAACAGACAAAGATACTGTTGTAACTGATCAACAAGGTAACCCTATTGATACTACACCTGGTAGTAGTGAAACAGTAGGAGATATGACTTTAACAACTGGTTCAAATGGTTCAGTTACAATAACTGATGAATCTTCTGGAAGTACAGTTTCAGTAACTGAAACTGGTATCACTAATACAGATGGTGATCTTGTGAACATCCCACCTGGAAGTAGTGAAACAATTGGTAATTTGACTGTGACAAGGATTGATGAGAACACATATGTTATACATGATGGCTCATCTAACACTTCGGTTACTGTTACAGTTCCAAAATCAGATGAATCAGTTGTAACTGATGTACATGGAAACCCAGTTGATATTTCTTCAGGAGGTACTGAATCCATGGGTAATTTCACTGTTTCTCAAGACAATGATGATTCCATTACAGTTACTGATGACTCTGGAAATACCATTATAGTCACTGGGGATGGACCCACAGATAGCAGTGGTAATCCATTTGACCTTTCTCCTGGGGAAAACACAACCATAGGAGATGTGACAGTTACAAGGATCGATGAAGACACTTATGTTGTAACTGATACAACAACTGGGGAGCAAATAACTGTTACAGTACCAACAACAGAAACAGGTGATGTTGATGACCAAATTACCACACCAGTTACAGTTATACTTGATAATGACACATCCATTACTAAAGATGGTGATGATATAATTATCACCAATTTGGGTGATGGATCTGAAACCACCATTGGAGTGAATGGCGATGGATCCCTTGATGTTGGCATAACTGCTCCAAAAGATTCTTGTTCGAGTGGTGTAAGTGGAATGTCAGGATCTTGTGATGGTGATATCAACAATGAGATTCAAACTGGTGATGGTGAATATGTTGACCCAACTAATATAACATCATCAGACCTGAATGATATGGCTGAAACATTTGCAGATAGTGGTAATGATACAAGCTTTGTGTATGAATACACAGATCCTGAAACAGGTGTAACCCATACTGAGCCAGAAACAATTGCTTCAAAGTGTCCTGTTGGTTACTATGGAGCAGACTGTAGCTTCAAATTGGAAGACACAGCATCTGGAACTTCCACAACTTCAACAGCTGGAGTCAATGAAGATGGAACAGTTACTACATTTGATGGTATCACCTATACTGTTGGTGAATCTGGTGAATTTACACTTGTCAATACATCTGATATTGATGTTAGTGTTTGGCAGGTTCCTTGTGGTGAGACAGTTTGCACTACTGAAACCTCTGTAATGACTGATAATGGTGGATTTGTGATTAACACTGGCAAGGGAGATAGTGAAGATGATACAACCAAAGTAACTGACCATGAAGGTAATCACATGACACTTGGAACTGGCAACACAACAACAGTTGGTGATATAAGTGTATCACAAACAGATGACAGCACAATTGTTGTTTCTGATGAATCATCTGGAAGTAGTATAACTATCAAATCTGACGATTCAGGCATAAGCATCAATGATCATGAAGGTAACCCACTTGATTTTACTTCTGGAGATAGTGAAACTGTTGGTGACTTAACTGTAACTAAATCTGATAATGGTACAATAGTAGTAACAGATGCATCCTCAAACAGTGAAGTAGCCATCACAGCTGGAAGTGGAAGTGGTGTCCCTGGTGGGAATTCAGTGACTGACAATGAAGGCAATGTAATAGACATCTCTTCAGGAGAAACTGCAACAGTTGGTGATGTAACTGTTTCCCAACAAGGTAGTGGCAATTCTGTTCTTATTACTGATGGATCAACTGAAATCACAATAACAGCTTCATCTGGTGATGAACATACCATTACTGATAGTAATGGTGATACAATCAATCTTACTCCAGGACAGACTGAAACAGTTGGTGATATAACATTTAAACAAGTGGATGAGGATACATTTACTGTAACTGATATATCATCTGGAAGTCAAGTTGATGTACTGTTTCATTACCACTAATTGAAACAGTTATAACTGATTCAAATGGTACTGTTATAGATCTAATGCCTGGACAGTCTAAGACAGATGGTGATGTTACTATTAAACAATTGGACGGAGATTCATATATAGTAACTGAAACTTCTTCTGGTAGCTCAGTGATAGTTTCAGTGGTAGCACCAACTGATGGAAGTGGAACTGGCTCTGATTCTGGGTCTGGATCAGGAACTGGCTCTGGCTCAGAGACCGGTGATGAAACAGGAACTGGATCTGATGGCTCTAGTAGTCTGTCAGTCAAAGTTAATGTACCAAAGACCGCATGCTCAGACAGTTTAGATACACTCACTGGAACATGTGACGGTAATCTTGACAATGAGTTCCAAGATAGCAATGGCAATGACATTCCTATTGATCTTGTTACAGAGGAAAATATCAAAGAATCTGCTGCAACTAACAAGGTAGATCAATACTATTCTCCAGAAGCTGAAACATTCATTGGAAATGAAACTCATTCTATTGCTACTGTGACTGCTGAGGGTCAAATGACAAACTATGATGGTGAATCATACACATTAGTTCCAGGTGAATATGTATTATCTGACAGTGATGTTGATATAACTATCAAGGTTGTACCATGTGGCAATTCAACTTGCATCAACCAAGTATCAGTAAGCACAGACTCTGACAGCCTTACTTTCCATACACCATACCAGAGCACTATGGATGATATCATTGTGTTTGACTCAGATCTCAACTTGATCACAGTAACAGATACAACTGTACTTGATAACATACCTGTGGATGTTGATGACACAAATGGTTATCATATTGTTAGTCCAAATGGCAATGATATAGTTGTTAGTGCAGGTAACAATGGTTACATAGATGTAGCAATTATTTCTCTGAAATCAAACTGTGCATCAAGTGCTGTTGATTTAGCTGGATCCTGTGATGGTAATCAGTATAATGATGTCAAGGATTCCAGTAAGATCACTGGGAGCAGTGGTACTGACAATTGCAATGGCTGTTTCATTGACTCAACGGAGGAATCCAACTTTGTGTACACATATACCACATCAACTGGAGTTGTGTATGAAGAGCCAAAGGAATTCACTGGTACTTGCACATGTGGGTACTACATTGAAGACTGTTGTGTCACAGTTGTCCCAAGTCAAACAACAGATACTGAATCTGAATCATCTATTGTTGATGGTACATTTACAACATTTGATGGTGTTCAATATGAACTAGACACAAGAGGTGAATTTGAATTCTATAACAGCTCTGAGACTGATGTCTACATAAGAATGACACCATGTGGACTCCAAGATGTTTGCCTTACACAAGTACAAGTATCGACCGAGACTGCATCTGTTGTTGTTCATGCTCCTTACACAAATACTTCTGACGCTGTTGTTTTTGGTGATGATGGTCAAGAAATTGACTTCACAAATGCCATCACAACAACACTTGATGAGAACACATCCATCACCAAATCAGATGATAATGAGTTTGTTGTTACAAATGCAGGTGATAACACTGAAACAACCATCACTGTCAACTCTGAGGGAACTCTTAATGTTGTTGTTACATCACTCATTAATTCATGCTCCAATGATGTGAGTGGGTTGGCTGGATCTTGTGATGACAACCTGAACAATGAATTAACAACTGGAAATGGGGATTATATTGACCCAACCTCAGCATCATCTGAAGATATTACCAATGTGGCTGATGCATTCAATGTAGGAGGATCTTCTGACAGTGAATCACCAGACGGTGGATCTTCAGGCACTGATAACACGAACTTTGTGTACAACTATACAGATGATTCTGGTACAACATATACTGAACCAGAAACCATATTGTCTAGCTGTCCACCTGGCTTCTTTGGTGCTGATTGTAGTCTTGTCTTGGAAGATGAGAGCACAAACTCAGAAACACATGGAGTCGCTACAGTTAATGAAGATGGCACAATTACTACATTTGATGATGTAACATATGATGTCACTATAACTGGTGAGTTCACATTTGCCAATACTTCAGATGGTGTTGTAAGTGTGAAGCTGGTGCCATGTGGAGATACAGTGTGTGTAACACAAGTAAGTGTAGAAACAGACAAGGGTGCTGTTGTGGTCCATGTTCCATATGTTAATACAAGTGATCCTGTAATATTTGATCAAGATGGTGATTCTGTAAACATTGCTCCAGGGTACAGTGTATATGTAGGTGATATTGCAGTTTCTCAGCTTAATAGTGAAACCTTTGTTGTTAAAGATCAAACTGGTAATGAAGTCACTATTACAATTATTCCTCCTCAAGATGGTTCCATAGATGAGACCACTGGTGAACCTGGAGTTAATACTGGAGGAACACATACCCTGAAAGTAAATGTAACAGTTGAAAATGATGGCTGCAAGTCACTAACAAACTCATTGTCTGGTTCTTGTGATGGAAATGTCAACAATGAATTCCAAGATGTCAATGATAATGATGTCCCTGTTGGTATGATCGATGAAGATACATTGAATGTTGTTGCAGACCATAATTCTGTTAATGCCAATGAATCCAACTTTGTGTATACATACACTGACTCTGATGGTGAGGTTTATACAGAACCTCAGACATTTGAGAGCAAGTGTGTATGTGACTTTTACCTAGATAGTTGTTGTATAAGTGTTACAACACCATCAGATGATGGTTCACTTTCTACAACATCTATTAATGGTGAGAACAGCACGCTAACTACATTTGATGGATTGTCCTTCTCACTAGGAGATGGTGGTGAATTTGACTTTGTTGATGTTAGTGATATGAATGTCAGTGTTAAGACAGAAACCTGTTCAACTGGTACATGTGTTACACAAGTATTGGTACAAACTGGTGATGGTAACATTGTGGTAGTTGCACCTGTTGATGAAGAAGGGAATCTCATCGGAGAAGGTGATGTTGTAGTTTCATCTGGTGGTGAAACAACATCATCTGTAGACACACTGACTTCAAACACAGTTGGCAATACCACAATGGAACAAAATGAAGATGGAGACCTGATCATTACTGATTCTGATGACACAGAAATAACTATTAGGGTTAGTGAAAATGGTGGTTTGGACATCTCTGTCTCTGTTGACAAAACTAATTGTGCAGATATGACTGGTCTAACTGGAAGTTGTGATGGTGACATTGACAATGATGTTGTTATTGATGGAGAACCAGTCTCTGTTGCTGATATAACATCTGGTGTTCTTAGTGAGAATATCAACTGAAAGTATCATGAATGGCACTAACATTGAGAGTGATAGTGAGACTGACAGTGATGGATTTGTTGATGATGTTGTTTCCATTGTTGTTACAACAACACCCATTCCAGAAAATACTACTGAAGAGCTTGTCTTCACTGACCCAGCACAATCACTATGTAGCACATTTGGAAGCCTCCTTGGATGGGGTGGAGACGATTGCAGTGTCCGCTGTGTAAGTGGTGAATTCATTGATGGAGTCTGTACTTGTACTGATGGATACTGGGGTGAAGAATGTGACAAACTTTGCTACTCAGATGACAATGGTCCCTGTGGAGCTGGTAAATGTAACACAACTACTGGTTTATGTATTGTGCCAATATCATACGATACATCTAGTAATGGAACAAGCTGTAATGAAGGCTGGTATGGAGCAGATTGCAGTGTTGCTAAATCTCAAGTTACTGGTAAGAATTCATCTGCTATTGCATCTGTTTATAGTTATGCTCATTACACAACGTTTGATGGTGCATCATTCACAATGGATACAAGAGGTGAATTTAAGCTGTTTGAGACTGAGCATCTCCATATTTTTGTGAGGCAAGTCCCATGTGGAACTGATGAAAATTCATGTGTAAACCAGGTCTGGGTGAAAACTTTAGATGGAGATGACCTTACTGTTAGAGCTCCATTTGAAGAAGGACTTGAACCTGTCTTATTTGATGAGGATGGTAGCTCTATTAATATTGGTGTAAGAAAGGACCTTGGTTCAGATGTATGGGTGGAACAAGTTACTCCAACCATGTTTTCTGTTGCTGATTCTTCTGATACTGAAATTCTTATCAGAAACAGAGGTCGGTTCTTAGATTTGCAAATTACTGTTGACACAAGCCAATGTGGAACATCCATGAATGGTGTATTAGGAACATGTGACGGCAACATGGATAATGACTTTAAAACAGCTGACGACACAACTATAAGCTTTGATGACATCAGCTATATTGGACTTGGTGATGTAGCTGCATATCACTCCATACCTGCTGAAGAGGAAACAGGCTTTGTGTATTCTTATGACAGTCCCGAGGGAACTTATTATGAGGAACCAAGGGATTATCAGGGAGCTGGACATTGTTTGGTATTCAACAACACAAGAGTGGAATCAAATCCTTTGACAACAATTGTTGATGAATCTTCAGATATTACAATTGAGTTCAAGTTTAAGGCAGGTGATGCAAATGATGCAGCTGGCACAATGGTTGCTTATACCACAGACAATACATTTGAAGTGATATACAATTCAACAGTTCAGATTCTAGTTGATGGTGTGTTACATGACACTAATTATGAACCTACACCTGATGCCTGGGAACATATAACTCTTGGGTACGAGCGTGACACTGGTCTTCTTATTGTCTATGTTCTTGATGAAGCCAAAAATATCAATGTTGAAAGGCTTGATATTGGAACTGGTCATTTTGACACTGGTGGAATCATGTCCCTTGGAGGCTTGGTAGCCCAAGAGGGTCAATCAAGTGATGATGTTCCACCTCCAACCTTCATAGGAAGAATTGATGAACTGAGAGTATGGGATACCACACTTGATGTGTACACAGTTCTTCAGAACTTTGATGCAGATATTGACACTGGATACCCCAACCTTGTTGGATCCTTTGGATTTGATGAAGGATATGGAGACACAATTACTGATACAGTTGCTGGTGAGTTATTCATTATTCCAACATATGACGGACCAAAATGGCAACTATCAGATGCTGAGCAAGAAACAACAACCAACACTAAGGCACTGACTGATTTAGATATTGCTGAGGCTATTGGTGAAGATGCTGTAGCATTGTGCAGGAATATTGTACTGAATAGTACATTGACAGAAGTATGTGGAGAACTTGGTGCTGCAACTGCTCAATCATACTATGTCTCTTGTCTTGAGGACTTGTATTACACAGGAGATTCATCAAATATTGTATTCTCTGTTGCTAGTTTCACAGCATACTGTCAGGAAACTTCTGAACCAGAAGAGCTTGATCAAGAAACATTGTGTGCCAATAATACACTACTGACTAATGATGCGATGTGTACTGAAAAGATGAACTGTCGCTTTGGTGAAGTAGACAGTGAAGACAATTGCATTTGTTTCTCAGGTTTCTGGGGAGAGGACTGTGGTAGTGAATGCCCTGGAGGCATTGATAACATATGTAATGGACTGGGAACATGTAACATGACAGATGGTACCTGTAAATGTGAGCCTAAATTTAGTGATGAAAGCAATTGTGTAGAATGTGCTGAAGGCTGGAAGGGTTCAAGTTGTAACCAGTTTGACATAAAGGTCACTGTCCCAGAAGAGACAATAAAAATGTGTCCTCTGGGTACAGCTGGAATTGACTGCTCCCTAGAAGTACCAATAGTACCTGTCACCTCTGTTAATGGCACATCTACAGCTACGATCAATGGTGATGGATCATACACAACCTATGATGGTGTCACATATCATGTAAGTGTAAATGGAGAGTTCACTTTTGTTAATACTACAAACACAAGTGTAACTGTCAGACAAACACCTGCAGATAATGGCGATAGTGTTGTTAACCAAGTGTGGGTATCTACTGGTGATTCAGATATTGTTATAAAAGCTCCTGTGGACAACACAAGTGATCCTATAATTGAGCATACAGTCCCGGGAGATGACACAGCTTATCCTGGTCTACCTGATGATGGCTCTGTTATGGTTGTAGATAACACTACATTCATTATTAACACTACATCTGGTGATGTTATTGAAGTAACAGTAGATCCAAATTCAGAATCTCTCACTGTTGAAGTAATTGTTGACACAGAAACATGTGCTTATGGTAGCATGGGAATGGCTGGCTCTTGTGATGGTGACCTTGACAATGAGTTATCAACTACTGATCCAACAACAGGAGAAGAGAACTATATACCTTTGGATGAAATCACAAGTGATATCATTGATGATGTTATAGATGATCACAAGCTAACGCCAGAAGATGACTCACAATTCATCTACACATATGAAAACAATGGCACTGTTTATGAGGAACCAAGAACAATTGCTGACAGCTGTCCTGAAGGTTTTATTGGTGCAGATTGTAGTGTAGCAATGGGACCAAGTGGAACCAATGATACACATGGAACAGGATCAATTAAGAATGGCACATTTACCAATTTTGAAGGTGTTCAGTTTAACATATCCACCAAAACAGAACTGATGTTTGTGAATACAGACACTGTTACTGTTTATGTTAGAACTGTACCCTGTGGTGATGGCAATGCTTGTGTTACACAAGCATGGTTGGATACAGAAACTGAAGATGTTGCTATATATATTCCTTATGGGGATAACAGCAACTTGCTTATTGCTGATGTTGACATCACTGGCACAACTAGTGCATCAACACCAACAACTGGTACCACACTTGACATGGGTGTTGGTGACATCATTGATATAGGTACCCTAGAGAACCCCATTTTCATCAAAATGGTTACCAAGAGTGAATACATCATGACAGATTCATCAGGAACTCAGATTACTTTTGAAAACAATGATGGACAGATGGATATTGTTGCAACAGTTGAAACATCAACCTGCCTTGGCACAAACATTGGTCTACTAGGTCAATGTGATGGCAACCTCAACAATGATTTCCAGACTGGTAACAACAGTTATGTGCCTGTAGAGGTAATAACCTCTGATGGTATTGACTCTGTTATTGACAATCTCACACCTAATGATACAGATACAACTGGTTTTGTTTATGTTTATGAGGCTGCTGATGGTACAATTATAGAGGAACCTGAAGAATTCCCAGAAGAATGCCCTGATGGTTTCACTGGAGCAGACTGCACTCGACAGACAGTTTCAGATACAGGAGCAACTGCTACACATTCTGTTGCTCATCTATCAGATGGTGCCAAGATGACAAACTATGATGGTGCGACATTTGACATCTCCAGTGGTGGTGAATACTCACTTGTTGAGTCTGACATTGTTGATGTGAATATCAGAACTGTGCCTTGTGGTGATTCTGTTTGTGCCAATCAAGTTTGGTTTGAAGAAGAGTTCAGTGACATTGTGTTACATGCTCCATATTCACCAGCTGGTGGCATAATTGTGTTTGATGCAGATGGCAATCAAGTAGGCATTTCAGGTGAAACTGTTGTTGGTTCTAATATGAACATAACTCGTGTTTCAACAGATGAATACCATATTGTGGATTCTGGAGATCAAACAGTTGTAGTGAAATTAGGTGGTAATAGACATCTAGACATCACAGTTGTAACTCCTAATGCTGCTTGTGCAACATCAACTGGAACACTTGTTGGCAGTTGTGATGGTAATCTGAACAATGATCTTGTCAATTCAGAAGGTGTAATAGTACCATATAGTCTTGCTTCAGATGAGCAGATAGATGGTGCTGTGCAAACAACATATATTGATCCAAATGCGGAAAGCAATTTTGTATACACTTATGAAACACCAAATGGTGATGTATATGAAGAGCCCAAAGAGTTCACTGAATCATGTATTTGTGGATTCTATGCTGATCCTTGCTGTGTGAATATTGTTGACACTACCACTAATGATACCCATGCCCAAACATCTATTGTAAATGGTACTTTCACCACTTATGATGGAGTGCAGTATGATATCGACGTCCGTGGAGAGTATCAGTTCTACAACAGCACAAACTCAAGTGTTTACATCAGAATGACACCTTGTGGACAGGAAGCGTGTGTGACACAGATTCAGGTAGGAACAACTGATTCTGATATTGTTATTCATGCTCCATATACAAATGGGTCTGAAGCAGTTGTTTTCTACAATGGTACAACTCTTGATCTTGAGACAAATGAAACCGTATCTATTAGCTCCAGCACAACCATTAAACAAACAGATGACAATGAGTTTGTTATTGTAAATGAAGATGATGGAACTGAAACAACCGTTAATGTCAATGGAGATGGTAACTTGGATGTTACAATTGAATCACCGAAAGACTCATGTTCATCTGATGTAACAGGAATGTCTGGATCATGTGATGGTGACATTAATAATGAAATCCCAACTGGTGATGGAGACTATGTTGATCCAACAACAATAACTTCAGATGATCTTACTAACATGTTTAATGCAAACAATGAGGGTTCATCTGGATCTAGTGATGAAACATCTGGATCTGGAAGTGGATCTTCTGGATCTGGAAGTGGATCTTCTGGTTCTGGAAGTGGATCAGGTAGCAACACTAATTTTGTATATGAGTACACAGATGAAAATGGCACAACATACAGTGAACCAGAAACCCTTGCACCTAGCTGTCCTGTAGGATTCTATGGTGCTGATTGTAGCATTGCATTGGCAGATACTACTACCAATACTGGAGATAATTCAACAGCTGGAGTGAACCCAGATGGATCAGTCACTACATTTGATGGTGTTACCTACAATACAAGTACCCCTGGAGAGTTTGCACTTGTGAACACTACAGATTTGGATGTTAATGTTTGGCAAACACCTTGTGGTGATGAAGTATGTACAACAGGAACAACAATTAACACTGGTGATGGTGGAATAACTATTAATACTGGTGATTCAGGATCTGGTAGTTCTGAAGTTGTTGACAGTGATGGAAATGAAGTAGATTTGACAACAGGTGACACAAAGACAGTTGGTGATTTGACTGTCTCACAAGATGCTGATAACTCATACACAGTAACTGATGATTTGGGTAATTCTGTTACAATCACTGGAACTGGTGCTGAAGATGGCAATGGTAATGAAGTTGACGTTTCACCTGGACAGACCAAAACTGTAGGGTAATATTACAGTTGGACAGACAGATGATGATACCTTTGTTATATCATCTGGTTCATCTGAGGTTACCGTAACTGTTCCTGCAGAAACTGTAATCAGAGATAATGATGGCAATATCATCGATACATCTGCTGGGGAAGATACAACTGTTGGTGACATGACAGTCTCTCAAGACTCAGATGGTAATGGTTATACTATAACTGGTACAGATACCTCAATTTTAGTCACTGATACTGGAATCACAGATAGCAATGGTAATCCTATTGATCTGTCCCCAGATGGTACCACAACCATTGGTGATCTGACAATTACTCAAGGGGATAATAATACTCTGGTTATTACAGATGAGTCTGGAGAGGAAATAACTGTTATAGTACCTCAAACTCCCCCTGCAGTCATTACTGATGACAAGGGCAATGAAATCGACCTTGATGCTGGGGAGACAGAAACTGTTGGCAATGTTACAATTACCCGTGAGGATGAAAATACCTACACAATTGTTGATAATACAACAGGCAGTGTGGTAAAAGTGACTGTTATTCCACCAACATCTGGAACTGGATCTGGAACAGAATCAGGTACTGGATCTGGAACAGAATCAGGTACTGGATCAGGATCAGATTCAGGAACTGGATCTGGAACAGGAACTGGATCTGATACAGGAACTGGATCTGGAACTGATACAGGAACTGGATCTGATACTGGAACTGGATCTGGAACTGGAACAGGATCTGGTGGATCAAGTCTCCAGATTGAAGTCACTGTACCTAATGATCAGTGTAATTCTAGTACAAGTACTCTAACAGGCTCTTGTGATGGAGATTTGGACAATGAGTTCCAAGATACCAATGGCAACAACATTCCAATTGATCAAGTCACTGAAGATAATGTGATCGAATCAGCAACAGTCAATAAGATCTCTGATTATTATGACCCAGATGCAGATGCATTTGCTGGCAACTCCACACATGCTGTTACAAGTACAATTGGAGATTGTGAATTCACAAACTATGATGGTTCAAAATATAATCTGAGTTCACCAGGGGAATACAACATAGTTGACACTGATACAACGGATGTAGGAATTAAGGTTGTACCTTGTGGTGATTCTACATGTGTCAACCAAATTGCTGTGTCTGCTGGAAGTAGTGCAGACTCTGACAGTGGAAGTGACATTGTTATACATGCTCCTTACTCAGCCAATGGTGATATTGTTGTGTTTGATTCTAATGGTAATCCTATTGATGCAACAAGTGATACTACTACAACAACAGATACCACTACTGTTATCAACTCTGATGCAACACTCACAGTAAGCCAAAATGAAAATGGAGACAATGAATACCACATCACTACATCTGATGGAACAGACATTACTGTTACTGGAGATGACAATGGCAATCTACAGATCACTGTTGTAACAACAAAGACAAACTGTGGATCAGAATCTGGTGATATTGCAGGCTCATGTGATGGAAACCCATTTAATGATGTTGGCTCTCAAGGTGACATTGACTCATGTTCAACTTGTACAACTGATTCTGATGATGAATCCACATTTATTTATTCTTATGAAACTGTAACTGGAGTTGTATATGATGAGCCAAAGGAGTTCACTGGAACATGTACATGTGGTTACTATGCTGATAACTGCTGTGTGTCTGTTGTTGAACCCAAATCAAATGATACACATGCATCTGCATCTATTGTTAATGGAACATTCACCACATATGATGGTGTTCAGTATGACTTAGACTCCAGAGGAGAATATACCTTCTATAATAGTTCAGATTCTGATGTATTTGTAAGGATGACTCCATGTGGTCAAGAAGCCTGTGTGTCACAAGTATCAGTATCAGGGAATAACTCTGGCATTGTCATTCATGCACCGTATACAAATGGTTCTGATGCTGTTGTATTTGGAGATGATGGCAAACCACTTGACTTCACACCAGAGAATACAGCAAGTGTCAATCTTACTGACAGTGATGGAAATTCAGTTGATGTGTCAACTGAACAAAATGCAACTATATTTGAAGATGTGACACTGTCTCAACCAGATAATGGCACACTTGTAATACAAGACGAATCATCTGGTAAAGGAGTCACAATATCAGGAGGATCTCCTACTGAAGATGGTGGCTCTGGAACTGTTGTGACAGACGAAAATGGTGATGTGGTTGATATTCCACCTGGATCTAATGTAACAGTCGGAGATGTCACTGTTTCACATGAAGAAGATAATACCTTTGTGATTTCTAATAATGCTGACAACACAAGTGTTACTGTGACAGTTACTCCACCTGAAGTAGTTACAGAAAATGTCCTTTCTGATGCTGATGGAAATACTGTTGATCTTCAAGAAGAAGATATTGCATCAGTCGGTGATATGGACATTAGTACATCTAATGATGGTAATACCTATACTATCACAAGTGGAGATGGCAGTTCTGTAACTATTGGAGGAACAGGTCTCATTGATTCAAATGGTGATAGAATTGACCTGACATCAGGAAATAGTGTTACAGTTGGTGATGTTACCATTTCAAAGATTGACGATGACACATATGAAGTCACAGATGGATCATCAGGAGAACAGGTTACTGTTACTGTTACATCACCTTCCACAACTGGTGTTACAGATGAAGATGGCAATCCACTTGATGTCACATCTGAGGAAGGTGCAACAGTTGGTGACCTTACTGTTACCCAAGATGATGATGACACATTTACACTCACTGACTCAAGTGGAGACACCATTACAATTAATGCAACAGGTGTTACAGATGGAGATGGCAACCATGTTGATTTACCAACAGGAAATAGCACTTCCATTGGTGATGTCACCATAAGTCATGTCCATGATGATACAATTGTGGTAACTGACTCATCTGGCAATGAGGTTGTTGTCACAGTTGTGCCTGATGCAGGTGTCACTGATCAATATGGCAATGAAATTGAAGTGGAATCTCAAGAAAGTGGAACAGTTGGTGACATGGAAGTTACACAAACTAACAATGGCAGCTCTGTTGAAGTAAATGGTGGATCATCAAACAGTACTGTTGTTATAACAGGAACTGGTGTCACTAATGGTGATGGCGACATCATTGATATCACAACAGGGGCTGATACTACTGTTGGAGATGTTACTATTACCAAGATTGATGAAGATACATTCGTGGTTACAGATGAATCAGGAACTAATGTAACAGTTACTGTTGTTGTACCTACAGAGAATGGTGTTTTGGATGAAAATGACAACCCAGTTGATGTTTCTCCAGGAGAATCTACATCAGTTGGTGACCTGACAGTCTCTCAAGACACTGAGAATAGTTTCACTGTTACAGATGAATCTGGTTCCAGTGTAACAATTGATGAAAGTGGGGTTACTGATGGAAATGGAAATACCATTGATGTTTCTACTGGAGGAAATGCTGAAAGTGGTGACTTAACAATTCACCGAGTCCATGATGACACCTATGTTGTAACTGATGGATCATCTGGTAGTGAAGTAGCTGTTACAGTTATAACTGGAACAACTACAGAAGTAACGGATGCTAATGGCAATCCTGTAGAGTTTGAATCCCAAGAAACTGGCTCAGTTGGTAATATAGCCATAACTACATCCAATGGAACATCAAGCAATGGAAGCACTACTTACACAGTAACTGGTGGTTCATCTGGTGACTCTGTAACAGTGACTCCAACTGGTGTGACTGATGGTGAAGGAAATTTGGTTGGTGGCCTATCCCCAGGATCAAATGCAACAATTGGAAATATTACCGTCACACAAGTTGATGAAGATACTTATGAGATTGTTGATGAAACTACTGGAGACAAGGTTACTGTTACAGTTGAAATACCAACAACCACTGGCACAACAGATGGAGATGGTAATCCCATTGATTTAACACCTGGCACAAATACAACAGTCGGAGATTTGACCATAAACCAAGATAACGATAACTCATTTACAGTTACAGATGACTCTGGTACCTCAATAACTGTTGGTCCCAATGGTGTGACTGATGATGAAGGTAATGCTGTTGATCTCTCACCTGGAGCTAATACAACAATTGGAAATGTAACAGTCACAAAGGTGCACGATGATACATACATAGTTGAAACTACATCTGGTGATGAAGTTGCTGTACTGTTATATCCAGAAGAAGGATTGACTGATGAAAATGGAAATCCAATTGAAGAAGTACAATAGAAACTGGAGCCATTGGGGATATGGAAGTATCTCATGATGACGACAGTGGATCTTATACAGTAACTGGTGATTCTTCTGATGACACTGTGATAATAACACCAACAGGTGTCACTGATGGCAATGGAACATTGATCGGTCTTCCTATTGGAGAAGAAACAACAGTTGGGGATATCACAGTCAATCATCCTTCTGATGATACATATGTGATCACTGATGCCAATGGAACCTCAGTAACTGTTACTGTTGAAGTACCAACTACAACTGGTGTCTTAGATGGAGATGGAAACCAAATTGACTTGACACCAGGAACTAATACAACAGTAGGTGATATGAGTGTCTCTCAAGATGGTAAGAATACCTTTACTATCCATGATGAATCTTCTAACACAACAGTGGTAATTGATGGAACGAGTGTCACTGATGGAGATGGTAATGAAATTGACATCACAACTGGTGAAAACAAAACAATTGGTGATGTCACAATTAACCGTGTCCATGATGATACATTAGTTATTACTGATGGAACTTCAGGAGATGAGATTGCTGTTACTGTTGTAGAGGAAACTGGTGTTACTGATCAAGATGGCAATACTGTTGAAACCACATCACAAGAGACTGGAACAGTTGGTGATATGACCATCACTCAAGACAGCACTACTGGTTCTATTGAAGTGACAGATAGTTCTTCTGGAGCTTCTGTGACAGTCACGGGAACAGGTGTAACAGATAGTGATGGTAACATCATTAACCTGTCACCAGGACAGAACATTACTGTTGGAGATGTAACAATCACTCAAGTGGATGAAGATTCATTTACTGTGTATGATGCTTCAACAAATGAAACAATAACTGTTACAGTGCCTATTACAACTGGTGTCACAGATGCATCTGGCAATGAGTTAGATGCAACATCAGAGGAGGGTGTGACAGTTGGTGATCTCACCATTTCACAAGAAGATCAAGATGGAACATCATTCTCAGTTACTGTTGGATCTTCAGATACCACGGTAACTGTTAATGCTACTGGTGTTACTGATGGAGATGGCAATGTGATTGATGTCCCAGCAGGTGACAGCACAACCATTGACGATGTGACAGTTACTCGTGTTGATGGTGATACATTTGTTATAAGTAGCAATACTTCAGAAGATGAAGTAACAGTCACAGTTCCAACACCTGACACACCAAGTGTAACTGACCAGGATGGTAATGAGATTGATCTTACATCAGGGGAAAATATAACTGTTGGTGATCTGACTGTGTCACAAGACAATGATGACACAGTTTCTGTGACCTGATGGCTCATCTGGTAATACTATATCTGTAACTGGCAATGGTATTGTAGATGGAAATGGTAACATAGTAACTGTATCAACAGGTGGAAACACAACTGTTGGCAATGTCACTATTACACAACTTGATAAAGATACCTTCCATTTGACAGAAACATCATCTGGTGGTGAAATCACTGTTACTGTGCCTACATCATCTGGTCTTACAGATGAAAATGGAACTAACATTGACCTACCATCAGAGGGTGATGTGGTGCAAATTGGTGACATATCTGTTAGCCAAAATAAGACATCCTTTACTGTCACTGGAGGAGACTCTTCTACAGATATTGTAGTGAATAGCATTGGTGTAATTGACAGTGATGGTAATGTAGTTCATTTGTCACCAGGTGAAAGTGTACTACTTGGTGATATACTTGTTGAGCGTGTTGATGATGACACCTATGTTATCACCAGTGAATCAACAGGAACTAGAGTAACTATTACTGTTGAGGTACCCAATACAACTGGACTTACTGATTTAGAAGGCAATGACATTGATATGTCATCTGAAGATCCTGTTTCTGTTGGAGATATGACAGTTGGCCAAGAAACTGATAATTCATTCTCAGTAACTGGTTCAGATGGAACATCATTTACTGTGAATGACTCTGGAGTTATTGATAACAATGGTGATATCATTGATATACCAACTGGAGAAAACACTACTATTGGTGATGTAACTGTTACTCGTGTACATGATGATACAATTATCCTGACTGATGAATCAACTGGAAGTGAAGTTGCTGTCACAGTTACACCACCCAACACAGGAGTTACTGATAGTGAAGGAAATCCTGTTGACCTTACACCTGGAGGATGTTTCATCTGTTGGCAATGTAACCATTAGCACTCAGACAGGTGGTACAGCTTTCAATATATCTGATGGTTCATCCAATGGAACGATTAAAGTCACTGTAGCTGGTATAACTGATAACAATGGTGAAAACATTGATCTCTCATCTGGTGAAAACATTACTGTTGGTAATTTGACTATCACCAAGGTAGATGAAGACACTTTTGAGGTTACTGATGACACTACAGGAAATGAGGTTACAGTTACTCTTACTGAACCAACATCAACTGGTGCAACTGATAATGAAGGAAATCCTCTTGATATTACATCAGGAGATGGAAATGGCACAACCATTGGTGACATGACAATATCTCAAGATAGTCAAACTAACATTATCTCTGTGACAGATGGATCATCAGGAACTACTTTGAATGTTACTGGAACTGGCATTGTTGATGAAGATGGTAATACAATCATTCTCAAAGAAGGAGAGAATACAACAATTGGTGATATAACTGTAACACAAGTACAAGATGACACAGTTGTTGTATCTGATGGATCATCTGGAAGCGAAGTTGTAGTTACTGTTGTGACTCCACCTGGTATCACTGATGATGATGGAAACAATGTTACCTTAACAACTGAAACAGTTGCAACTGTGGGTGATATGACCATCACACAAGAAAACAATGGAACTACATGGTCAGTAACTGATGGATCATCTGACAGCACAATCAATGTTGGTGGAACTGGTGTCACTGATGGCAATGGTGACATAGTTGATATACCAATAGGTGAAAATGTAACAGTTGGAGATGTGACCATTACAAGAACTGATGATAATACTTATACCATAAATGATGGATCATCTGGAAGTGAAGTCATAGTTACAACTGAAGTCCCATCAACAACTGGAGTCACAGATCTAGATGGTAATGCTGTTGAAACTTCACCTGATGGCACTTCAACAGTTGGCGATATGATTGTTTCACAAGATAGTGATAATAGCTCTATTGAAGTAACAGATAGTTCATCTGGAGAAACTGTAACAATAACTGAAACTGGTGTAATTGATGGGGACGGCAACAGTGTAGACCTTTCCCCAGGAGAAAATACAACAATTGGTGATTTAACAATTCATCAAGTGCATGATGACACTGTTGTTATCACTGATGCATCTGGAAATACTGTTGTTGTCACTGTTTCAACTCCGACTCTGAACCTGGAGTCACTGATGGGGATGGTAATACTGTTGAGCTTACACAGGAAGATGTGGCAAATGTAGGTAATATGAGTATTGTTTCTCAGAATGGTGGTGACAAGGTGTCTGTTACAGACAGTACATCTAATAGTTCTATTACAGTTACAGGAACTGGTGTAAAGGATGATCAGGGCAATACTGTTATTGTTTCACCTGGTGACTCTACAACAATTGGTAATGTTACTGTCACTCGTGTTGATGAGGATACTTACATTGTAACTGGTGAAGATGGTGATAATATTACAGTTTCAGTAAGTCAACCCACTACAACAGGTGTCACTGATGGAAATGGTAATCCACTTGATGTAACACCTGGTGGGGATGGTGATGGTGTTGGATATCTAACTGTAACTGAAGATGCAGATGACACAACAGATACTTTTACAGTAACACATGAGTCATCTGGAGATGCTGTCACATTTGATGGAACAAGTGTGACTGATGGTTATGGTAACGATGTTGATCTGTCATCACCTGATGGTACAGAAGTTGGTGATCTTACTGTTAGACAAGTGAATAATGACACCATTGTCATTACTGATTCACTTACTGGAGAAGAAGTTGCAGTCACTGTTATTACACCATCCACTCCTAGTATTACTGATGGAAGTGGCAACACAGTTGAACTCACTCCAGAACAAGTTTCAACTATTGGAAATATGACCATTGCAACTGGAAATGATGGCCAAACATATACAGTTACTGGAGGAAGCTCTGATACAATTGTAACTATAAGACCAACAGGTATCACTGATGGCAATGACAACACATTTGTCTTGTCACCAGGACAAAATGTCACAATTGGTGATGTCACAGTTACCCAGGTGGATGAAGATACCTATATAGTTACAAATGCAGATGGATCTGAGGTAACAGTTACTATTGATGTGCCAACCACAACCGGTGTTACAGATATTGATGGAAATCCTATTGATGTTTCACCAGATGGTGATGCAACAGTTGGTGATTTGACAGTAAGTCAACCTGATCCAGATAGTGTGACAATCACTGATGGTTCATCTGGAAGCACAATCACTGTTACAGGAACTGGTGTTATTGATGAGGATGGCAACAAAGTTGACATACCAAAGGGATCAAATACAACAGTAGGCAATGTGACAATAACTCATGTACTTGATGATACATTTGTTGTAACAGATGATATATCAGGAACTGAAATAGCCGTCACAGTTATTCCAGAGGCTGGTTTGACTAATCCAAATGGAACTTCAGTTGATCTCACCTCACAGGAAACTGCTACAGTTGGTGATCTGGCTATCGTTAACACTGACGATAAATATACCATCTCTGATGGAACTCCAGAAGGAACCAGTTGAAATAACAGACTCTGGTGTTCTTGATATTAATGGTAATCCAGTCGATCTATCCAGTGGTGGATCAGTTTCAGTCGGTGGAGTGACCATCCAACAAGTTGATAATACAACTTATACTGTAAGTGATTCCAGTGGAAATGAAGTAACTGTAGAAATCATTGTTCCATATGTCCCTGTGACTGTGCAACTAGATAACAGTACAACAATCACAAAGGTAGGCGACAATGAATATGTGATTACTAACACAAATGATGGCAGCCAAACGAATGTTAATGTCAATGATGACGGAGCCCTTGATGTTATTATTGAAACAACAAAGGAATCATGTAGCGGTGATGTCAGTGGTATGTCCGGAAACTGTGATGGTGATATCAACAATGAAATTGTTAATGGTGATGGTGAATTTGTTGATCCATCTTCTATTACTTCAGATGATCTTTCAGGTTTGGCAGAAACATCTAACCTTGCAAACAATACTGGAACTAATGGTGGAAATGGCAGCAGTATCTTTGTGTATGAATACACAGATGAGAATGGAGAAACATACAAGGAACCAAGCACTCTTGTTTCTGAATGTCCAGCTGGTTACTTTGGTGCTGATTGTAGTGTTGTGTTAGAAGATACAACTCAAAATACAAACAGTAACTCAACTGCAACAGTTAACACTGATGGTACATTCACTAACTTTGAAGGTGTAACATATGATATCAGCAAGCCAGGTGAATTTGTATTCATCAATACAACTGAAGTTGATGTGAACATTCGACAAGTACCTTGTGGTGACATTGTGTGCACTACACAGACATCTATTGGAACTGAAAATGGTAGTGTGATTATACATACTCCCTATGATGATATCAGTGGACCAGTTGTATTTGATGATGAGGGCAATCCTCAAGACATCGCTCCTGGAGAATCAGTCAATGTGGGTGACATATCCGTCACACAGGTTGATGATGATACATTTGTAATCACCATTAATGGTACTGATGACAAAATTACAGTAGATGTTATTCCTCCACAATCTGGGGATACTGGAACCTCTGGTTCTGGAAGTGGCTCGGGTGGATCTGGAAGTGGTTCATCTGAGGCTACTGATACATCTGTTGATACTGATGGATCAAGTACTTTGCAAGTAACTGCTACTGTTTCAAACGATGCCTGTTCATCATCTACTGGCAGCTTTGCTGGTTCATGTGATGGCAACTTGAACAATGACTTCCAGGATGAAAATGGCAATGATATTTCCATTGATATGATAAATGAAGATATGTTACAAGAAGTAGCTGATACAAACACTCTTGATGAATCTGACTCTACTTTTGTGCATAACTATACTTCACCTCATGGAGTGGTGTATACTGAACCCACAACATTTGAAAGTCAATGTGTGTGTGGATTCTACCTCAGTGACTGCTGTATTGATGTGTCTGAACCAGTTGGTAACAACACACATGCTGTCACCTCAATAAGTGGTGACAATGCTGACATTACAACATTTGATGGTTTGACATATGCTGTTAGCACAAATGGTGAGTTTGAATTCTTAGATGTTTTGGATATGACAGTGAGTATAAGAACAGTACCTTGTGACCTTACTGAAACATGTGTTAATCAGATCCTGATTGAAACATCTGAAGGAAATGTTGCAATAAGATCACCTGATGATGATAGTGGAATACCAATTATATCATCTGGAGATGGTTCAACAGCAAATGGTCTTTCTGGTGTGATTACTGTGGGTGATGTCACAGTGGAACAAGGCTCTGATGGTGTACTAGCCATCACCGACTCATATGATAATCAACTTACTGTTAATGTGAACAATGGCTATCTTGATGTTACAGCTGCCATTACCAAGGAGAGTTGTGATGCATTGACTGGGTTAACAGGTAACTGTGATGACAATGTCAACAATGATCTTGTTGTTGATGGCGAAGCTATTCCTGTTAGTCAAATCACAGCTGATGTCCTCAATGAAGTAGTTAATAGTAGCACTGTTGATACAGATCCCAATACTGGTGACAGTGGATTTATTTACACATTTGAAACAAGTGATGGTACTACATTTACTGAACCCTCTGAGTTTGTGGATTGTCCTACAGGAAAGTATGGTGCTGATTGTAGCCTAACAGTGTCCACAACAACAACAACTAATGGAACACATTCTACAGCAACAATTACTGATGGATCTGTATTCATCAATTATGATGGCACTGAATATGACCTTGATATTATTGGGGAGTTCACGGTCACTTCCTCTGACTCAAGCAACTTCACAGTTGGAATCAGGACTGTTCCAGAGGATGGCTCTGGAAGAACAATTACTGGTGAATCTGGAACTGGTTCTGGAACTGGCTCTGAAACAGGATCATCATCTGATGATGGTGTTGTGATTGACCAAATCTTTATTGAAACTGACGATGGCAATGTTACTATTCATGCATCATTTAATGGTACATCTGATCCAATTGTATTTGATTCAGATGGCAATGTTGTAGATGATGTTAGCACTTTGAGTATCATTGTTGACCAGGTTGATTATGATGGTGAAACTGGATATATTATTACAAATCCAGATGGTGATACAGTTGTTGTAACAACAAACGATAAAGGATCTTTAGATGTTGCAATTACATCTCCAGTGGAGTCTTGTGATACCTCATCTGGTTTGCTTGGAAATTGTGATGGTAACCTGAACAATAACTTCCAAACAGGAGATGACACATACATTCCATTTGATTTGGTATCTGAAGAAGGTCTGGTTGATGTTGCATCAAACAATGTACTCCCTGAAGATGATAGCACATTTGTGTATACATACACTGATCCAGATACTGGCCTTACATATGAAGAAGAGAGAATAATGAATGATTCATTGATCATATTTGTTCCTGAACCTAAGTGTGATGAAGGCTGGACTGGCGATGACTGCACTATCCAAATTACTGAAAACACTGGTAATAATGATACCCATGCTGTGGCAACAATTGTTGGAGAGGCAACATACACAACTACTGATGGATTGACATACACACTTCCTGTAAGAGGTGAATTTACATTCTTTGAATCAGGAAACACATCTGTAGATGTACGTCAAGGTCCATGTGGTGCAGGAGCAACATGCGTCACACAGATAGCTGTTACAACAACTACAACATCAGAAGATGGAGAGGACATCAGCTCTGGTGTAAGTATTCGTTCACCATTTACAGAAGGTGGAGATGCTGTAGTCTTTGATACTGATGGTGAAACTGTTGAAACAACAGTCGGCCAAACAATTACTTTCAGTGATGGGACCACAATTACGCAGACATCTGATGATTCCTTCATTATTGATGACACATCTGGAAATGAAATAACTGTCAGTGTAAATGATCTTGATGGGTTAGATATTAGTGCTACATTGCCAAGAACAGAATGTGAAACATCTGCTGGTTTAGCTGGTTCATGTGATGGCAACGTCAATAATGAGTTTTCTGGAAATACAAGTAGTACTGATGACCTTCCACCAGGAACTGAGGTTTATGGAACTGATTCTTGGTCTGGCGTCCCACCAGGCACTCAGACTGATACCATTTTGACTGATGCTGATGGAAATAAGATTGAAACTACATCACAAGAAACAACAACAGTAGGAGACATGACAATTGCTCAAACTGGAAGTGATGCAGGTAGCTATACAGCAACTGATAACTCTGGTAATACGGTTGAGGTAACTGGTACTGCTGTGACTGACAGTAATGGTAACGTTATTGACATTTCACCTGGTGAAAGTGTTACCACTGGCAACATAACAATAGTTCAGGTAGATGAAGACACATTTATTTTAGTTGATGAATCTACTGGATCTAATGTTACAGTTAATGTCGATGTGCCAACCTCAACTGGAGTAATTGATGAAGATGGTAAGCCAGTTGACCTTACACAAGGTGGTACATCAGTTGGTGATTTGACTGTCACTCAAGAAGATGATGACACATTCACAATAACTGACGGATCTGGTGATACAATTACTGTGAATACAACGGGTATTACTGATGCTGATGGTAACAAGATTGACCTTTCACCAGGTGATAATGTCACACTTGGCAATGTGACTATTCATCAAACACACAAAGATACAGTTGTTGTTACTGATTCAGCAACAGGTACTGATGTTGCTATTACAGTTGTACAAGAAGACGGCTTGACTGATCAATATGGAAATCCAGTTGAGACTGAATCACAATCAACAGGAACAGTTGGAAATATGACTATTACCCAAGACAATAGTGGGTCTGTCACTATAGGTGGATCCTCTACTGGTGACAATTCATCTACCACAGTTACTGTTACTGGAACAGGTGTCACTGACTCTGATGGTAACATCATTGACATTGCTCCTGGATCTAATGTAACAGTTGGTGATGTGACCATTACTCGGGTGGATGAGGACACATATACTGCACATGATGAATCATCTAATACCACTGTTGCTATAAATGTGGAAACGCCATCTACAACAGGTGTTTCTGATGGCAATGGTAATGACCTTGATCTTTCAACTGGAGAATCTGAAACAGTTGGTGATATGACCATTACCCAGGATGGTGACAACTCATTCTCTGTAACTGACAGTTCCAACCAAACTATCACTGTGAATGCAACTGGCATAGTTGATAACAATGGTAATGAGGTTGACCTAGCAATAGGAGACAGCATGACAGTTGGAGATGTAACTATTCACAAGGTCACAGATGACACTATTGTGGTAACTGATGATTCCACTGGAAGTGATGTAACTGTTACAGTTGTACAAGAAGATGGGTTAACTGACCAATACGGTAATCCAGTTGAGACAACTAACCAAACTAGTGGAGCAGTTGGAAATATCAAAATCACTCAAGACAGCGATGGTACAACCTCCATAACTGGTGGATCATCTGGAGACACTATAACTGTAACAGACACTTGCATTACTAATGATGATGGAAGCATAATTGATGGTGTTTCCCCAGGCAATAATGTAACAGTTGGTGATGTCATCATAGAACAAGTGGATGATGATACATTTGTCATTCACGATACATCAACTGGTGATCAAGTCACTGTTACAATTGAAGTACCAACATCAACAGGTGTCACAGATGGAAATGGTGACTCAGTTGAAATATTGCCAGGTGGAGACATGGTAACTGTTGGTGACCTTAGCATAACACAGCTTGATAGTAGCACATTCGTTGTAACAGACGATGAAACTACCATCAAAATCACTGCAGTTGGATTAATAGATACTGTCAATAATGTAACATTTGATGTTCCTCAAGGAAGCACAAGAACTGAAGGAAATATATCAGTTCATAGAGTACATGCTAATACATATGTGGTCATAAATGATAATACAGGAGATGAGGTAGCTGTGACCATCATTCCAAGTACAGGTCTTACTGATTCCCTTGGAAATGAGATTCCAGTTACATCACATGAAACTGGAACAGTTGGTGACATGACAATTACTCATACTGATGATGGTTCTTATTCCATTGGTGATGTATCATCTGATACAACTGTGTCAATAACAGGAACTGGTATCACGGATGGCAATGGTGATCTAATTAACCTCGCGCCAGGACAGAATACCACCATTGGAGATGTAACTATCATTCAAAATGATGAAGATACTTACACTGTTATTGACAGTTCTGGAAATGAAATCACTGTAACTGTTGAGATACCTACAACCACTGGTGTTACTGATGGTGATGGAAATTCAGTTGATTTAACCCAAGGTGGATCACAGACTGTTGGTGACCTGACTGTCTCACAAAATACCAGTAGTAGCATTGTTGTAACAGATGGCTCCTCAGGAAGCACCATTACAGTTGATACAACAGGCATCACTGACACAGATGGAGAACCAGTTGATCTTACACCAGGAACTAATACAACAATTGGAGATGTGACAATTCACCATGTCCATGATGATACGTATGTCATAACTGATGGATCAAGTGGAAGTGAAGTTGTTGTCACAGTTGTTGAACCAACAGGATTAACAGATTCTGATGGCAATACCATTGATGTTGTTTCTCAAGAAACTGCTCATGTTGGTGATTTGACTATCAATCAAGATAACAATGGCACATTCACCATAACTGATGACTCATCAAACACCTCCATTTCAGTGACAGGAACAGGTATCACAGATGCAAATGGTAACATTATTAATCTCTCCCCCGGACAGAATATTACAACTGGTGATATTACCATCACACAAGTTGACGAAGATACATTCATTATACATGATGGATCTTCTGACACTGGTGTAACAGTAACTGTACCAACTACAACAGGAGTTACTGATGGATCTGGAAATGAAGTAGATCTTACCTCTGAAAGTGGAACAACTGTGGGTAATTTGAATATTACTTCCCCAGATAGTGGAAATACAATCTCTGTTTCTGATGGAACTGGCAATTCTGTTACAATTAATGGCACTGGTGTCATTGATGGATCTGGTAATGCTGTAGACATCGGACCAGGCAACAGTACAACTATTGGTGATGTTACTGTCGAACAGGTTGATGGTGATACATATGTTGTTACTAATGGTGATGGTGATGAGGTAGTAATTACCGTTCCAGTAACAGAAACACCCAGTGTAACTGATGAAAATGGAAATGATATTGATACATCAGGAGAAGGAGCAACCATTGGTGATATGACAATATCTCAAGGTGATGATGACACATTTACTGTAACTGATGATTCTGGTAGCAACATTACAATAACTGGAAATGGCATTACAGATGTTAATGGAGATGTTGTAAACCTTTCTCCAGGAGAGAGTGTAACAGTTGGTGATGTAACCATAACACAATTGGATGAAGATACATTTACCGTAACCGATTCTTCAACTGGAGAGGAAGTTACTGTTACAGTACCAGTCACAACAGGAGTCACAGATGGAGATGGAAACATAGTTGATACTACATCAGGTGAACCTACCATAGTTGGTGATATAACCATTGAGGAGAATAATGATCAAGGCACATTTACATTAACAGATGGATCATCTGATACTACCATTTCAATAAATGGAGTTGGTGTTTCTGATAGTGATGGAAATTCTGTCAATGTTTCACCAGGAGAGAGTACAACGATTGGTGATTTGACTATTACTCATGTTGATGGTGACTCTTGGCAAGTAACTGATGGATCCTCTGGAACTGAGGTGACTGTCACTGTCCCAATACCTGATACTACTGGGGCAACTGATACTTCAGGAAATCCAATAGATCTAACATCTGAGGATGGTGCAACTGTAGGTGATATGACAATCTCTCAAGATAGTGATGACACAATTACAGTTACAGATGGATCATCCAGTACCAGTTTAACAATCACAGACTCAGGAATAGTTGATGGCAATGGCAATGTGATTGATATTCCAGTTGATGAAAGCATTACCATTGGTGATGTAACAATAACTCGTATCAATGATGATACAGTCATCATATCTGATGGATCATCTGGAAGTGAGGTTGCAGTAACTGTTGTTTCAACTCCAGGCATTACTGATGTTGATGGAAACGAGATCACTCTCACACAAGAAGATGTTGCAACACTTGGCAATGTTAGCATTGGAACTCAGAATGGTGGAAATACATTCTCAGTATCTGATACTTCCGGAACCAATGTAACAGTTACGATACTTGGTATCACGGATGAGGATGGAAATGTCATAGATCTTTCACCAGGAGAAAATACAACAGTTGGTGATGTAACTATAACAAAAGTGGATGATGATACTTATACTGTAACTGATGGATCTACTGGAAGCACTGTGACTGTAACACTTACAAAGCCAACTTCCACTGGTGTCACTGACCATGAAGGCAATAATGTTGATATCACTTCAGATGGTGGTGCAACAGTTGGTGACCTGGAAATTACATCAAATGAGGAAGAGAGTGAGATTACAGTATCTGATGGCTCCGGCAATACAATAACAGTCACTGGAACTGGTGTCACCGATACAGATGGTAATGTAATAGATCTTCCTAAGGGAGAAAATACAACAATAGGTGATGTTACAATTGAGCATGTGTATGATGACACATATGTTGTAACTGATGGCTCAACTGGAAGTGAAGTTGCAGTGACTGTAGTAACAACACCTGGTGTTACAGATGGTTCTGGTAATTCTGTAAACTTAACATCTGAAACAGTTTCAACAGTTGGAGATATCAATATCATGACTCAAAATGATGGGAACTCATACACTGTTGGTGGTAGTTCTTCAAACACAAACGATACAGTTCATGTTGGAGGAACAGGTGTCACTGATGGAGAAGGTAATGTTATTGATATGAAGGAAGGTGATAGCACAACAATTGGTAATGTAACAATTACTAAACTTGATGATGACACTTACTCACTTGTTGATGATTTAACAGGTGATGAGGTTATTGTCACTGTTGATGTACCTACATCCACTGGTGTCACAGATGCAGATGGAAATGTAATTGATCTAGAGTCTGGTGGAACTACAACAGTTGGTGATATCTCCATTACAGAATCTGGAGATGGAGAGTCATTTACTGTTACTGATGGATCATCAGACACTACTATTGTAGTAACTGAATCTGGTGTGACTGATGAAAATGGCAATTCTATTGACCTTCCTACTGGAAACAGCACAACAATTGGTGATATTACCGTCAGTCATGTAAATGATGACACAGTGGTTGTAACCGATGGCTCTTCTGGAAGTCAGGTTGCAGTGACAGTGGTTACAACATCTACACCAGGTGTCACTGATGAAACTGGTGATGCAGTTGACCTAACGCCAGAAGAAGTTGCAACTGTTGGAGATATGACCATTGTCAATCAGAATGATGGAAACACCACAACAGTATCTTCTGGGGACACTGATTTGACAATTACAGGAACAGGAATTACAGATCAAGATGGCAATTCAATAAATCTCACACCAGGAGCAAATATCACTGTCGGTGATATAACTGTCAACAAAATTGATGATGACACCGTTGTTGTACAAGATGGAAATGGCAATGAAGTAACAATCACTGTATCCCTACCTACAACAACTGGATTAACAGATGAATCTGGTAATCCCATTGATATCTCAACTGGCGATAGTACAACTGTTGGTGATATTAGTGTTACCCAAGATTCAGATTCCTCATTTATGCTTGAAGGTCCATCTGGCACTAGTGTTTCAATTAATGAAAATGGCTTAGTTGTAGATGGTAATCAAGTGGATCTGAACCAAGGAGATGGAATTGAAGCTTCAGAACTGAACATCACTAGACCTCTTGATGACACATATGTTATATCTACTGGTTCTTCTGAAGTTGCAGTTACTGTTGTAACACCACCTGGCATTACAGATGAAGATGGTAATGATGTAACTCTCTCACCAGAAACAGTGGCAAATGTAGGTGATATGGAGGTTGTCACTCAGAATGATGGCAACACTAATGTCATCTCAGATGGCTCTGGCAATGAAGTAACCATAACATCAACAGGTGTACTTGATGGTGATGGAAATGTAGTTGACATTACACTTGGTGAAACAACAACAGTTGGTGTTATGACTGTTACACAGACTGATGACGATACTTATGTTGTAACAGGTCCTACTGGTGACGAGGTTACTGTCACACTTGATATACCAACAACAACAGGGGTAACTGATTTGAATGGTAATCCCATTGATACATCATCTGGTGATGGTGCTTCAGTTGGTGATATGACCATATCCCAAGATGGTGATGACACAATCACAGTAACTGATGACTCAACTGGTAATACTGTCACAATCACAAATGAAGGAATAACTGATGAAAATGGTAACACAGTCGATCTTGCTCCTGGTGAGCAGACTACAATTGGTAATATCACGATTCATCAAGTTCATGATAACACTGTTGTGATAACTGATGGGTCTGGTAATGAGGCAGCTGTTACTGTTTCTACACCATCTTCACCTGGTCTAACAGACTCTGATGGAAATACAGTAGAGTTGGTTTCGGAACAAGTTGCATCAGTTGGTAACATGACTCTGACATCACAGGATGATGGTACAACATACACAATAGACAGTACAACAACTAATAGCTCTATAACTATAAGAGGAACTGGTATCACTGATGCTGATGGTAACTTGATTAATCTCACACCAGGAACAAATGTAACATCTGGAAATGTGACTATCACTCAAGTAGATGAAAACACCTATGTGATTACTGATGGAACATCTGGAAGTGAAGTTACAGTTTCAGTTCCATTGCAACACCAAACTGGCACAACAGACTTAGATGGCAATGAAATTGTTGTTACAAAAGATGATGATGCTACAGTTGGAGATTTGACCATTTCTCAAGACAAGAGTGAAACATACACAATAACTGATGGTTCCTCTGGTAGCAGTGTTACATTTACTAGCAGTGGTATCACTGATGGAGATGGTAATACACACAATCTGGCTCCTGGAGAGAACATCACAATTGGAGATGTAACAATCTATAAGACTCATGATGACACCTATGTTGTAATGGATGGTTCATCTGGAAGTGAAGTTGTTGTGACTGTCATTCCACTTGTTTCCACTACTGTGACAGATGAGAATGGCAACACACATGAACTGTCTGTTGGGGAAAGTGCTACTGTTGGTGATATCACCATCACACAAGATGATGAAACCACATATTCTGTGTCTGATGGTACCTCAACAGGTAATATAACAGTTACAAGTTCTGGAATAACCGATAGCAATGATAACCCAGTTAACCTTGTACCAGGTACACAGGCCATAGTCGGAGATCTGACTATCACTCAAGTTGATGAAGATACCTATGTTATAATTGATGGGTCTAGAAATGAAATTACAATAACATCTCCTGAACCTCCAGTTTTGGATACTGTCTTAACTGATGAATCTGGTAATGTAGTAACTACAGTGCCAGAGGATGTTGCAAATATAGGAAATATGACTTTTGTAACACAAGACGGCGGAGACTCCTATTCAGTTATGGATAAGACTACAGGTAGCTCTGTTACAGTTGCTGGGACAGGCATCACTGATGGTAGTGGTAATCCAGTTGACCTCTCACCAGGGGAAACAATAACTGTTGACAATATTACTATAACACAAGTAGATGAGGACACATACACTGTTACTGACTCATCAGGAACTGAGGTTGTAGTTGAGGTCACAATACCTTCATCATTTGTAAAGGATGGCAATGGCACTGTGGTCGATCTATCATCAGGTGAAGAGGCAACAGTTGGTAACTTGACTATCAGTCAAGAAGACACAGATTCTTATTCAATTGTTGGTGACTCTGGTAATGCTGTTATAGTCAATGGAAGTGGAGTGATAGATAGTAATGGCAACACAATTGACCTTTCACCAGGAGGAGATACGACCGTCGATGGAGTAACAATCACCAAGGTTGATGAGGATACCGTCGTGATAACTGATGAATCAACTGGCAGCAATGTAACAGTTACAATAAATACTCCAACTGAACCTGGTGTAACTGACAATGATGGAAATCCAATTGATTTATCTTCTGGAGATACATCAACAGTCGGTGGTATATCAATCACTCAAGAATCTGATTCTGGAGATGAAGGAAACACTGATGGAGAGACATCATTTAGTGTTGGTGATAGCTTATCTGGAGAAACTTCTACTATAACTGGCTCTGGTGTCACTGACAGCAATGGTAATACAGTTGACCTGTCACCAGGTGAACAAACTACCGTTGGTGATGTAACAATAGAAAAACAGGATGATGAAACATACATTGTAACTGATGAAGATGGGAACCAAGTGATCATTACTGTCCCAGAAACTCCTGCCCCAGGTAGTGATACAGATACACTTCTTACTGATGAATCAGGTAATACTGTTGACTTAGTATCAGAAAAGGTTTCGACTGTTGGCAATATGACACTTGTTACATCAGATAATGGTGACTCTTATTCAGTAAATACTGGTTCAGGGGATACAATTTCAGTTACAGGTACAGGTGTTATTGATAGTGATGGTAATGTCATACCAATCACAACAGGGGTGAATACAACAATTGATGATGTCACTCTGACAAAGTTGGATGATGACACATTTGTATTAACTGACAATGCAACAGGAAGTGTAGTAATTGTTACAGTTGATGTACCTCTCACATTTATAACTGATGAAAATGGCAATGTTGTTGATATCTCAACTGATGGAAGCACCACTGTTGGTGACATGACTGTCGATCAAGACAGTCATGAAGAAGGTGGAGATACCTACACAATATCAGATGGTTCGTCAGGAGAGACTGTTACAGTTACAGGTAAAGGTATCACTGATGCTAATGGTATTCCTATTGAAACAACGGTAGGTGAGAATGTAACAGTTGGTGATGTGACAATCACACAAGTTGATGAAGACACATATACCATAACTGATGGATCATCAGGAAGTGTGATTACAGTGACTGTTACACCACCACCTCCACCCACAACAGTCCTTACAGATGAATCTGGAAATGTTGTTAATCTTACATCCACAGAAGTTGCAAATGTAGGAGACTTGACTATTGCTACTGATGATGGTGGTGATAGTTTCACTGTTGATGGTGGATCATCTGGTTCATCTGTAACTATAACTCAGACTGGAGTAACTGTTACTACACCACCAACAGAAGGTGGTGTAACTGATGGAAATGGCAACCCTGTTGATGTAACACCTGGCGACCCTACAACAGTTGGAGATATTACAATTACTCAAGAAGCAGATTCTGGAACTGGAGATGCTACAGGTACATCATTCACAGTTGGTGATAGTTCTTCTGGGGAAACCATAACTATAACTGGTTCTGGCATTACTGACAGCAATGGTGAGACAGTTACCCTTGCTCCAGGAGAGAATGTAACAGTTGGAGACATAACCATTGAGAGGCAGGATGATGGAACATACGTTGCAACAGATGGATCTGGTAATGAAGTAACAGTCACAGTTCCAGAAACGCCTGGTGTCACTGATCAAGATGGAAACACTATTGATCTTTCAGATGGAGGCTCCGCAATTGGTGATATAACAATTACTCAGGGAACTGATACTGTTAGTGGAGATAGTGAATTCACAGTTGGTGATAGCTCTTCTGGAGAATCTGCAACTATAACTGGTTCTGGTGTTACTGACAGCAACGGTAATGTGGTTAACCTGTCACCAGGTGAACAAATTACAGTTGGTGATGTAACAATTGAGAGACAGGATGATGACACATACATTGTTACTGATGGAGATGGCAACCAAGTGACTGTGACAGTACCAGAAACTGGTAGTGATCTAGATCTATCACCTGGTCAGACTACAACAATAGGAGGTGTAACAGTTCAACAGACCGGTGATAATACCTATGTTGTTACATCACCATCTGGAGATGAAGTAACTGTTACAGTACCACCATCACCTGATATAACGGATGGAGATGGAAACCCAGTAGATGTCACACCTGGATCAAGCAGTACAGTCGGAGATATGACAATTACTCAGAATTCTGGAACAAGTTTCTCAGTAGTTGATGGCTCATCAGACAGTAATATCACAGTTACTGATTCAGGAATCATTGGAAGTGATGGTAATATCATCAACATTCCAACAGGAACAAGTATTACTGATGGTGATTTGACTATCACACGTGTTGATGAAGACACTTATGTGATAACTGACTCATCCTCAGATAGTGACATCACAGTAAATGTTCATATTTCTGAAGTTACTGATCCAGTTATCACAGACCAACAAGGAAATACAGTTGATCTCATATCAGGAGAAAGTACAACTGTTGGAGATATAACTGTCACACCAAGTGATGGAGATAATATTGTTATTGGGGATGCTTCAGCCAACAGCTCTGTTACCATTACAGGAACAGGTGTAACTGATACCAATGGTGATGTCATCAATACTGCACCAGGAACTAGTGTAACAGTTGGCGATATCACTGTAACTCGTGTTGATGATGACACATATGTTATCACAGATGAAGAAGGCAGTGCAGTCACAGTCACAGTTCCAGTAACAACAACTAATGAAACAGTTATTACTGACCAACAAGGAAATGTGATTGATACTTCATCAGGTGATGCAACAGTTGGTGACATAACCATATCGCAACCTGGAGGAAATGATGGCACAGTCTCAATAACTGATGGATCATCCGGTAGCAACATCACAATTACAGGAACTGGAATTACTGATACTAATGGAACTCTGATTAATATTGCACCAGGTAGTGATGCAACAGTTGGCGATGTAACTATAACACGTATTGACGATGACACATATGTTGTTTATGATAATTCCTCTGATAGTGGTGTCACAGTAGATGTACCCCCTACAACAGAAACAGAATCATCTATTGTTGATGCAAATGGAAATCCAGTTGACTTGGTATCAGAGAAAGTAGCAACAGTTGGTAATATGTCCATTACACAAAATTATGGACAAAATTATTCAATTAACACTGGGTCCTCTGATGGTACAGTCACAGTAACAACCTCTGGTGTAACGGATGCTAATGGTAACACTGTCAGTATCTCAATTGGAGAAAATATAACCATTGGTGATATAGTCATTACCAAAACTGATGATATCACTTATAATGTAAATGATACTGCAACTGGAAGTGAAGTTGATGTCACTGTAGTGCCAACTACTATAACTGGTGATGATGGAAGTACTATTGATCTTACATCTGGTGATGCAACTGTTGGTGACTTAACCATTAGCCAAGGTGATGATGATATAATCACTGTCTCTGATGGTTCAAATACTATTACAGTTACAGAAACAGGTATCACAAATAGCAATGGTGATATCATCACTGTATCATCAGGTGGTACAACGACTGATGGTGATATTACAGTTACACGTGTTGATGAAGATACATATATAATAGATGATGGCTCTGGCAATCAAGTAACTGTAACCGTCCCACGGTCAACTGATACAGAAACAGTTATAACTGATGAACAAGGTAATGTGATTGATGTATCATCTGGAGGTAGTACAACTATTGGAGATATGACTATCACAGAAGGTGAAGGAGATTCATACACAATAACTGATGAGACTACTGGAGACAGTTTATCTGTTACAGGAGCTGGAATCATTGATAATGATGGTAATGTTGTCACCATACCATCTGGAGTCAGTGATGGTGTTGGTGATGTCACAGTTTCTCGCGTTGATGAGGATACATATGTAATAATTGATTCCTCATCTGGTGGTGAGATAATTGTCAATATACCTACATCAACAACAGATGAAACTAGTGTTACTGATGCACAGGGTAATCCTATTGTTGTTCCTGATGGAGGAACTACCGTCATTGGTGATGTAAGTGTCTCAACTGATGGTAATACTACCTCAATAACTGATGGTTCTTCTGATACCACTGTTGTTGTAACTGAATCAGGCATCACTAGCTCTGATGGCAATGTTGTTACCATTCCACCAGGCACAAGCACAACTGATGGTGATATTACCATTACTAGAGTGGATGAAGACACATATACAATAGATGATGGATCTGGCAATGTGATCACAGTCAGTGTTCCCTCAACATCAACAACAGAAACAGCAATTGTTGACCAACAGGGTAATGTACTGAATATATCATCCGGATCAAATCAAACTGTTGGAGATTTGACTTTGGCACCAAGTGATGGAGACTCATACACTATTACTGATGGAACTTCTGATACAACTATCAATGTGACACAAACTGGAATAACCACAAGCGATGGAACCAATGTAAATATTTCTCCTGGAGGTAGTACAACAGATGGTGACATCACTATAACCAGAGTGGATGATAATACTTACACAATTGAGGATGGATCATCAGGAAGTGGGGTCACAGTTAATGTGCCTTCAACTGAAACTGGTGGCCTAACTGACTCAAATGGTAACACTGTTGATGTCACTGTACAAGAGACTGCAACACTTGGTAACATGAGTATTACACATGGTGATGGTGACTCCATAACAGTAACTGATAGTTCATCCGGAGACTCATTTGCAATAACAGTAACAGGCATCACTAATATGATAGGTAGTGTAATCAATATCTCACCAGGAACATCAACAACAATTGGTGGGATTACAATCTACCGTGTAGATGGAGATACCTATGTTATAACAGATGAATCAACTATGACTCAAGTAACAGTTACAGTGGTTACAACTACAGTGACAAATATCATATCTGGTTTGTTGGGAGGAGATGGAAACCAAATTGATCTCACCTCACAGGAAACTGGATCAGTAGGTGACTTGATTGTTACACATGATGAAACTGGTTCATATGAAATAACTGATGAGTCAGGCAATTCAGTTGATATCACAGAATCTGGCAGAATCACAGATGAGAATGGAAATACAATTGACATTTCTGTAGGAGGAACTGTAACAATAGGAGATGTAACTATCACTCAAGTTGATTCAACAACTTATCTGGTCACAGATGGATCTGGTAATGAGTTAACAGTTACAATAACACCACCTGAAGAGCCAGATACAGGGTTAACTGATGAAAATGGCGATACAGTTAGTGCTGTGTCACAGGAAACAGCAAATGTTGGTAACCTAACAATTGTTCACAGTGACAATGGTACTTATTCAATATCTGGTGAATCTGGAAATGCTATTCAAGTCACAGGCTCAGGTTTAACTGATCAGAATGGAGATTCACTTGATCTGACTTCTGGCACCACCACAATAGGTGATGTTACAATAACCCAGGTAGATGAGGCAACATACACAGTCACAGATGCCAATGGAAATGATGTGACAGTCACTGTTGTGCCAACTTCTGGTCTGACTGATGCCGATGGTAACCCTGTTGGTACTGAATCTCGTGAAAGTGCAACAATTGGTGACCTAACCATATCTGAACAAACAGGTGGCAGTTATTTAGTTACTGATAAGTATACTGGATACTCCATAACAATCACCATAATTGGTGTTCAAGATATACTTGGAAATCCAATTAATCTTGAAACAGGAACATCTGTTACCCTCTTTGGATGGACCATTTATCGAGTGAGCATTAATGTGTATATAATCACTGACTCATCTGGAAATGAAGTAACAATCACAACACCAACTCCAGAAAGTGACTCCATTGAAGGAGGAACAACAGCTGAAGATGTTACAAGCATTGGTCAACTTGACATGACTGATATCATTCAAATTGTACAAACAAGCTTTGCTGTTCCAGCAAATGATTCAACATTTGTGTATGAATACATAGGCCCAGATAATGTATCCTATTCTGAAGAACAGGTGTTCACTGGTGATGATATCCTTGGTAAATTGCCTGAGACTAACATTAATCCAGACTATGTTGAACCTGAACCCGAACCAAAACCAGAGGAGCCTGAACCCATTAAGACTCCATACTACGCTGCATTTATTGGACAAGGACATATACAGAGCTTTGATGGCACCTTGTACGAATTTACAACACCTGGAGAATATTACTTCATAAGGTCAACTAACACCATTAAAAACCCAGATATTAAGATCTTCACTGAAACTTGCCAGGGAGGAGCAAACTGCCTCAAGGCAGTGTCCTTTGAGCAAAATGGAGAACAGTTGATCGTTAGAGGTGCATACACTGATAGTGATCCAGCTGTTATCTTCGTGAATGGTGTTGAAGACACAACTGGTTTGAAAGATATTGTGACAGCTAACTTCAATCTGACAATGGATGGATTTGGTATTTACACGCTGATAACATCTACTGGTATTGAAATCAAAATCAGATCTAACAACCAGTACCTCAGTATTATGACCAAAGTGCCTGAATATCAAACTGGTAAGATAAATTCAATTGCTGGAATGGTTGACACCACGGGCAATAATACTGCTGACTTCCCTATGGAGCCAGAAGATCTTGTTGTTTCACTAAATGAAGCTGCATTTGAAATTCTGTATTCTAACACAACAACTTTCCATGAGGAGAAGGACGCTGGAGACAACTCTGGATACTGTGTTGTATTGAATGATGCTGTCATGGCAACCAGTATAATTGATGATCTATTCATACCAGATGTAGATATCACCGTAGAGCTCTTTGTGAAACCATTCTCAGATGTAGGTACAATACTGGCATACAGTTATGAATCAACATTTGTGATATACCTTAATGGCACTCTGAAGGTGCAAGTTGGTACGCAGATATTTGATTCTCAGTTTGTTCTTGATACTGGTGTTTGGTGGAGGATTATGACTGTGTATGAGTCCAGGAAGAACATTATGATGATATATCTTGTCTCATCTACTGGTGCAACCAAATACAGGACATTCAACATTGATGATGGCAATCTTAATGCATTCACAGCTGGTGGTACTGTTGTCATGGGACAATGGATGCCAGCTTTTGATGACACTATTCCATTGCCTCCTAAAGAACCATACCATGGAGCTCTTGATCAGGTTCATATTTGGCACAAGGCTTTCTCATATTCAGAGATCACCTATAGTGCTAGACAGAGTACACGTCTTCTGGAGGAAGGAACAGTTGCATATTGGTCATTCAATGAAGGCAAAGGATTCAGAGTTGATGACTCATTGGGTGATTCAGATCTAATGATAATTACATTCTATGGTGTCACATGGCAGTTCTGCTATGCCCCTATTGGAGCTGAACCAATCAGTGAATCATATTCATTTGATGATCCTGTTCTTGAGGCTTCTGCTGATAACCTTTGTACAACTGGAATCAACACCATTAAGGCAGTTGCTGAGGCCTCTCTTGGAAGCGCTGTGTTCCAGTACTACAAAGCAGTTTGCATGCTACAGGTTGCTGTATCTGGAGATTTGGTAACTTCAACTGATGTTATAGTACCATTAGCTGACTTGATTCAATTGGCACTTGATCTGGATGAATCACCTATTCAGTCACTATGTGCTTTATATGATGTTGGATTCCTTGGAGCAAACTGTGACATTCCATGCAAACATCCTGATGGTGTGAATACTGATACATGTGTTTGTGCCGCTGGCTATGCAGGTGTAGAGTGTGATGAAGTCTGCCCTGGAGGTTACATGAACCCTTGTAGTGGACATGGTGTCTGCGTTGCTGAAACCAGCTCTTGTGATTGCAGTATCAACTGGGGTGGTAATGACAACTGCTCTGCTTGCTCTGAAGGATGGATCGGTGACCAATGTACAGAGACTGAACTGGAAGCAGAGGCTCCATACACATGCAGTGCATTTGAAGGATACTTCAAATTATTCAGTGATGAAATCTTGAAGCATACAAAGAATGCAGCTATGCCATTGTACTCTGATCCAGTGAAGAGATTCACTGTGGTAGTCTGGCAAGAGGCTTGTCCTGAAAGAGATGTCTGCATTAAAAATGTTGGTATCCGTATCGGCAATAGCATCTTTGAAACCAACATGAACCATAACTCATCAGATCTCACATTGAATCACATTCCAGTCACTGTTGATAAGATGACGGTTGATGGATACACAATCAAGAGGGATTCAGCCTATTCTATAACTGTAGATAGCCCTGATGCCATTGCATTGAGAATACGCAGATTGAATACTTCACTTAGTGTTCACTTCACCCTTGCATCAGAGTCCCAATGCTTGGAGAGTTACGGCATATGTGGACACTGTGATCCAAAGGACTATTGTGATCCTGTAGATAGATCTTGTCATTTGGATAATGATTTCCAAGTGGTTGCTAACTTGCCTGATACAACTGAAGGGAGTGATGCTTCTGCTAATACATCAGTCTCACTCAATGTTTCAACTGCTGAGGTCATAGAATATTCTGTATATCTTGATAATTGTGGATTGGCATCACTACCTGTAGAGAACCTTCTTTCTAGTGAGTACATCACAATGGAGATGGTGATCAAACCAATGAATACAACAACATCAGCTCATGCAAGTGGAACACTCATGTCATTTACAAAGTATGACACGTTTGGATTCGCACTAGATGAGGGTGAGATTACAATTCACAAACCAGATGGCACTAAGATTAACTCTGGTATGTCAGTCACAACAGGAATGTGGGGACAGGTGTCATTCAGTTTACACATTGAGACTGGTGAGATGCTGCTTCATTATGTAAATGCTGACATGGTACCACGCTATAAGCTCATCAATGTTGGTGTTGATATATTCCCTGCAGCTGGCACTATTGCTCTTGGTAAATGGCAATTGTCAGGATCTAGTAATGATAACAACCGACCAACAGCACAATACAGAGGCTACTTTAACAGATTCGCCATCTGGGGCTCCAATTTTGGACCAGCTGAACTATTGCAACACTTTAGAAGAACAATAGTGAAGACAGAGAGTGAACTTTTGGCACTGTTGATGTTCAATGAAGGAAATGGTAAACACACATTTGATGCACTGGCCACATTGAAGATGACCTTTATGTGCAGTGATCCTGATGTCTGGCAAGCCAATGAGAGCCCTGAGTATATAACTGAGGGTGATTCTGTGAACATGATGATGGACTTCAGTGATCCTGCACTACTAGAGCAGGCCAATGCAACATGTATGGCATTGTTCTATAAAGGACCAATATTTGTCCAATGTCAATATCTACCTGTAAGTCTGAACTATTACTACATGCAATGTCTAATGGATATCTCTGAAACTGGTGACCTAGAAGCTGGTTTTGATTCTGTTATCAAATTCGCTGACAAGTGCCAAGACATCATGAGTATGAAGAACTGGCCAGCACAAGAACTCTGTAACGATTTCCCCAACAAGGCCTTCCCAACTTGGACTGGAGAAAACTGCACAGTGGAGTGCTTACATGGCAGTCCCCATCAACCTACCAAGACATGTCTATGTGATAGTGGCTACAGTGGTCTGACTTGTGATATTACATGCCCTGGAGAAGGGACTCCATGTTCCGGCCATGGTGTGTGTGAACAGACAACTGCAACCTGTCTCTGTGACAAGAACTGGGCCGGCAACTCCATTTGTTCCAACTGTTCTGCAGACTACATTGGAGATGACTGTGCTATATTCAAACCACAATTGCCACCAGGACTGAAGACAACATGTTCGACTGGAGTGAATGGTGACATCATGAACTACTTGTATAATGGTATCACTGTGCCTTCAGCTGGAACATACTCACTAACAAAGATGGACAATCTGGACATTCAGGTAAGAATTGATTACCATAATAATTGTGATTTTTGCTTAGTTCAAATTAACTAAATGAAAACAGTTGACTATTGTTTAGTCACGTTTTTAATAAAAATACTTCAGTTGTCTCCTTCATAATATCTTAATGTGTATTCTTTTTCTTTTATCAGGTAATCATGCGTTCATGCAGTGAAGGCCTGTGTATTGTGGGAGTTGCCCTTAAGTTCCACAACCGCCTGGTTACCTTGGAGTTAGTGAGCCAGTACAGTGGTCAGCTCAAGATCGATGGTACAATCATCACATCTGCTAGCCCTCTTGAAATAGCAGTGAATGGAGGATGCAGTATCAAATTCAGCAAACCCCAGAATCTTGCCTATAGGTTCCAGATTCCTGAGCTCAGTATGACTTACACTGTGTATACATTCAAGACTCGTCTACATAACATCCTCGAGGTGTCGAACTTTGTATGCTGTGGTAACGAGATCGGTGGTTTATGTGGAAGCTGCTCTGACTGTGAATCTGACCAAGGTCTCCCATGTGTTTTGTATGGTGATCTTCCAGTATCAGAGGGCTCACAAGTAACCACTGTGCCAACTGCTGCTCCAGTGATATGTCCAAGATTTGAAGACTGCACAACCCAGAGTGAAATCGAAGAATTCATCGCCTGTAACTCTGTTGGTGGTAACAATAGTCACTTTGGCAATTTATCCATTTGGGATACAGAGCTGGGTGGCGGGTACACATTGTGCTTTGACAGATCATCGGCTATTGCCAAGAATGTCAACTTTGAGAATAATGTAGATGGTTCTGCCACCATTGAGCTTCTTGTCCGCACTTGCAGTGCTGCTTCATGTCAAGGTATGTATTCTTGTTTTTATGATTAATGATAAAATGTTATATTCATTTTTAATCAGTCCAGTTTTGGGTCAGCCTGTATGTGACAGTGAACAATGTCAGTTCTACATCTAATCTAGTTTAAAATTTACAAAATCCTAATATTAATCTCATTTTATCTGAATGTATTGACATTTTGTTAACATGTTTAATTTTCTAATCATAGTACTATTTATTGTTAAAACATATTATTCTTTTCTTCTAGGAACTATATTGTCATATTCCAACACCAAGACATTTGCAGTAATGCACAAGGGTCCAGTACTGGAGATTCACCTTGGTGAAGATGTTCAGTATGTGGATATTGCCTTGGAGAACCTTGAATGGAACCAGTTGTCTCTTACATATGACAGTGAAAGTATGACCTTAGATGTCTATGTAATGGACAACAATGGAATAGCGAGCAGAAGAATCCTGACAATGGCTGTAAGTTAACACATATTCTTTCCTGGACACTTTTATGTTAAACAACATCAGAATTATTGCCTTTTGAAAATCAGTATGCTGAATAAATGAGTTCAAAACTAACTATGTGATAAAGAATTTTTCTCCAATACTTAGACACACATACTCTGATTTTAGGAAAATCCATTCGTATCCGGTGGCAACCTTGCGTTGGGTAGATGGATGTCTGCAGCTGGTAGCAGTGAGACAAGGACTGTGGATGAACAGATTGCGGATCACTTCACAGGATGCATGGATGAACTCCGCATTTGGAACAGGTAAGTTCACCAGTTAACATTATCTCTGTTAAGGGAATAGGATGAGTATCAGAGGGTGGGACCAAAGGACCTAGTTGGTTCCCACATATAAAGCTATGTTCTGTGAATTATTTCGTTGATAAAACATTGAAAATACCCAATGATGAGGACAATGGTTGATGAAAACATCTCTGCACAAGTTGTATCATACATGTAATATAATGCACATTTTGTTCTAGATGGTTCCACAATCTGGAGGTTGAGACTCACTGGAACACCAACTGGAAGTCTCCTCTTGATGGATTGGAGTATTTGTGGAAGTTTGATGATGCAGCAGGTACAGTATTTTGCATTCCTCAATTTAGTTTGATTTTTAAAAATTATATGTAAACTGTATTTCAGATCGGAACGTACAAATAATTTTATAATTGATTTACCAAAGGAAACACTAAAAATCTAGATATGTGGAAGATTCTACATGTGAATTAGTTTAATATAAGTAATCCTTCAATAATGTGACAATATTATATGATGCAGGTATTGTGAGCTATGATGAGGTATCTTTGGCACCAATGGCTGTCCCTGAGAGGCCCTTCAAGGCACCTGAGAACTCCCTCTCTGATGCCCCTGTACCAAAGGATGAAGATAGCACGGAACTAGTTCCCTATACCGTCACCATTGATACAAGTGGCAAAAACAATACCAGCAAGAGAAGGAGGAGATCTACTAGTGAGGGACCTCTGACTCGAGATGCAATCTTTGACTTCTGCGATTTCTTATTTGTTGAGAGCGAACTTGCAACGTGAGTTTGAATTTATCTTCATGAATATTTTCAATATTATACAACTGTCAATTTTCCTAACAAGTTAGTTCAGCTGAACTTTTTTGAAAAGATTTGAAATGGAACAAGCATTTTGACATATTTAAAGATTGTTTATTGATAATTCTCTAACATAGAGCTGGAATGTAAATTTATTTTGTCATGTTTTTATTTTCAGTACATGTGCACCGTTGGGAGCATCAAAACAACAAGACTACTTCTACCAGTGTGTATCCAACCTGTACTTCACTGATGACAAAGATTCAGCATTTGATCCCATGTTGGCTTATGCTATGGAATGTATGGCATCATTAGGCTTGGCAACCAACCCTGCTCAGTCCTTATGTAATGCATTTGGACCCAGTGTTGACTTCCCAGGATGGATTGGATCATACTGTGACATCCCATGTGTATTTGGTGGACCCCATGCTGATAATAGCTCTGTGTGCTCATGCCATTATGGCTACTGGGGTGAATCCTGCAACTCTACTTGTCCTGGTGGAGATGATTTGGAGACCTCATGCTCTGGCTATGGAACATGCGATGTGGCTATGGGAGCATGTGACTGCCCAGTGAACCGTATGGGAGCCCCTGACTGTAGCAACTGTACATCTGGATGGTATGGCGATGATTGTTCATTCATTATCAACCCATCTCCTTCTTCAGCAAGCCATGGTGTAGCCAAGCTGACTGATAAGGGACATGTGTATACATTGGATGGAGTAAGCTTCGTCACAAATGTCTATGGAGAATACCACTTGATGAACATCAACTCTAACATCCTCCTTCAAGGAAAGCTTATCAAATGTTACCAGAACTCATCATGCGTGACCAACTTGGCTATTGCATTGGGAGATGGTACCACCAAACATGGCAAGCTCAGTATCCACACCAGTTCAGATAGGGCCCCAAGAGCAGATGTCTACATCAATGATGTCCTACATGATAGCGATGCTGATGTCTACTTCAAGGGCTTCTATGTGAAGAGATTATCTGTTGATGAAGTCAGTATTGTTGCAACTATCACCCAAGGTGAAGTGAGAATGGTTGTGAGAACTGTTGGTATTTACTTACATCTCACAGTCTACCTCCCCAGAGAAGTTATTGGAACAACTAAGGGTATTCTCAGTGGAACAGGATCTGACGATGCGGATATTATTCAGCGTCATATTGTGTACTCAACTGGGTATCCCTCTTCTGTAGGCTTATGCTCAACATCCTTGACCCTGCAAACACCACAAATGACACCCCAGGCTGGCACCATCTCTGCAAATGCATTGTTTGCCCCTGTACAACCACCAGTAACAGACCCCATCACAGACACCACCCTGAACGCATACTGCTCTCTATGGGAAATGTTATCCTGTGATTCCCTGATCATCTTTGATGACCAGACCAATAGGGATCAAGGCCAAGGTGGATTTGCTATGAACTTTGATGGAACAACAATTACATCTGACTCCAAGATAACTGAGATTCTGACGGCAAATGTGTCCATTGAATTCCTTGTTAAGGTTGAATCAGATGGTGTTCTTCTGTCATACACCAATGATGCCTCATTTGCCATTGTCACTTCCACAACTGTTAGAATGACTGTTGGAACAACATCATACGACTCTGGTCTTGCACTGGAATCTGGTGTATGGAACAAGTTTGTGATGTCATACGAAGGCAAGACTGGCAAAACTGATGTTTTCATCTTCAATCAAAACGGCACAGTAGAGAGAACAGCTCTAACCTTACCTAGCGATCTATTTGAGAATGCTGGTATGCTTGCTCTTGGACAGTGGATGGCGCCAAATGATGGAGAAGGTTATAACATCCCAGCAGGTTTTACTGGACAGCTTGACAATCTCCGTATCTGGAATATTCTCATTGAGCCAACATACATCTATGATGTCTGGGACATGAACATTGCTGAAGCCACAGCTACTATCACTGGCGCATGGGACTTCAATGAAGGACAAGGCTATGCTGTAGATTCCTACAACTCTGACCTCATATTTGAACTACCTGGTAAATCCTGGTCTAAACCAGAATGGGTAGCATCAGATGCACCAGAAATGGTCACTATTGGTCAAAATGGACTCTACACTACATTTGCTGACCCCGAACTCAAGAAACTTGCAAGAGTGAAATGTCAAAGCTTACTGACTGGTGTAACATGTACTGGCATCTCTGCAAGTGTGGCTGAACTGTTCCTACTTGAATGTGAACGAGATGTCATATTGAGTAGAAATACCAACAATGCCTACACTACTATGTATGACTATGCTGATGTATGTGAGAACACTCTCGAACTTAGCACATGGCCAGCTGTAGATGTATGTTCTGATCCAGAGACTCCACAGAGAGTAGGAAGCACATGTAATGTTTCATGTGTATTCGGAACCATTGAAACAACACCTGCAACGAACAATACAAATGCAACAACCACATGTAATTGCTTAAGTGGATTCTATGGAGCAGCATGTAACAACCTTTGTGAGGTACACAATGGAAGACCATGTAATGACCATGGAACATGTACTCAAGCTGGAACATGTGATTGTGAACACAACTGGCAAGGATCAGACTGCGGCACATGCGTATCTGGATTCTATGGCTCAGACTGTAGCATCCTTGTATCAACTGCTGCTGAACTCCCTGTTAAGACTGCTGGAGCCTCAAGTGTAGGAGACTACCTCTCATTCACTGGAGTGGTGCAAACCATCAATGACTTCTCTGGAGTATTGAACGTCCTTGAAGAAACCAATCTAGAATTACAGGTCCAAGTCCATACTGTGTTCTGCGATTATGGGTCATGTATTGATGCTGTGGCTGTGAAGCATGGATCAGACAAGTTCACCATGTATGCATATAACCCTGATGATGTCATGAGTACTCCAGTTCTCTACCTAAATGGTGTAAGACACTACCTAGGAGATAAGACTGACTCTGTGACAAGTACCATTAGTGTTACCCAGAAAGCCACACAAATGCTGTCTGTTGCTGTTGCCACACCAGAAGTTGTAAACATCAATGTTGTATTCACTGGAGGATTCCTGCAGATTACTGTAAAGGCTGATCCCACAGTTTGTATGGCTACAACTGGTGTATTTGCATCATGTGCCAATAGTGCCAACACAACTGCATTCACGACAGAGACCAAAGAGACCTTAGCTACTGCAACACTGTCTGCCCACCAGGTTACATATGGTTCAAGTATTTTCAACTCAGATGGATACCTGTCTCTGAGTGCTAACACTGAAGCAGGATATGCTCTCTACTTTGATGGAACATCTGTTGAAAGTAAGAGTTCAAAATACACTGTTGACAGCGGGCACTTGGACAATGACTTTACAATCAGTCTCATGGTGAAACCAACTGCATATGGAGGCTCTATCTTCTCTCTAAAGGGCAAAGATACAATCTCCATTAGCAATGATAGAGATATGGTTGTGAGGATTGGATCAAGAGATCACATTACAAAGGCAAGAAATGTTGTGAACAGATGGAACCATATTGTTTTGGTCTTTGAGAAATCAAGTTCACAGGTGCATTTCTACCACTTTGATCCATGGAAGAAGGTCACATACCAAACGATCATGCTGGAATCTGATAACATCATGCAAGGTGCATACATGATCAACCTTGGTGCATACATCCTGTCACCATCATCTAACATGTCTAATACCTTCTCACAGAACTTTAAGGGTATGATGGATGAGGTTGCAGTCTGGAACAAGAGACTAACTCATAATGTGATCTATGAATCATTCATGTTGAATGTGAAGATTCAATCATATTCCTCTGAGATTGAGCATTTGTACAAGATGGAATCTGGTGTTGGAAGAACAGTCAAGGATCTAGGAGATGACAATAGTGTATATATGCCTGTTGATCCCTGGTCAACTCCTCAGTGGAGATACTCTGATGCACCAATGCACACATCAACAGCTGCCGTAGAAGAAGAAAATACAACACTGACTGAAACAACAAAGATCATATGTGCACAGTTCTTTGCTAGAACATGTGATGCATTTGATGAACAACTTGTTGAGTACTTCCAAGCTGCTTGCGTAGATGGAGGTATTAATGCACTGTCAACTGATGGAATTTTCTACTCTGTTGTTATGCTGAATGAAATATGCAAGATTGAAGCTGAAGAACCTGCCACTACAGTTGCCCCAACTGTTGCTGTAACTACCGCATCAGCTGGAAATGCTACAACTGCAGCGCCAGAAGCTGCCACAACTAACACAGCTGAAGCCACAACTGTTGCAAATGCAACTAACACAACTGTGTCAGAGGGAGGCAGACGTAAGAGATCATATGATGAGGATGTCATTGTAAGGAGCAAGAGATCAGTCTCTGTTGCATCATCAATGCCATTCTGCAACATCTCATCTTCTACAACACCATCTTGGTTGACCAACCTGTGTGATAAATGCACATTTGGCCAAGAAGATTCAGATGGTAATTGCACTTGCGGAACAGGTTTCTACGGAGAAGAATGTGACAAAGTTTGCCCTGGAGGAGCAGCAACACCTTGCAACAACCATGGAACATGTGGCACAGATGGCACATGCCAATGCCATGCTAACTTTGTTGGTGCATCGTGTGATACATGTGCTGCAGACTGGACAGGAGCAGATTGTGATATCCTTCAAGGAACACCATCAACATCTGGATTTGTAACTGCACAGATAACAAACACACTCAGAGTGACTACCTTTGATAAGGTCTCATTTGATATGACTGATATTGCAACCTTTGAATTGTTCAGAGTTAGTGGTACAGTTATATCTGGAACAACCAAGAACTGTTTGATTAGAGGTCAACACACACCATGTCTTGGATCTCTATACATCACCCAGTCTACAGATTTTGTCTACATTGACCCATCCAGCATGAGTTCAGATGCCCTATCTGTATACACAAAGAATGGCATTGATATAGTCCTTACAAATAAGACTGTTTCCTCCAGATTTGATGTGTACAGGACAACACCCACAACATTTACTATTTCAATAAGCAACATTGATGTTGTTGTGTCTAGTATTGAGGACAGCTTCACAGTAACTGTCTCAACATCTGATGTATCTGTTTCAGGTGCAAATGGAATGTTTGCATCTTGTGACACTGCTCTGGAGATCACAACTGCATGTTGCATGTCACAACGGCCATGCGGTTTAGCAGCTAGTTGCTCTGAACCTGTATCTTCAACAACATTGCAATGCTTTGTGAACAGATACAAACTGAGCGACACTTCATTCATGACATATGCTGAAGCTTTAAGCTCATATGTTGGAGATGAAAAGGCAGTACATATCACCGATAACTGCATGACTTTGGATGCATTCACCACTTTGCCTTCTGATGTGTTTATGATGGAGCTGCATGTCAAACCTGATGTAAATGGAGGAACTATCTTCTCATACACAACATCTACAGACGTGTTTGCATTGACAATCCACAATGGCGTCATTGAGTTCTTGATGACCAACAATACAGTGCTCACTACAGAAATGAGCTTTGAACTTGGCCAATGGAACCAGATCAACATAATGTATGATAACTACATTGAGGTCATGGAAGTGTTTGTGTTCAACTCAGCTGGAGATCCTTCTGCATTTGTAATCAATCTACCAAACAGTACATTTACACCTGGTGGTAAACTCACATTAGGAGTGAATGTTGTGTCCAACCTGACAACTGATATCTTCAGTGGTTATATAGATGAACTGAGAGTATGGAGAACTGATAACAACCCCAGCATTGCAGTTAACAACTGGAACATTGCAGCAACAAAAGAACTTGCTGACCTGGTCGCATGGTTTGACTTTGAACCAAGTGTAAATGAAGTTGTTGATAAGATTGGTGGTAATTTGACAATTAGGTCATTCTCACAGATCAATACTCCTTCATGGAAGAAAGACAACTTAGAACTTCAACCATTGAACATTCCAAGGACCACAGATAAATCTCTGTTTGACATGGCCAGTGATATGTGCCAAGCTGCACTGATGACTGGAGATTTCTACACTCATTGCTCTGCAATTGGTGACTCTCTATTGAAGACATATGCTGAACAGTGTACGCAAGACATTGTTACATCTTCAGATATTGGATCTGGAGTTGCTTCATTGCTTGCTGCATCTGATTTCTGCCGAACTCAGCTAGGACTTGCATCTATACCAGTATGGCCTGCTTGTGGAGTATTTGGCTCTGACAACAGTACATGGTACAAAGATAGCTGCGATATGACCTGTGTGTTTGGCAAAACTGTCTCCAGCTCAAGCTGTGAATGTGATGAAGCCCATTGGGGAAGCAACTGCAGTGAGTCATGTCATGCAACATCCAATGGTGTATGCGACTCCCATGGATCTTGCTCTCAACCTAATGGTGCCTGCATCTGCAGCTCAAGATGGACTAGTGGAGATCCCTACCTGAATGTTTATGAGGATATGGAGTTTGGATCCTATGCTTGCACAGAGTGTACAAATCAGTGGTATGGCCTGGATTGTAACATAGCAGTTATGCCACCAAGTGATGTTTACATCATTAGTGACACTGCTACTAAATATACAGGTGCCAGTGCTGTTATAATGGGCAACATGGTTGTCAACTTTGATGGTGCTGCCACTGAGTCTACTTTGCCTGGAACATACACACTCTTTGAAACAGCTGATATATCTGCTCATGTCCTATATGGACCTTGCAAGAAGGAGGCAAACTGTAGAACTATCAATGAGATAGCAATCAAACAGGCTGAGGAATCTATTTCAATTCAACGCCATGCTGACCAGATGTATGCTTACTTCTACAAAGACCAAAATGCTGCACCAAAAGAACTTAAGCACCCTATAACTGAAACATTCCTAGGTGACTGGACTGCATATTGGGAGGTTGAAAATGTTATTAGAACTCAACTTGGAAAAGGAGACTACAGTGTCAATGTGACCGTTGCCATGTTCCAAGGTGAATTACTCTGTGGTATACAACTGCCCAATGGATGGTCTGGACTGACAGGTGGCATGTTTGGTAAACTTGATGAAGCGTGGGAAGGTGACTTTAACTTTGGAGCAGTATATGGAGACATCAGAGAAACAATCAGTGAAGCTGAGTTACTCAATTCACATCTCAGTGGAGAATATGTTGCCCTTGGTTACGAATACCTCTATGGTTATACCACAAGAACAAATATCTCACTGACACACAACAACACACAACATGAGATGTCATCAGCTGGATTCACTATGAGATTCAATGGAGGATTTGCCCGATTTGGTCTCAGTGACATCTCAGAATCATTGAATGAGTTCTCCTTTGCTGCCTGGGTAACACCAAATGATGCAGATGTTGCAGATTTGGATGTCATTATTCTCAGCATCAACACAAATCAAGGCACTTTGGAACTACGCTCAGATCATGGAAAAGTGAAGCTTGTCTGGGATGGAGAGATCTCTAACAATAACACAGTATTGATCAAGGATGAATGGACATTGGTGACAGTATCGTGGAGAAACTTTGATGGCAGAGTCATTCTCACAACTACCACCAATGGGGCCTTCAGCCAGGAAACCAGCATATACCACAATACAGGCGTAGCTGTTACTCTTGCAGATATCACTGTTGGAGGAACATCTGAAGTCAGTATGGACATTGACAATGTAAAGATGTGGAGTTACACCAAATTATATGGTGAAATGAAATCTGAATCTGAGGACTACATTACAAATGTGTTCACTTTAGCCCAACTGTTGAATATTGGATTTGACGAGGGTGATTCGACTCCACGCATTTACTTCAATGATGCCTATCCAAAAGCAACAACAAGTGAAATGCATAGCACAGAAGGCACTATGGGACCTGCAAATAGACTCCCCGTATGGATCCCCTCAAATGCACCAGTCATGAGGAAAGCAATACCAACACCAATTGCTTCTTATGATTCTGCTGAAGGACAAATCTGTAAGGAATCTATTGATGCTCTCATGCCTATGTGTCCAGATATGATATCAATTGGACAGATGTTTGTTGAGAATTGTGTAAGAGATCTCAAACGATATGGCACCAGTAAAACTAATATCACCGCCTCAGCATTTGCATTCTACTGCAAAGGACAGAAGAACATTGAGGAATGTGACATGGAAGGCTATATGGACTTCTGTTATGACTACTACGTACCCCCAACAGATTCATCTATGGCAATAATCATTGCTGCAGCTGCTGGAGGTGCTCTGGTTGTAATTGGTCTCATCATTATCATAGTCATTGTGGTCATTAAGAAAAAGAATGCAGCGAAGGGTGAAGATGATAAACTGGACAAGAACCATCCATTACTTATGGATCAAGATCAAATGGCTGAGAGTAGCGGATCTGCACCACCAGAAACTAAAGATGAATATGGCTTCAGAACTCATATAGATGATGATGATGTAGACTTTAGCTCTGGAAACAACTTTGAAATGTCTGGTCGTTCCAGACGTGAAAGTACTGGCTTCATGGAGACTGATATTGACAAACCATTGTCAGGCACCAGAAAGGTTGCCAATCTGATGGCTGCACTTGACGATGAGGAAGACATTGATATGAGACCATTGTCTGCTAGAAATAGACCAAAGTCTTCAGTATCCAGGTCATCATTGTCTTTGTCATTGAGTCCAAGACGTAATAGTGTTACTCCTATTGACTTTGACCCACCAGCAGATGCTCCAACAAGCAGACCAGGAACTGGCAGGAGCCACAGATCTATACATCCTGAGGACCCCAGACCACAATCTGCTGTCAAGTCTATTCATCCTGATGATCATTATTCTGAATATGACTCCGAATCATCTGATGACTCTGAAGAATGGAATCTCCCAGACGATGTTCCCACCAATGCTACTGCAGCTGCTCCAACTACAGTTATGGCAGCTGCTGTTGTTGCCGAGATAGCAAAGGTTGATAAGAAGCCTAGTACCGAACTGACAGAGGAACAGATTGAGGCCAGGAAAGAGAAAGCCAAAGAAGATCTTAAGACTTTCCAGGAGAAGGCTAACAAAGCTCATATATCCTCCTCAAGTGTGGACTGGAAATCTCAACTGCTTGGTGGCATGGGAGGCATTAGTGCTGCAGCTAAGATGGGCAAGCTCTGGAAGAAAAAGGCTACAACTGCCAACACTGACAACCCAACTGCTGCACCACCAGCTGCTTCAGATCAACTCTTACGTATGGAAACATTCACAAGTGTAGATCTTAGCGCTTCACAAACAAATACAAGAGAGAGCACCATTGCTGAGGAAGAGGAATCAAGTTTCGGGTAAGTTTCTATATTTTCATTAGGAAACATTTCAATTATTGCAAGAATGATTGAATTTTGAACCCCGAGTCTTTTCTTCATAAAGTTATTTATATGTGCAATGATGAACATATATTTAGTAAATCTACATTAATGTAAAGTTCTGTTTGTAATAAAACAATGAATAAAATAAATAATATGTATAATTGTGATTTCAGAGCTGCATCTGGAGCTGTGCCAAAGATTGCACCCCCTTCAAGCCCCAGGAAACAGAGCCTTGCTGGACTCTTCGGAAAAAACAACAAAACAAGCCCAAGATAAACAATCAATGACACAAAATGGACTTTGAGAAAAAACGAATGGATATTATATAATAAACCAACCCTGCATGATAATGGACTATGAAACAAATAGCATTTAAAAAAACTAAAAAAAAAGAATAAGAAAACATGCTCACATATTTATACAAATTATTTATTAAAAGAATACTCAATTTATTATTTTAAATCTTTCCAAAGTAGATTCTATTTTTTTATATGAAACAGTTTTGCAGATATATTTATAACAAAAATAGATACCTCAAGATGAACATCAAATCAAGATTCTACTTATATTACTATTGTTTTTTCCATATCAACATCAAATGGAGAAATCTGTCACAAAAGTATAATAAGTATTATCCTTGATTTAGATAAATATATAAAATTATTTTGATCATTTTCTATGTAGTGATTTTCTGTCTTATTCCAGTGAAAAAAATAAATTAGATTTCAAATATGTTATTTATTTGTTTATTGAAAGTGTCTGAGAAAAACATGATCAGGGGCATATCTAGTATCTTAAAATAGGCAAGGAAGAATATCAATATAAAAAATATCCTAATGCCTCAGTCACATTTGATCTACAGCAAATGTATGGCAGCTGAATCTTCCCAAAATCGAGAGAAATATGCAGTACGATGAAGATTTTCTATATCAATTTTGTGAAGCTACGGCCAATGTAGAGCAAATTTGACTGAGGCTTTAGCATTCATATTAAGTTTCATTTAAAAACAAATCCTAATAAATATTTTCTGTAACATTTTGTTGAGGAAGATGCCTCGCCTATTTCTTGACTGGCAATGCAAATGATTATGGAAATGGAGAATCTAACAGCTTAAAGTGAGAAGTGCAATGCTTGCAAATAGACCAAAAAGCCTAGTTCTAAGATCTTGGATTTTTAGAATGTAGGCATAACAGGCCATGTTAGCCAATTGGCCTTGCTCTCCCTTTATCATGACAACAGTGACAGTTCAGTGATTCCACCCATTAAATGTTATAAAGAATCCTCGGCCTGCAGACTCATTGAAAATACAACAGGCCCAGATGTCATTTACCAAATACTGAGTCAAAGAATACATAAATAATATGAGGACCCAAACAAGTGCAGACAAAATAGGACATAAACATTTTCTTCAAGTCATGACATCAAAAATATGTTTTATACCCTCATATTTTTACATTGAAATTCACAATATATTATACTTTTTTCTGCCATTTTTGTGCTTTTCATACTCTATTATTAAAGGTATGTGATTAACTATGGATTATACCAGCATATCATATCTGTTTTTTATGTCATTTTATGTCACCACAAGTGATGACATATTTTTATGGTCTCCAACTTTTTTGTGGACAGTGGACAGTGTTCAGTGGTTTGAGAAAAGATATGATCAACCTGCGTTTGTCACTTTGGCAATAACATTAAGGTGACTTATAACATTAAGCAGGCTACATGACTTCTACAAAACTAGTTAAACCACAACAGATGAGACCAAATTATATATTTCAATGTTTTATTTTCATTATTTACAAATGCACACACAATTCATTTTGGAAATTGCTATTTTTTACAATATATGAAAATATTCCATACACATAACTGAAAATCTATCAAAAATTTCTGTTATTCTAATGACACTAGGAAACCATAAATGAAACCCAATTTTTTGGCAAACAACAGCCGAAATCTTTGATAAATATGTTGGCAGAATAATTAAGTCCAGAGAAATAAATTACAGAGTGGTTTCAAATGACTCGACTACAAAGGCCAATTTTGAAGTACAAAATGCCTACTATTTTTTTATTCACCAAAAAGTTGAGTATCAATTTGCTTGAACAGTTCTTTAAGATCTTAAATCAGGGGCACACTATATTTAAAAATAACATATGCAGGTATGGGGCAGGTATATACCTTTTGGAAGTGTTCAGATGAACATCCATAGTAACATTAAACAGCTCAGATTAGATCAAGTAATGTTAACATGCCATTACCAAACACTTTACAATACTATACAATATATGGACTGGAAGATGTTTCTTGAGAATAAGGTCCTAAGGTTCACTTGTGTTATATAAAACTACCATAGCAATCTTTAGAAAGTCGATTGATATCCAGGAATCCAGGAAATACTAAGATCAGGTGAGAGAGAAAAGAATTACAAATGTCATTCCCTGTACTGGATTCAGGCTCCAAATTGTTTTCATAATTAGCCTACATAACTAGATCTCATTTATGTTTAAGTTGAAGCACTGCATGTATCTGTTGTTGCCAAAGGCTACAAACTGAACCCATCAATCAGTCAATCACCATAAACCCAAGTCTGACCATCCATCATCATAACATGCCTCTTGTTATGACACCTGAGGGAGCAACTAGTCCATTTTGAGTTATCCCTGCCTCTAATTGTTGTTTCTTGGCCAAATCCACTAAGCTCTGAAAATAAAAATTTTACAAAATTGCAAAATAAGGCTTACAAGATGCAAGATTAATGCAACAAAGTAGAGACACATTCTGACATACCAGTGACAGTGTATTTGGTACATGCCCCTACAACTTTGACAGTATCCCTGTATAATAACTTTTAATGGGCATCTGCTAATGTTCAGTACTGAATTAAAACCTTGTAACAATTGTAATCAATACAAGCAGTTATGGGATAAAGCCTATTTGAACCTTTAACTTAAATGACACAAAGATATAATATACAAGCAGAATGTCCATGAGGTTTGTGATGAAAGAGAAATGGACAATATTTATGTTTATCATACTGGTATACATTAGTTTCTGGACATATCAGGTTAATATATTCCTATCAAAGCCAATGAAGAATAGTTTTGAAGAGAATATGGCCCTTGTGCATGATACAAATGAAAAGAAAGAACAAAAGTATGGTAACATGGCTCATGTGACAGGTGACAAGTATGTACAATTGGAACATGAAACACATCACACAAATGTCACATTGGTTTTAAATCAAAATGTTAAGTTGGAAAATGAAGAAACCATATCAGCATCAATTGAAAATAACAATTACATAGATGAACCAACAGATAATGAAGAAAATGGTGATAACCTACTCATGGGAAGTGACCAACAGAGCATATGTGAACCAGAAATAATACAACATGGCTCAAATTATAAAATGGCCAAACAAACATGGAAATATAAAATTGTACAATGGATGCCATATCAGCGCAAAGTTGTTGGTCGTGAACTAAAGAATACAAGCATGGGTGAATTCTGGCAGGTGGATAACTGCTTGGTCATTGATCATTTTGATGTAGAAAATGCTGATGCTGTAGTTGTTCCTATTATGAGTCTGAATCCATATGAAGAATATGCCCCACCAAGACAATTTCCACCTAGCGAAACAAGAAAAGCATCCCAAATATGGATCCTCCTTCATAATGATCATCCTTATTTTCTTTCATCAAGACAATGGGGAACAGAGTGTTTGGATAATTATTTCAACTGGACAATGACTTATAGGTCAACGTCAGACATTCATATACCTTATGGGAATTCATTTCCAAAAGACAGTCCCACAGACAATGGTATAGACTATACAATTGGGAAAACAAAAATGGTGTCAGCAATGGTAAGTGGCTACCAATCACAGAACTTCCGAATGGAGTACATAAAAGAATTGGAAAACTACATTCAAGTGGATATGTTTGGTAGATATGGAATCCCATGTTATGGTCATTATTTTCAGACTTGCCCACTTTTAAAACTCTACAAGTTCTATCTAGCATTTGAGAACTCAAATTGTGAAGAATATGTAACAGAAAAGCTCTGGTTAAATGGTTACCATAACAATGTCCTCCCTGTTGTAATGGGGGCCACAAAAGAATTTTACACATCTATCGCACCACCTTATTCATATATCCACATTGAGGATTTTAAAACCCCTCAGCACCTTGCTCATTATTTGCGATACCTGAACTCAAATGACACAGCCTATAACGAATACTTCAAATGGAGAGACACCCATGATTACTGCTACAGTTTATTACATTTAGGTATGCAACCATGGAAAGTCATTTGCGAGAAACTGAACTCATTCAATGGGGAACATAAAGTTTATAAAAATATGAGCACTTATCTGGATCCAGAGTCCCAATGTAGACCTGCTCATTGGGAGCCAAAGGAGGAAATTTCAAAGCAGTCAATTGACTTCATCAAATAGCCTTAGTTAGTTAGCTCTGTTCTAAAGAATGTATATGTATTCTATACCTGAGGTTCCAAGTACATAACGAGCGGGAATATATAGTGTATCTTGGGAGCTACTGCCAAGGACCGGGCTTTTCAGGAGCTGGACCGGGATGAAACAGCGTGTATCCATCCCGGTTCAGCTCCTGAAAAGTGAACTCAATTTACGTTTTACTTAATTTACGAAATAAGGATTATCAAACTTATACCGTTTCGGTAATTTAAGTGAGGGATTAAATCGACGATTCCGTTGTCTTCTAAACTATTTGTTCGCAAATGTGTACATTTTCTTAATCATATGATACTGATACACATTTGTGATAAAAATGTTGTGGGAATTCTGCCTACAATGTGTGAAATAAGGAAAAAAGAAAAATTGTGCCTTCGACGTTCCGACATTTTGTCACCGAAACGGTTCCAGCGTAATCGAGTGGATCACCAGTGATACTATAACGTATTGTTCAAAAGTATTTAATTGAAGAATTCCTTTACAAAAATAGTTGAAGATGAGAACGACCCACACATTTGAGAAAACTTTATGTGTAAAACTGTAGTATCAGTATTACCCTCAAATATTGTTGCCCATGTCTGGCATACTATTTCCTTATACACTCCCCTCAATAAGTTTGGCAACCTTTTTTCCCCCATTGAACTACGTGTTAAAGCCTCTTTACCTTTGAATTTTTATTTACTTAACCTGCGATGAAAATACTTATACTATTGATGGAAACGTAATTTGACTTTAATTCCAATAACTCCAAATTTTCTCAATTTTTTTCCTTAATTACAATAGGTCGAAAATTGACGAGGAATTTGAGGAATTTTTGAAAATCGACATTCCCATGTTAACCAATGGGAAATGGTAGGTTTGCCGCAAGTCATATGACAGAATATCCATCCATCCGAGTCCTTGCAAAAAATACGAGTTAATCAGGCAATTGAATTTGCTAACTTTATTTAACAAAAAATTGATATGTTTTTTCAGGTTCAACAAAGTTATGGGGCTTTAAAGTCAAAATTGTTTTTCAAAATACCTCTCCCATTGAAATAACACAGGAGGGCGAAAAATTATTTTCAAACATGACTTTGAAGCGCCGTAACTTTAATATTCATCAAATAAACTAAACACTTAGTGTTAAAAAAAGTTAGACAATTCAATTTTCTATATAAAAATATTTTTGCTGAATCTTTTACTGAAAAGATATCCTGATTTCTGATTTGCCCCGAACCCTCCATTTCCCATTGGATTACATGGGAATGACGTTTTTCAAAAATTCATCAAATTTATCATCGATTTTCGACCTATTGTAATTGAGGAAAAAAATTGAGAAAATTTGGAGGTATTGGAAATAAAGTCAAGTTACGTTTCCATTAATATTATAAGTTATTTCATCGCCGGTTAAGTAAATAAAAATTCAAACGTAAAGAGGCTTTAACACGTAGTTCAATGGGGAAAAAAGGTTGCCAAACTTATGGAGGGGAGTGTACCTTTATAATTAATTGGGCAAGCAAAGGCCAGTGAAAAGAAAATTTTCCATTGGGGACCACGATTTTACGCATATCACATTTTTGAAAACAGAACTAACTAACCTCATTATTATTGTTAACTCATCAACTAGAATAGTATTCCATTGAGCCCGCCCGTCATGTTTTATGTATATATCATACCTTAAATGTTCTTGGCTCATATATGGCAAGCTGGGCCAACATCTGTTTGTTTAGTCCTATGTTACTCTGAAACAATAAAATCATACTTTTACATCATCAATATTGTGATTATTGTCTGTTTGTTAATTAATTAAGTTCTGTTAACCAATTGTATATTCTGTAAAAATCGTAAAAAGGTTTTGATTTAGCAAAACAGGTACATGTATAGTTTAAAAGAATGTACATGTGAAAATGCTCTGAGGGAATTTCATGTACATTGCACCTATTGACAACTTACTTGTGCAATGCCTTCTAAAAATATATCTTTCTCACAGCCATGTTCATAGCATCCAGCATTGATCCTCTGACCCCATAACTGAAACAAATGTAAAAAGAAAATAAGGGGAGGAACAAAAATGTAAGCAAAGTCAGGGTTCTACAGTGACTTCCCAAGCGTTATAGCAAAAGGGTACTACATGTACATGTACACCCATTTTGAAAATAGACATGCAGCTGCTCCCTAAATTCATTCTTCATCCACTTGAAAATTAGAAAAAAACTGAAAGTTGGCATGTTTTGACTAACTTTAGTAAGAATTGCGAAAATCAAAATGTTGCACCATTACAGAATCTTTGGGAGACACTGTAGTGTATGTATACCCATCCTGTATTTCATGATTGAGGAAGACATTGAAACAACTGGGTGTACTCAACTGGCCTTTTTCTATGACTCCCGCAATACCTCTGTTGTACCCCTTAGTGCTAAAATCAATGTGACAAGAACTAACCCATTTCAGAAAAATAAGTGTAAAACATTGTTTCAATGAAGAAAGGGCCCCCAAGAAATCATATCATACTTCCTTCCCTGACAAAATCAAGTTAGTTATTCCATGATAACTGCTGACATTTGAACACAATTCCTTGTTGTTCAAAGATGAACCTGGATCACACATAAGGAAAAAATATGTTGTCAGATCATAGACTGATTTATAAATGGTTCTATTCACCTTTCTCATTTGTATTTTCTTTAATTGCCTAGCTAATGTTGCTTTCTTCAATGCTTTATGTACACGTCTCAAGGCAAGCACCCAGCAATTCCTACTTCTGCCATAATAGCGCTGCAATTAAACAATTCTTTTTTCTTCATTATTAGTTCAATGACTTTAATTGACCCGTAAAAATTTGACAATTTTGATGTTGGCTTGAGCCATTTTGAAAATTCAGAGGTCCAAAGGTCGATATTAAATGGACAACTTCGCACTTCTACTTAAATTGGCGGATTTGCTGTTTTTAACATTTGGAGGCTACTTAATTTGGCAGACTTCCAATATTACAATGTACTAATGGTACTAATGTACATGGTACTAAAATTACTGATTAATTTGGCGGACTTTGACAATTTAGCGGGTCCACCAAATTAAAACAGCTGCCAAATGAAGTCGAATTACAGTAATAGACATATACAGCAAATTTTGATAGATGCTGTATCCCAACATAAATCTGACTTCTGGTGTTGTATCACTTGAAAGGAAAGATAGACAAACGGGATACATAGATAAATAAACACAGCTTCTCTATATCCCTCCATGAATTTCATTTGGCCAGATACTAAATATATAATGTTTGTAGTCGGAGTCATAAATTGACAAATACATTATGGCCTGCCAGACTATAAATGTATATAAAAAATTGAGAAATCCAGATGATAAGTGTAATCCTGGTAAAAATATCCAGACTTCACAGAGATGCTGTAAAATAATACTCTGTTAATTGACAAATGAATTATGTTCTTCTTACCCATGCCATCCTAAAATACATTTGCCGCCTCCAGAATGGGTCAGGGCCCCTACTTCGTGTAAACCTGCATGCTGTTAGAAACACCATTGCCAATAACCAGCACTGAAAATACAACAGATGAGCATGTATATTCATGATGTATATATTATTTTTCTTGCATTTTAGAGCTTTACATTTCCTGCAAAAGATTGTGTTACTGTAGATTGGGTTAATTTGGCGCCCGCTATAATTTGGCGAAATTGAAAAATTCGCCAATATAAATCTTCGCCAAAATTTAGAATGAATCCCCGGGAATTATCTAGGGTATTTTGTCGAGTGTATTTAGGTCACTTTCGTTTAGTTTTTTTCCAAAAATATGAAAAAATGTCTGTCATAAATTGGATCAGAACTGGTCATTCACTCATTCATACTAAGGGGAAAACTAGAAAGGAAAAGCGCGGTATAGTAGCAGCATCGATCGAGGTGCAAAATGTAAAGGATGATCTCACAAAAATGTACAAACGTGGTGAATATCGCCAGTGGTCCTCAAGAGAAAAAATGAACATAGCCAAACATGCCCATTTACATGGTAATTCGCTAATAGCGCGTAGGTTAATTAAAATTTTTTCGCATGTCCGCCAAATTAAATAGCCGCCAATATGCCAAAAATGGCAAAATCGCCAAATTAAGTAGCGCCAAATTAACCCAATCTACAGTATATAGATTTGGTATCTTAAACCTGCAACCCCCATGCCCAACACTTTTTCCACTAAACAATTTCAACTTTGCACAGAGATTAGTCCCTACAAGATGGACTAGGTTTGCACGCTGAATTGTTAGCTATTTTGCTAGATGCTTTGACTGAGTGTGGAATGGATATTGAACTGTCGAGTCTTTGAGTGGAATCTCTTGATGAGAAGAAACTACTTAAAACCATAGAACAGTGTAAATAGCTCCCTTCTCCAGTCTGTGAATGAAATTGAATGGCTCATGCCATGATAGCCTTACCTTTCTGGACAAGTTATCTACTCCCTGAAAAATTGGAAAATTCTGGCTATGGGCCTGGCATGTTAAACAAGCTAAAATAGCTTCAGAATGTGTGACCTATGTTAGTTCTGGGTACCTTTACCTTCAAAGAAATAAAGTTATATCAAAATAAAAAAAAAAAAAAAAAATCTACTCCCTGAATCTGAAATGCCCAAGCAGTTTGGGCCAGATGATGTCCAATGTAAAATGGGTATATTTACTCTTGAAAAAACAACTGCTTTTTCAATGTACAATTTGAGCTGATATATGAACAAACATCATAAATATACCATGTTAAACTAAGGTTAATTTTACTTGTGTGTACAGTCTATGAACACACTTGTAATATTCTAACAAGAAATACAGATGGCGTCCTAGTTTTATTACACAGGGTGTATAAAAAAAAAACGCAACAAGTGGTTATCTCGTAAAATCACAAAACTAGTGATGACTACATCAATTTTATTCAATGTACCATAAAGCCACGTTCCTCCTCTTTGCAATGATATGTTATTCATTCACATGTGGTCATGGGTTGGGGGAGAAATCCTTCCATTTGCACAGTTGGTCAAAATCGACTCTGGACCAAGTTTCAGATATTGCAATGGAAGTTCTCCTTACTTGAATTGTTGTGACTTTTTCTTTTGGAGCTATCTCAGGAGCATCTGTGCTCACAATTCCTCCACCAGATATTGCAAAACTTCGAGAAAGAATTGCCCATGGGCTGCTTTTCTACGCTTTAACCCACAGATGACTCCGGGCTGACCCATGCATGACGTGGAGAGATGAGCGCATCTTTAAGTAGTGGTGGTAATTTGGAGGGGTATAGGATGTATTCGTGCAAGAATATGAGTCTGAACACTTTACTGTCTATGGCACACCTGTCACATCTTTTTTCAATAGCCCTTATGTCCCATGTATGTCTTTTGCAATGTTTAAAACTTGGGTCCAAGCTGAATTTTGCCCCACTTCGCGAAATTAATGATTATTCAGCCAGCCATGACTTTCTGTCAGAATGACATTCCATTGCAAGGAGGAGTAATTTGGCCTTTTTGGTACATTGAATGAAAACGATGCAGTCATCATTGGTTTGATGTTTTCTTCCAATATTGAATTGGGTCCCGTACACTGACTTTGGCGATGTTTATAAATTGGTCACAAGCTAATTTTGGCCCACTTTGCAAAAGGAATGATTACTCACCCAACCATGACCCAACATCAACAAATGATATTCCATTGTAAAGAGGAGACACATGGCTTTATGGTACATTGAATGGAATCAATGCTGTTATCACTGGTTTTGTGCTTTTCCCAGAAAACAATCTGTTGTGTTTTTTTTTATACGCACTGTATGGTACTGCGAGTGGGGTAGGCTTTGGATCAGGGATATCAAGAGACCGTAGGTACGAAATATTTCAAGGAAAATGCGTGACATATACGGTTTCCATGATTAAGCAAGATGTCTTGCCAGAGTAAATACATCCATTTCTGGATCAGACATCGTCTGACCCAGATCTATGACACAGAGAGGTAAATAATAACTGGGCCTGAGACAGGTTGTACAGTGCTCACCATAAATAAATGACACCTGGATTTGCTGAAGTGAGGATTTCCCATGAAATAAGAGAATTTTCAAGAGGCAATACATCAGTGGATGAGAGTATACAAAATGTAAAATATATAAAACTTAAGGGATGTGTATCTAGACATTATTGTAGAGTATGAAGTCTCAAATCACGATGGTCTGGAAATGGTGATAGAAAAGCCAGGTGTCATCTATTTATCATGGTGAGCACTTTAGAATATAGTTTGGAGTAGGGATACTATCGGTTACCGTTGGTTATTTGGTTCCCTGTATAAAAAAAGCCTTTTCTCCTTTTCTGGCCCATCGCAGCGCCATCTAGTGTTTGATAGATGAATCGAAGTTTATTCTCGATAGGGTAAGTACTAATCAATCAGGAAAGATTTACAAGTTTGGTTAGAAACATAATTTTTAGAGATGGCGGAGTGATTTTTGAGAATATGTAGAGCAGAATAATTTTCTGAAACAGGTAGCTTTACAGTGGTAGCTCTATCCAGATCCAGTTATCTCAAAAACGGTGTGGTCACCGCACAGATCCGGAGCCAGATCCAGCCCCTGTTGGTAGTAGGCTCAAAGGATAAATGGGAAGATGAGACACGAGCCAAAAATGGCACATCAAAAAAATGACCACCCAAAAATATGACCCTCGTACTGACCTTATTTTTTCCATCTGTCAGACTGAATGGTTGCATGATATCCATTATTGACGCTGTAATTCGACTTTTCCCGGGACATTTATTTCAAATTTTCAGAGCGTAAAGATAATGGAGCACTTCGGTAATTTCCGGCAGTGTCCGATGTTGTTCGTCTCTCAAATTATGTCACATCGCAACAAACAGCCAATGAAAGTAAAGAATCGCGTAGCCTAATAAACCGTCATTATTGTTTCTACGGGAGTTTAAAGAAAGGTCATGGGACTTCTTGGTAATCTCTGATGTGACGTCATCCGGAGTGGCGTCACATTCTCAGAAAAGGCATTTGACTTCGGGAATAATCATTTGAACAACGGAGATAGCCGAAGTGCTCCATTAAATATATGCTCGCTTATTTTATGCTTTTATCAACAGACGCTTTCTTGGATGTTTAGCTTTAGTGATTGGAGTTGAAGCTAACAACAGTACGCATCGTTTGAGGTATGGCATGTGATATTTATTGATAAACTGACTCCAAAATCAAGGAAAATTAATTTCCGAAGATCTTGTGTCTTGTCCTTGAGTATATTTATTGAGCCTAGACACAGAGGAGCTTTTCTGGCAGAGGTCCGTGGGTCACCGTATCATTATCTTGTAACGGCCACAAGTTGATTTTAATTCATTATAGAATCTTTCTAACATTTTTTCAGTAGACTAGATCTAACCTGCCTCCTTTGGTAACGGCAAGCTAAACAAGACTCCAATGAACACTAGGCACTTTTTCGCTGAGCTAGATCTGTGCCCATGAATATATTATGAAATGAAAAGTTATTATTGTCCTCAATGGGATTTTTACTGCAATCTTGACCTTAGTTGCTATGGGATGGGCGATAATATGTGTATTTTGTATTGAACCTCAATTTGCTACACGATTCAGAAGTGGTTTATACAAAATTATATCACATTCACAATCGAAAAATAGCCATTCAATATACAATTAATATACAATCATCGTATGAGCGTCCAAAGCTGCCAAATTAGTAGTTTACTCGACAATCTCACCTGTACGAAAATTATACCGGAAACTTCAGCTTCGGCTATTTCCGTGTTTTTCCGAAATTATGATGGCGGTTGACAGAAAATAAGTTGAAGGTATGTATTTTCTGTTTTATGGTGTATTGAAAATGTTTCTCATCTCATATTTAATTTCATTGCAACAATCGGTGAATTGTACATCGTAAAATGCAATTATTACAGGATTTGGCTATTCCATTACGTTCAAAATCAAGTAAGGGCCATTGATATAAACATTTCGAATTTTTTTTCTTTTTTTAGCCTCTGAGTCTGAGAGTTCTAACCTAGCCTTGGAGCCAATGTAGGAAATGTAGAATGTCATTCGAATTTTTAGTAATTTGGAAGACATATCTGCATTTCACAGTTAAAAATCAACTTCTGTAGTAATTTGACACCACCTTCTAATTTGCCTCACTGGCCTTTTATTTTTTCTCAAACGTTATTCTCTCAAAATCAGTAAATTAGGGTGATGAGCGGGGATATTTTGTAGGCAATTTCAGTCACAGAAACTACCCAGGCCCATAGCCAGAGGGGAGCGGCCGCTCCCCTCCTGGCAAGAATTTCTTTCAAACATGCAGTTTTTCACCATTCTGAGCACGGACATCTAATATGTTCTTCGAACGGGAATGATATTAATAATCTTTAACTTGAAATCCCAATCTCCTCCTTTCGCCAGAACATTCTCTCTGACTGTGATTCTGAGCACTTTTCGCATGATTTTTTTTTGCCAAAACTGTCAAAAAGCTCCCTCCCTTAGAAAAAACTTAGCAAAAACTCCCCCTTGGTAAAACCGCTCCCCCCTGGTAAATCCTGGCTACGGGTCTGCTACCGAGAGTGACAACTTATACTTTCTCCGAGTATACTGTAGGTCTAGCCTAGCTCAGTTGGGAGATTTCCCAAAGATGACCGTTGGTATTAGCACGTTTCCATGAGCTCCCAATTGATAAATGTCATTTGACCAATCAGCGATGAGGATATACATTGTAGTAGGGTCATGGGCTTTCAGTTCTAGTTGAAAGCCCATGGTAGGGTGTAGACAAATAAAAAGGAGGTTTTCATCGTAACATGAAGATAGGTTCATCTTTTGGGAATTTTGGGATTTTTCCCCATCTTCCAGTCTTTGAGAGTATAACCCTATATAACATGGAGATGTTGTCTATGGTGCATGTTGTTTAGATTAGCATTTCACACATATCAAAAATTGTGATTGAACTCAAGCCATCATTTTGATTCAGGAAGGCTGATTTAGAAATTCTGTAAATTTCTGAAGATTGTAATTATCAATTTGAGTGCTCTATGAATAGACCAATTTCAGGTATCCAATTTGATAGTTGAAATGACAGGTTAGCTTCCCGGGTTAGCCTAGGCTGAAGTCTATAAGAGACTTGGATGAATGCCCTCAATATTCAGATGATGGGTGCCATACATTGAGATGATGCTTAAGTAATGAAAACTGATTTTACCAATAAGAGAGACTGATACACAGAAATTAAGATTTAGATAATGGTTGATCTGTGCCATCATGTTCAACTCACTGATGACAGTGATGGCCAAAATGAACCCTTTGTATATTCTCAGAGATTTTCAAGATAAGGTACTTCCTCCTTTGGTGTAAAAATCTCTTATGTGTCTCGATTAAAATTAGCAGATAAAAGAAGGTTGATAGTAACTGATTATAACAAGTCAACCTCAGTTTAAAGGAATTTTCAATCCACAATCTTTTCTTACCTGTAATTCTGTATTATACATCTTATATTTCAATTCTATTCTATTAGGATTGCATCATAAAACCTCTATAACTTGATCAATTCGAGATTTCAAATCTTTTATCTGGTATTAATTTTGGAATGGGAGGAACACAGATTTTATTCCTTGTTTTTTTAAATACACAGTATTCCAGCATTGGTACTAATATGTAATATGTGGTTGTACCATACATTTGATTTTAAATAGTGCCCCTGGATATCTCAGCAGGTCTATGTAACATGCAAAACAGCCCTCCATTCAAAGATAGAACATAGGAAGGCATTTATAATTCTAGAGAGTGAATTAAAATTGTAGCTTGCTTTATATGCGCAGTCTAGCATATATTTGAATTGAAACACCTCTATAATATATCATGTAGCAAAATATGATGTATGCTTTTTACTATTTTGTATTCCTTCTTCTATGTTTCAGTGACCTATTAGACTAATTGTTTAACCTAGAGGGAATTTAAAATGGTTATCGCAGTAATGTTAACAAACCCTCAAATTAGAGGAGTGCCATGTAAGCGCAAAGTACCATTTCCATTTGTTAGACTTTGCTTCTAAAAGAAGGCATTGTTTTACTTTCAAAGCTAACCTCGGGGTAGCGCCAGGGGGGTTCACTTTATATAAACCTTGATTTATGATTTGGTATGAGAATGCCCCCCCCCCCAAATCATGACTTTTAAAATATGGTATGTCAGTGGTCAGACTTTTCTACTTTCTACTATGAGAATGGTCATAGATATGTTAACTCACCCTTATGGTATGGCATTAGTCTAGAAGTTACACATATTTAATTTGATATTGTTTTAGAAAATCTTCAAGGCCTTTTTACCCAGGAAATATTCTACTTTGGTATGGCATTGGTCCTATACTTACACATTTGGTATGGAAATGGTCATATGTTCGGACATTTAGTTTGGCATTGATCCTACATTTGATTATTTGGTATGGCATTGGTCTTATATTTGGACATTTGGTATGGGTTTTACTCCTTTTAGGTGTTGTTTTGGTTGGTATGGTAACAAATTGAAATTTGACTGATTGGTATGGGAACATATTGATGTCTTAGGGTTCAGCCTAGGACCCCCGCCAAATTTTGTATACAGTGAATTCCCTGGGGGTAGGGCACAGATTCTCCTTCACACACAATTAGCTACACACAATCTAGAAAAAACACCAGTATGAAGTCAACCTTCTACAGCTGAGTAAGAACGCCATTCTGATGAGGGCTATTTTTACTGAAACATGGATAATCATATCTCCAGGGTTTCATTTGAGGAAATAAGATTATAGATTCATTAACTGCATATATGCAAATACATAACATGGTACGGATGTCATTTAACGAGTGGCTTTAAAATAATTAATGTCTATTGATGTTGACTTAGGCCTCAATAAGATAATGGCAGATGTGATAATAATATTGAAATTGAAACAAAATGATATCTCAATTCTCAAATGAATGCTCAAGGGTAAAAATGCCTTTTCTAAGGTTAGTAAAACAGTGAACGATGATTTCCCACTAATTTCCAATATTGGGATGTGGTTAGATTTTACTTGGCAGTTGGAGTTTTCACTTTTTCATCTTCGATAGAATTATTCCGTGTCATCCTTACTGTGAAAGCAAAATATTGGAGAAATTCATGTTATGCAAAGGCTTATATAATGCTGTGAATTGCCCGGAGAAATACTTCTGTTAGAAACGATTTCAGTAGTCCAGCATACAAGTCTTAAAGTATGACCATATATGAGCTCATATCTAAAATATAGTTCAATTATAAACTTGGTAAAATGTTTATGATTTCGTCGGGTTCTGTAAAGTGACTTTTAGATGGAAATGAGGTCATGGAATAAATTAACGCTATCATATCTGAACAGCTGCTATTTTAGCTAAATATTGGAAACTGCATGAATTGGATGTCTAATTAAACACCAGGCTATATCTGCCTACCAAAGATCTGTCTATAAACATAATTTATGTTTTTTCTATTGTAACTGGTCTCAGAAGTTATTAGCATTTACCAATATGATGTAAGGATGTCTGGGAGGCTGGCTTCTATACTTTATTAGAATCAAATATGAATTTTTGTCCGAAAAATGATCTCAGAGTCTGACATGATCTGTTCTATTGAAAATCAATATGGCCTTAGAAATGGTAGAAATGAATAGAGTGTTGGAATCCTTAGTGGAATGTGGAACACTAATGCTGATTGTATTGATACATGTGGGAATTTGGAATTAAATTTAATCAATGGATTGATTTATTTATACTTCAACACACCATGATGCTCACAAACCGTCTCACATACTTTATTATGAGTGTCAGTTTATCTATCAGTTACTTGTTTCTCACAATCGTGGCCGTCATCATTCTGGGGCTCTTTGTTTAGAATTGAGTGTTAATGTGAAGAACACGCTTCATGTTTTGTTTGTTTGCATTTGTGAATGATGGTTCCTATCTGTGCATGCATCAATGGATGGGTGTATGGGGATAACATGTGGTTTGCTAATCAAGCTAATAATATCTAATTCTGTATAATACATTCCAGGATTGATGCAAGATCTTATAGTTATAGCCCATGCCAAGTCAATTACAAACATCCAGTGTACAATATGTTGAGTAATGGAGTCGATTGGACTTCCAATTTTGTCGGTGTACTGTGAACTTCAAACATGATTTATATGCTCACAATCTGGGTAGCCGAGATATATTGGAGAACAGGCTGGTTAATTTGGGAACTTTTATCTGTTTTCAGTTGATAACCTACAATGATTGAACAAATGAGGCTCTGACACACCCATATATACTATGCTATAGGACTATTATAGGCGGGTATTGACATGATGCTTGTATGAATGAGATCATTATAGTTTACAGTACATTATCGTTAAAGGTAAGTAGATACTATATCAAAAACCATTGATGTTTTATCATTGAATCTTAAAAATGTCAATTTAGAAATTGTTGTTGAATATGTTATGTATGGGGATCTATTAGAACAGATTTAACTTTTGTTTTGAACATTGATGTGAGATGGAACTATACCAGTATTAATTATCCCAACGAACAAAGTTTGGTAGGGATATAGTGAAGCCCTCCGTCCGTCTGTCTGTCCGTCCGTCAGTCCGTCAGTCCGTCAGTCCGTCAGTCAGTCTGTCCGTCTGTCCGGAAGATAACTCAAATACTAGTTGACGGATTTTCTTCATATTTAGTGGAAAGATGTATATTGGTGAATTGTTTTACGCAAAAAAAAGATGGCTGCCGCTTTAAAAATGACGGGACTTTTTCGCAAAAATCATAAATTTTTCATTCTGAACCAAAGTAATTAATATTATTGTTTGAAATTTTGGTAGTATATTCACAACATTTATTTATTTCAGGAATTTTGGAATAGATCACAATTATGGTATTATTTTTCAGATTTGTATCTCAGAAAATTCAAAATGGCTGCTTTGCAGGAATTCGCAATTCTAAAATCTAATTTTTTAAATTTTAACCAAAGTAATGAGTATAATTGATTGGAATTCGCTAATTGATATTTTGTTCGTTGGGATTTGCTACTCCGCGGAGTTGCCATTATCTAGTTTGAGATTATATTTTGCAAGTTTTTTGATCTCTAGATTTTGGTTTATTTTTTCTATGTGATTGACTAGGCGTCTGTCCGCCAGTCTATCTGTTGGTCCATCCTTCAACATTGGCTGCACAAATTAAAACTGTTCGGTATTAAAAACGTATCCACATTTATTTTATGTATATCCGTAGTGCCTATTTGATCTGTCATTGACATTTCACTCAGTTCTCGAGAAATTGCCGATTTTTAATGTTTTACAACATTTGTGGGTGAAATATATATGGATTATGGATAGTTTTGTATGCTTTATTGGTTACATATTTTAGATTTGGTTGAAGTAAAAAACACTTCACATTTGGTTTATATGTTTTTTGCTCTAGAGAATTTTCATATGTTATCCTTTGCCCTTTTTTGCACTTATATTGTGATCATTCAGATTGCTGAATAAGCGGGTGGGTGGCAGGTAGCTTTCATATGTCTACAATTACTACATTTCCGTGCAAATCATTTGAGGAATTGATTTTCAAGGCTTTAAGCTAAGTAGTGATGGTTCTTTGTAAAAAATCCATTGATGATTTGTTAATTTCCCTTCTCTGAGTGATTTCAAAAAAACTATTGAAAGTATTCAAATTCGAAGTTCTTGCATGATACAATATATGATACAATTTAATTGCCTTTTGTTCTCTGAGGTAGGTTTGGTATTGTTGACTTAGTACCATTTTGGGCCATTCTTGGATTCTTTTGTTCATACAGAGTTTAATCATATTTTTTCATTTATATGTGCCATAATATGTAATATACTCGAGGCATTTAATAATGTTCTAAAGAGTTCGGATTTTCACAAAACAATTTCAATCTACGTTGAGTCATTTGTATGTTCAACTCTGATTTAATTATTGATAAAACTTTGCACTAGGGCATATATTTAGTCATATAATTGATTTAGTTTTAGGCGAGAAATGTCTAAAAGAGAAAACAGATGTTTTCACCCTCTCATTGATATATTTAGCAATTGATTTGCTGCCTGCTTGTAAATGGGAGTGTCAGATATTCTTTTTTAAACCCTCAATTCATATACATACATATGTATAAAAAATTAAAGAATAAGTCAAAACATTTTTCATTTTAACCCCTACTTACACAAAGGTGCTCAGTATAAAAAGGCTCTATATGTATACATCTTTGCTCAGTATGTCAGCATGGCCTCTTTAAATACTCTTAAATCACATTGTAAAATCAGCTTCTTTCAACATGGGTAAACTAAAAGTTTAATTTAGGATAAAATATTTGATAAAGATAGGTGAATTAGCATTCAGTTCAACATGGCCTTTATGCATTGATTTATTTAGAATGCGTGGGAAACAGACTTCATACATGTTCTTTATTGAAGCAACTGAAGTTTTTTATTGCCATTTTGATATTGATGTGTCATATTTATTTAATACATAGAAAGTGATATACCTATCTCTATCCACTTCACTACAAATTGAACATGTATAGTTAAAGTGCTATATAAGGTCAGTATGGTTATCAAGGTTCTAAAATGCCTGTTTAGATTAGTTTAGGTGTGACAGTCTAGAGAGGCACTTTCAAACAGATGTATTTGTTTAACATTAAAGTGAAGTATTTCCTGCATCAGTACCATTTTACAGTACTTGGAACCTCAAGGACAGTTTGGACTATGACCTGATTAGGTGGATTATGTGAAGACGGACATGTAGTAGGTTGAATTATTTTTTCAAAATCGCTGACATATTTTGACTCTCCTGTCAAAAATAATATGAAAATATAGAAGATGGAGATTTTTAATGAAGGACATAAAAGAATTTTAGGTGAAAATCTATTATTTATTTAACAGGATGTCATAAAGTGTATTTTGAAATAAGGAGCTCATATACATTGGTGTACCTCAAGGATATGAGTTACAATATTAGGCGTGTAATAAACTTTTTTTTTCTGTTAGGCAGCATGTTCATTCCTCTCATCCTGTTTCCCATATATGATTTCACTTAGCTGTAAAGAAGATACCCTTTGCAAATAGTTTGACCTAGCCTCTTAAAAATATAGCTCATCAGTCAGAATTGGAGCCATCACATTTTCTGTCCTCATTAGTGTCTGGCATTTCGTTCTTATCTGAACTCCTATTTTAGTCATGAAGATCACTATCTTATTGGTATCAAAATAGTATATTTATTTTTATTTATTCATTTTCCTCAGAGGATAGTATTTTACTGCTAACATCTGGGTTAAAGGGTGTATTCAAGAGGAAGTGTACTTGATACGTTGAATGTCAGCATCTAACATACGGCAGTTCAGTCTGAATAGGAAATGAATGTTTTCGTTTGAGTCAAATACATATTACATTTTTGCATTGAAACATCTCAAAATTGGTAAGCTTTAGCTTGGGTGTGTTTTTTTAACCTCTCTATACTATATCATTACGTGGAGGGTATATCGAGTTAGATCTGATCAAGATGAAATTATTTGGTATTTTCACATGTACCTTAGTTCAGTTTTACACTTATTGGTACTGTATAAGAAATTTACCAGCTGTTGTGATGTGGCGTATTCTAGAGAAAACAGGAGAAAATTCAGGCAGAACATAAACATATATCAGAATATGTGTTATTTGAAATAGGTTAAATTAATCGATAGATAACATTAAAAGAAAGTAAAATCAATTTTTTGTTTTCCAGGGTTTACAGTGATGTAACATCAGCTTGAATATGAGTCAAATGACATCAGAGCAGTTAGACAGGAGATTCACTTCACCCACAATGCCTAACTATATCAACTGTGGGAGCTCAAGAGAGCGATCGAGGAATCGTGGGAAATCACCTCATCTCCTCCAGGATCGGATCACTAGATATGCTAGCCCTAGTCCATGTAGACAAACACAGAGCCCTGAACAGGTCACCCCTAGGGTGTCTCAAATGTACAGGACTAGCTTTTCAGCTGTTACATCCCCTCAAAAAAAGAAATCCCCAGGGTATGGCCGAATTCCAGTTAACTCACGAACTCGGAGTGTAAGCCCAGACAGGAGAAATCGTATTGATAGGGATTACACCAACAGCCATGAGTACATCACAAATATAGTGAATGCCCAGCGGTGTAGGGCTTCAGATAGATCAAGGTCAGTAGGACCTGAAAGAAACTCCAGGATTGCATCCATTAATGTAAATTCAGTGAAATCCCAAGGGGCAAATATGAGGAGCCCATTAACATCCATGGAAAACTCCAGTCCCAGAAATCAAAATGGAATCCATGAAAAAACACATGTCCAATTTTCAAATAAAGCAAATTCTTCTGAAACATGTGAACCATATTTTGTAGAATCTGAAATTCTACCGAAGGAAAAGGAAGTGAAATCAGTGATTAACAGAGTATATGTCCACGATGTGAACCTTCACTATGAGAATGTGGATGGTTTGAAATCCCCTAAGAGTCCAGTCACTGAAGCTCTTGTGAAGGAGATGGTAGAGAGGAAACGCACCCAAGGAGGGCGACCGCCACCCTCCCCCAATGGAGGGAAATCCAAAAAAGGTTCAAGTCCATCAGGCTCGGAGTCTTCATTGAGAAAAATTAGTTCCGGTATAAGTAGTTTTATACGTAAAATGTCTCCCAATATGCCTCGTAAAGCAGATAAAAATAACCAGAAGAGAGGTCATAGTTTGGACAGTGATGAAAGTGCATCTGTTGAAAGTGTTCCTACTCCTACAGGAACACGGACATCTCGTGCTAAAAGTCCAAAAACAAGGCAGTCCCCTATTAGACGATTTTTCAGTCGATCACGATCGAGAGACTCTGATGCTATGTCTCACGCATCGACTACTGATTCTGATCCATATTCAGATGCGAGTGGAAAGGCCATCTCACCTTCTCAACTCTCGCACATTAGCACGGCTGAATCCCCGAAATCTTCATCCAGTTTTTCTCCATCTGCCAATCTTATGATGAAATCCCTAGAACAGAATACAAATAACAAGTCAGTGTATCATGCATTCAAAAGTAAACAGAGCTCCCCAAAACATAATGTTGATGTCCCCAACAGTTTTAAAGCTGCACTAAAGGCAACATCTCTAACACAACCTGCTGGCTCTAGAGATGATCTACAAGATGTGGCTGCTAACACAAAGCCAGGAAGTCTCGATGTGAGTGACCCAACAGTAATTATGAGGACGCCTGAATCTATAGGAGAATGCTCTTTAGATGTTAAATCTCCAGGTGAGTGTTCTATATTAATTCACTTCATAGTTGTCAAGGATGTTCTGTACAGATTTCATAAGAGATATCTCTCCAGAATTTGATTGAATGGGTGCTGGGCCCTGTTCAAGTGTTACAGTGTAAAAGTTACACCCTTTTGAAAATATAAACATCTCATATTCTTACCAAAACAGGTATTATTATGTCACCGCCAGAAGTGGTGACATATTGTAATTGTTAATGGTTTTCAACTTTTTTGTGGATGGTATTTGGCAGTTAATGTTCGGAATTTGTAACAGCATTCGGCTTACTTCCTGCGAAAGCTATTTGGATTTTGATATAATAGCTTTCCCATGGAGCATTTGGACAGCTTAATGATCGTGACCTTTGAAATCGAATTAAGTTGATCCGCGGCTTACTTTTGGTCTCTAACTGTGTCTTACATCAGTATCATCAATCCGTGTAAGTATTGGAGCGCTGGAGTACTTCTTTTCCGATCAAGACTTCTAATTGTTAGTCGAGTGAATCGTTTTACTGCCAAATTCCAATATGGCGGTTTCTGCTCGGACATTTTCGTAAATCTCCGGAGGTTGTCCGAACCTAACTAATTCTCAAAATTCATTTCGTTCGTTGCGTATCTCGCACCTAGCAAACTGCCATATTGGAAATAGGTCTAAAAAACTTTCACTCGATGAACAATTTACAAGTCTTGATCGAAAAAGAAGTACTCCAGCGCTCCAATGCTTACACGGATTGATGATACTGATGTAAGACACAGTTAGAGACCAAAAGTAAGCCGTGGATCGACTTAATTCGATTTCAAAGGTCACTATTGATCAGCTGTTCACTTCTCCGTTTGAGAGCCATAGTTTCAAAATCTAACATGGCTCTCGAAGTGAGTAACATTCGGCAACATTTGGATTTCAAAAGTCAGAACATCAAATTGACTTAATGCCAATTTGAAGGATCTTTCAATGTGATGTTCTGCCTGCTGAAATTCAGAGTTCATAAATGTATGGAATTTTATTTTGTTGCCTTGGTATTTTGATTAGTTGGCTAATAAAGAATCTGTACATATCCATGCTATTCAGGGCTTTGTAATGGATGACAGAATCTATCATTGATACAAAATCTGTTCATAATTACACTATAATACTGTAACAGTGGATAATGATAACTGGGGCAGGAAATCAATTTTCATGAATCATACTCACTATATATGGAAGTTTAGTAATTACTGGAAAGCAGATTTACATCAAAAACCTGATTGGGTCATTGTATTCAAAGTCAATAATATTTACTGAATAGTAAATTTACCAACGAGTAAAGTCAGTTGTATTTACTGACATATCTAAGGGAAAAGTCAAATTGACGGGGTGGTCGCATTTCGTTCAGTGGATAGGCTGCGCACACACACCCATATTTGATTTTCTCATATGACTAGCCAAAATACATCATACAGAGTCATATGAGAAAAGCTTTCTTGTACTTGTACCTGTGCAAAATCCTCAATTCTTGACTCGCTTTGATAATGTTTCTTTATCTCTTCTGCGACTCGATAAAGTTCATCAAGAATGGATGATCTAGCACAGGTACTCATATAAGAACCTTTATATGTAATATAATTATTATTACATGTACTGTAAGCTGTTTAGCGCTGTTTATCAGCTTTTGAAATTTTTGGTGGAAAAATATATTTACCATAGTTCTCATTTTTTTTATGTATATACATTAGAATAACTTTCAGTTCCAGATATGGGAAACATGTACCATCTTTCGAATTTCAATGTCATCAGCAATTGTGAAATAAAAGTGTGATTTTACTTTGTTGTTTTCCAATGACATCATCAATATTTTGTCGTTTAGCTAGGAAGTGTTGAATAAATCTTAACTGTCATGTTGACATAAACTGATCCGCCCTCAAAGTTTGAATATTTCCTTTTGTACTAATGTATTCAGTTTGGCAGTTAAAAAAACTGTCTATGTTTGCTTTGTCAATAATAAATGTAAGGTTTTAAGTGGGAGAATAGGGATATTTTATAAGTACATCTCTTCAACAGTTGATTATATTTTTGAATGAGGAACATTGGAAATATTTGATACGGGAAAATGCAGATTAAAAATGGTAAGTTTCAAGCAATTCAAGTTATAATATAATGGTCAGTTTGATAGATTTATCTACTCAAGTTATATATAGATGTCTCATCAAGCAAATGTTTTGATAAGTTGATTTCCATATTTGCCTTCTCTATCAAATCAATGATGATTCACTCCTATATATATATAACATGTGTGACATGGACACTCAACATAGGAAAGCTCAAAGTAAGTTTAAAAACTTTTCAGTTCAATAGTTGAACCAGGATTTTTGAGTATTTTGTCTTATAGATTGTCATTGATGTGTTATCAGGTAGGGTGTGTTTGACTTTAACTGTCAAGCTGATGTGTATGATTAACAGAAGGGGGTTGACCTTCAACCAGTAGCTATTTAACTACATGTACAGTTGTACTAAGTTCATTATTAAACATATGCATGCATTAGCTGAGCAGGTATTTGATGTTACATACCAAACTAATGTAGAGGTATTGATACTGTTAAGGTACCACCCCAGAGGGTTAGTAGTAATTAGACAAAGCTTTATTTTAAAGATGCAACAATGGTACTTGTAAAGTAGTTTGTCACATGTATAACACATAAACATGATATGTTTGTTTGCAAGAGGGGGGGGGGTACTTGCTTTTTAAGATCAGTCTATTGAAACATTTTTAGCATGGGCTGGTTCATAAATTAGTCATTGTCCATTTTGAACATTGCAGTAAAATTTTATTTATGTTTTAATTAAAGCTCAGATGCTCATATTAATTACTACAGGTGAAGCTCTCTTTTAAGAAGGTAAATCAAACTATCGAAAAGGGTAACTTTCCCATTGGGACACCTTCAAATGAGAGTGGGTAAGGTAGTCTTATTACACAACTGTGGTTTACATATATTCTTTTGTATAATTATATACATTGTGTACAGTTCTACAATTGTATTCCTAGAACTAAACAAATGTATTCCATTATATCCTTAAATCCTCATTGTAAACTTCCATAATATTTTAATCTTGTGAAATCATTTCCCATGTGCTTTCACCCTTTTTAACGTAATGCAATTATCTTTAATTAATGGTTTCACTTTTATTTCATGATATTCACATGCTACATATAATATTGTGCTCTAATTTTAGCACGATTCATTCTTGCCTGTGGGAGCATGTAATTAGACCTATGTTAGTTATGAACAATTACATGGTTTAAGAATTTAGATGCTTGATTTCTAAGTGCTACATTGAATAATTTATTGGGAATAGTATGCCAAGAGAATGGTGTGGAATGTTTGGTGAGTTATGTTTATGTTACATATTTCCATTTATGATTTCCTGGTCTTGTGTCAAATCTGGTTACCATTTTAGATACTGTAGTCAAATATTCAGTAATTTTTGTTTCAATTTCATTTGTTCATCACGAAAAAGGCAAGAAATTGTGCCGTATTGTTATAGCTGTTTTTACCATTTTGAACATCTGTAACGATTGTTACACTTTGTAATTTTAATTTGTAATTGTGACAAGTAAAGATGGTGAAGTTATGTAATGTTAATGCCTTGTTTGTTCTATGTAAGATTCTCAACATTAATCCAGAAATTATTTTGGGCATATCAGATTTTATGATTGTTGGTATATATTAATAATTTTGTTATCATTGACCTTATTTGCCTACAACAATTGGGATTTAATTTCAAATGATATCTGTGAACTAAATACGATCTTCAACATACCTAGAAATTGACTTTGGGTTTCAGGCCAGGATAACTTACGTTCTAATGAAATGTACAGGTCCTTTTGCACCCCCCTCCCCCCATCCATATGTAGGTAGACATTTTCTTCATAGTTGATGGGCGAGAGGGAGGAAGATGCAAGATGCAAAACAACATGAAATCTGTCTTTATACTCTGCATTTAATATTCCCTTGGCATAAACCTTCTAAACCAGGACATCCATACAAATTAGAATTATTTTTGCTTAGTCTAACTTTTTATCCTTTTCATCCATTTCTTTTCAACCATTATCAAGACTCTCTCCTCCTTTTGAGATGTTTTGGGCTGTGTTTTTAACTGAGGCCTTTAGTTTTTGGTATTTTCCCCTTTAGCTCCCTTTGCCGATTGTGCTTACATATTTCTATACTGAATATTCAAAAACTCAGTGGCGATGACTCAGAGAGACAATGAACATGTATGAAGTCTAAAGAGAATTCTTGATTTTGTAATTGAGGAATATAGCATCACCATCACAAGGTTTTATGAGCTAGATGGTTCTTTTATTTCAGTATGTTCCAATTTTGCTGTTGCAAATTCAATTAAACAGCAATACTTGGCTTGTTATAATCAAATTACTGCTTTTTGTGTCTGGGCACTCAATATTTACCCTTTAATTTTACTTCTTAAAAAGAGCTTTACAGTCCACACTCTCCAGATAATAGACAAGCATTTGATTTAGCCTTACTCAATCAGATATATTAATCAAAATTGCTCCAAAGGGTAGTTGCATAATCATATGCTTCCTTATGTAACTGTATTACTCTCTATCCTAGTCAGAGTGTCATAATTTTTACTACCCTCAGGGTTACAGGGTAATCAGTATTGTATTAGTATTTCATGAAGCCAGAAGGACTAGTAGGTATGTGACATATATTTTTTATAAATCTGTTGAAGTTGACAAATAGTTAATAATACATAAATATACTTTTTGAAGTAGAGTTTCTATTTATACTGCATATATGATATGATACTGATAAGTGATTGATAAACCATTAAGAACATTCCTGTGATCAGATGCATCTAAATATGGCAGAAACTGTTATGTGTACCAAATTGAATATGCCATTCTGATTATTAGTATTTTGTCAGTCTGTATACCTCAGCACACATTTCTCTCTTTCATAGGTAAGAGTGAGAGGGGGGGTATATGGTCTGGTCTTATATTTTTAAAAGGTGTTAAAAGGTCAATTGGACATCCACGATCTCTTTCAAAGTTTGCTATTTTTGAATTTTGAAGTATTTTATTTAATTATTAATTGAGATTTATTGTCCCTGTAGGTTTATTTGACTTTAGGTCAAATTCAAGCTAATGACCTGAGAAAATATATCATTTGAAAAATTTAAGTCTATAGGAGTTAATATCTAGTTGCAATTAGACACTATGGTCAAACAAGCGAATTGAAATGAATGGATAAAAACATCTCACTGGAATGTGGACTTGTATTTTATGTGACAGGTAAATATCACAAATCATGATGATACATGTATTTATTAATGGGTGATATTCACTATTTTTAAAATAACATGAGTTTGTAATAGGTTAATACCTGTAACTCTAGCATCAAGTCTCCCCTCATATGTGCCTTTGTAGATATGATGTATGTAGAGGGGGAGGGGGGGGGTAGTATCATCTCTTACCTTCAATCTTACTACTTCTGTTTTAGTCAAAATATTTTTATATCTTGCTTCAAATTACGCTTGTCTCCTCCCCCTATCTATTTCTCTAACCACATTTGTGTTTATGTTCAGATAGAGCACTGGGAAGTGCAACACATGGGGCTCTGTACAGTCAAACTAATTTTGTATTACTTTTCTGAAAGGGTGTACAATTCAGCCAGTTTACCTCAACATATAAGTCAACTTGAATGACATATGTATTTCACTTCTTTTTAGCAATATCTTGAGAAGTAGTCATGAGTAGCTAGGTATACTAGAAACATACCAGTTTCATGATTTTCTTCATATTTCCAAAATCTGAAAGTTGGTGCAACGCCCACTTTATACAATACTAGCATGCTAGGTAGACTATGCATTGATAAAATGTCTTAGGACTGATGATAATGTAAGAAGGTCTATGACTGTGTTGTATCAAATATCCTGTCAGCGTTAGTGTTTATGTTACTCTACTCCAAGGTATGTTGATGTGTAAGACTCTCCAGTTAGATATTTCCTCCATATCCATTTTGTCCCATTATGGGAGTTGAGACTTTCGAGTGCCAGATGTACAGGGTCATTTTCTAGACATTTTGTTTTCTCATCGATGGATGATGAAGTAAATGAATATACAGTTAATAATATCAGAGAGAGGTAAGATTTTTTTTGTTTTTATGGCACAACCATATGGGGCATTTATGGTATAAGTGGGCAGGGCATATATGTTTGTTATTTGTGTTGTAGATGATCACTGCACAGTAGCACAGCTTCAGTAGTTTGCAATTTTAGATTAGTCTGATAATTGATAATTTGATTAAGAAGGAAATGAAATATAAGTATCGTTCATGAATTTATTAGATAACACTCATTTCTGTATACATTCAAACTAGCCAAATCATTATATTTTGAGATGCTGGCATGAAATTGCATGCTATAGCTATTTTTGAATGAAACTCCCATTTGATATGTTGCCAACTTCCACAGGATGTAAATCAAAGGTAGATGCCATTTTCAAAAGTTGCTTCTTTAAAAGAGACCTTCATCTACTTTTTTGAATGAGGATAATCTTCGCAAAAAGCCTCAATTGAAATCCAAGATGGAAGTATTCAGTGGTGGAGATTGAGGTATTGAAATAGGTGTTAAATTGTAGGTGTCAAGCATAGATTCAGTTAGAAATATGCTTCTGGAATCCATAGGTCTTCAATGTATTTGATGTATCAATAGTTCAAAGTGAAAACCACAGTTATTAGTATATTTGGATAGTTCAGAAATTCCATTTGGGGTCAAGTAGAATGAACTGGTTCAAGTTATATTTGTATTATTTGACCAATACAGTAACCAGTAATATTTCTCGTTAAACTATTTCAATGCTTACAATTGAATGTTTATTTTCTGGATTACCAGAACTTATTGAGCAATGTTCAAGGTCATTTAACTAACCGTTTATATTTATAATATTTATATGGAATACAAAATGGACTGTTTAGAGGATGATTAAAGGTAATGGTGATTTTTCTGTTTATTGTAAAAGTGGTTTTGTCTCTGGTCCTAGGTTAAGAACCTAAAATCCTATCTAATGAAAAACTTTCTTCTTGGATTAGATTGATTGTAGAAAATATTGACTATTTACCATTTCCTTTAGTATATATATGTAGTATAGCTTGTTGAATAAAATGTCACTCCTTCAAAATATGACAGTTACTCGAAGTAAATGAAGCTGGAACGATGATCAGGAGTATTATTTGTTTCATTAATGTTACATAGATGGCATGAATGTATTGTAATGGGCAATAGATATATTCTGGAATATTAAGATATTTTTGTGAAACATCTTTAAATAAAACCCATCAGTCTATGTCTCTTCTAGTTTAATTACCATTAACTGCTTTATGTGGTGTGTGAGGGATCACATGTGGGAAATGACAAGCATTGTCCTGCTCTTATCAAAAAATTGAGGCTTTTTCTACCGCATTCAGTAGAAGCCCATTATTTTATTTTTATATAATGAATTTTTAGTGTAAAAGTGAATTGATGCAATAATACAAAATACTATACCATGAACAGCACGGAGCTATTTTGAAACATATATTGGCCTACGTATGCTTTAAAAGAATGCATCTTTGATCTGGAAACCATTGATCCCCTGGGTAGGCCAATATATCAAGGGGATGAATTTGCTCTCAGTCATTCTTCAACAGTATGGAACCCTTACAAGTGGGAATACTCAATATATCTTCTCATTTCTACAGTGAAACAAATGTGACAGCTTATTAACATATTCTGAATTATTTCAATTGTTGTTTTTTTCAATAACTGCATGATAATAGAATAATAAATTACATAGACATTTTTGTATTCTTGTCTTTTAGTGAATTTGTATTGCTTGTATTAGTAACAGCCTTTTTGTATTGAGAATATATCATACAGTGTATTTGAATCATTTTCATCAAGATTCGGACATAATTATGATCAGTAGTAATATATTGGTATCGTTACACAATGCCCTTGTCTGATGCTCCAGGGCAGTATTTTATATATACATGTAGTATATACACCCTATACACAATGCAGCCTTTCAAAATTCTACCTAGGATTTTTTTCAAATTTTCACAATTCTGTCAAAATGATCAAAATATGCCAATTTTTCATGATTTTCTCATTTCTTGGGTGCAAATAAGTTTTCAAATGGGCGCAGTCTTATTTCCAAAATTCTCAAATAGGTGCAGTAGTACCCAAATTGCTTCAGTATTGGATAGATCACTGACTGTACACATAGTACATGGCTGAAGTATGACTCGGGTTGTTCTAGACATCTACCTAACACTACAACTAAATTGGCCTAGTGTGGCTTAAACCCTCCATTGATTTCTAATTAAAACCAGATAGTGTTGCTATATTTCATTTGTTCGCTCTCAGACCACAAGATCGAGTAGGTAAGATCAAAGTATGCGGCAGTTCCAAGTTTCACTATGGTCTCTAATTACATTCACTGAGTATTTTGTTCAAAATTGAATATAATATTGAACAAAGCACTCAATCTACCAGGTGCCGGCCGATGGATCGGAGCAAATGTGATCCAGGTATAAGGTGACCATCTACCCAAGATTTTCGTACAAGATGGAACCAAAATTCTTATATAATACATACTTAATCATTACAATACTAAAACCCTTTCTTCTTAAATTGGTTTTGTATTTCCCATTAATGAAATAAAAGGCCAATAAAAGCCCCAATGTTTGTTATATGAGCCAGAGAGGATTTCCAGTGAGACATGAAAGGAATGAACTTGAAATTAGCGTTAATGTTTCTATGGTTACAAAAATATTATCAGTGTCTATATGATAAAATTGATCATTGTATACCTATAAATACACTCAAATGTGTTATTTGATTACAAGTGAATGGTGTGCAATCTACAGGACATGGTTACCCTGAAACCTAGACAAGCAATAAAATTTTAGACTCCGAGTATCTAGAATGTGACAGTATACCATGCTAACCAATCAGATCTTGTGGATCAGATATTATGTAGCATATTATGAGGTTTCTGATTGGAGAGGATCTAGAAGAATTATTAGTATCGAAAAAGCACATATATACTCTAGACAAAGCTCTCTATAAGAGATTTGATGTCAAACTCTTTACAAAGAATACCCAGGGTATAATCTATGATATATGAAAGGAAGGGCAATGCCTGAAGAAATGCTATGGGGATTAAGCAATAAAAGTGATAAAGGCGAATTTAGTAGGTACTCTTACTGCATTTCATTGGCAATCAAAAGGGCAAATTATCTGGAGAATGTAATGAGAGACGAGGTGTACAAATGAAAATTAGAAGCGAACAAGACAATCAAGGTCAATTGTTCCAAGCCTTTACTCCAAGCATAATGTTACATATTAGTATGCCCTTGCGTGGTTGTAACTGGGATCTAAAATTAGGTGAGACAAATTAAGCTAAAGGAGGTAAAACTTTATTTCCTCAGTTTTAGTTTTAAAAAACATATTCTCATTCTGAAAACACATTACTAAAAAGGTTTGTGGTGAGGCTCTCACCTCACCTACCCTATGCCTTACCCCTTGTGTGATATTAATTTATCAAATGTACATGGGTTTCTTGCTATATTCCATTGAATCATTGTGGAGCCTTTCCTCATGGGTGTGGCATATACAGCAGTATTCTCTTCAGTATTGAGGCAAGCGGAGCTGCACCAACTAGAGTGTTTGAAAAAAGGCTTGCACCCATTTGAAAATTCAGTTGCACTTATTTGAAAATGAGAATCGTAATCTGTATGTTTTGTTCAACTTTGCAGTTTATGAAAATGAGAATTTGACCAACTTTGGTGCAGTTTATGAAAATGAGATATTGCACCTAATTAAGGGTCTATATTCTTGAGAGAACACTAAACTAAATTTCCATTGCTTTTGCCAGCCTCTTTTTGTGAAGAAATAGCAAAGTCGAGTCAAGAAGATGGATGTTGTATCTAAATGCAGATTAGAAGACAAGAACTGAGCATGCATGATTGGCCACAATATATCATTGTAATGTCTGAAGACAAACTTTCTCCAATATACTGGCTGTTTGGTTAATTGCTTGCTTGCGCCTCAGAGGCTCATAACATGGCGTCATCTTGGAACATCATTTCCTCACCTTATCAGTTCAATGTCACGTAGCTTATAATGGTATTCTAACATGAAGCTAAGGCACAGTTTGCTCTATTCTTAAATTGATTCATTAAAATAGGAGTAGAATGATTACATAGACATTAGGCAGAGATGCCTAAATTTATCTGAAAAATAGTTTACCAATTACCAGATTCTGTCAAAGTTTGGGAAATCCTTTGAAAAATTCATCCTTATCGTTGTCATCATCGTTAGGATCATGATACATTGCCTGGGTCAATTTGCTTATTCTATAGACTTAAATTAATTAGTGGTTGTTATTCTGTTGGGAGATGGTGGCCATTTATTATTGGTGCTGCAGTAATTGCTAAAGAATGGGGTAATTTGTAAAACATGTTGCATTACTGAAAATATCAGATCTTTAGAAGAATATTTTGGGTCTTTCATGAATCTAATGTTTATTCGTGATTTATATGCATCCTATGCTGAATGATTATGCATTAAAAGTTAACCTCACTGATTGCATTTTATATTTTTCCAGTTCTATGTTAAAGTAGAACATTTTGTTTGTGAATATAATAACATTATGCAGCGGGGATCAGAGACCTTATACAGACTTGATTCAATAATCATATCTAATATTATGAAGTTGTCTATCTGATCATGAGAGAACACAGTCTTCTATTGGTTCCGTTCACGAAAAATATCGCTAGAATGGAAACAGAAAATGTGATGGTATCAGAATGCTATGATGTAGGTCTTGATCCTCATTGTTAAAATAGAATACTAGAAACCTTAGGGACCTCCCTAATAGATGTGTACTTTAGCTGAACCCGATTTAACTTAATTGAAGAATTCCATCATTAGGGCCAGGGCGTTAGCTGGATGCCAATTGTCAAACTCAATTTCCATAGAATCCTAATTTTCAGCAGTATCAGTGTTGACCTTTTCTGGAGTATTTGGTTTGATACTTTTATGCTTAAGTATAGCCTGGGGTGGAGCTTTAGATTGAAGTACAGAAGCTTGAAAATCGGATTGTTCAATATTTTTGTTTGGTTTACACAGTTCATATCTTTTTATTTTGCATGCAGGTGCCTCTGGCAGTTAAGAACAGGAGAATTGTTTAATATATACATACATGTAAGATATTCTTAAGGGAACAGTAGGATTTTAGCACAACATACCACAATTTCAAAATTTTTAGTATAATATTTTAGGATTTTCAGGCTTTTAACAGAGGAAAATTGAATTTTTGTTGAACACATTGGAGGTGCTGGATCAAATAGACTTCCATATGGAGAGAGCCTTGTCCCATATTGTAATTCCATAATTTCATGATTCATGTCAACGTTATCACGTCTCTGTTCAAATATTATTCACATGAATTTCATATTTAAACATGGCAAAACACTCGCATTACCTCCCAGACATAGCCAACATCATTATCAAAACATACATCATCAATAGCTTGGCTTCCCAAGATAGGAAATGAAAGTTTCATATGACTGGAAGGTAAAACAGTATGCAAAACTCATAGAAGTTCAGTGTTTATTTCTAACAATTGAAGAGCTCTTGCATCTTGACCTCCATTGCAGCAATATGGCCCTTGGTCAAACCAATTAGCGATCAATTATGGTATAAAAATCTACAATTCAACCAACAAATGTAATTATGTAGATTCAGAGTTTGGACTATAGGGAAAATTATATTGTTATCTTGGCTCTTGGCTATAATTGACAGATGTATGTGTCAAACTACAAGAAGATACCAGGAAGAGATCTGGTCAGCTTTATACAGGAGGTATCTTCCTATAATTGCTCTTCTGAGTCACATGACAGTTTTACACCAATCAGAGTTGACAAAGGAGTTCATTTATATGTCTGAAATTCTCTCTTTGTTAAGATGATGGAAAAAGTCCATGTTTCATTTTGCAAGGTCTTGTATAGAAATTCATTAAATGTTTGATTCTGTGATGTTGGAAATTGTTCCATCCTGTCTAGTTCATGCTATCTCTATGGAAATACCTTACTTGATATACTTTAATATAAGCAGCTACTGGGAGACACTGATTGACTTTATAACAAATCATGTTTTTTTAGAAAGTCTTCCTCATTTATAGGTGCTACACAGGATCCATATTCAGGGTCTTGAAGCCCTATGCTCAAGGAATGCTTGATAACCTGTGTATAAACTTAACTAGGTCATTGAAAGCACAGGAAGTTGAATGAAGCTCTCTTTTAAGCAAAATCAAATATTGAAAATGGTAATCCTTATACAAAATTCAGTTTGAAATGTATTTACTATGATAGTTATTTATGACTTTAGCAATCCAGAATGTTTCACTACTAATGGTTCCAAATATTCTCCCTGGTTTAATAAATATATGTGCCATGCATGTTAAACAGGGGGAAAGTCAATGAGATTAGATAGCTAAGTAACAACTGACTTCTCATACATACTTTGGCTGATTTATGATGAAAGATTGGCCAGATCTTCTGGAATAGTAATGTCTTCTCTTATCTGTGCTTACATTGAACCTCTTCTGGGTATTATCTCTATAATCTTCAGTTTGGCATGATGGGAGGTTTTGTTGTTTTTGGTCCACACCCTTAGATCACCTTCTATTGAAGGTTTTTTCATGATTAGAAAACAAACTACATATATATGTCCCATAGATTTCCCATTTGGAATTAGTGTTCAGTTTAGTATCTTCATATTTTCAAAAATGTAAGGAATCAAAAATTCGGCATAATAAAGCTGTAAAAAGAGAGATTTTCATCTAGCATTTGATGGATGGAGTGTGATTATTTTGGGATGGAAGTATATCACTTGTTCTGTGTTGTATTTATATTAGCAAAACCTCCACGTTGGAGCTTCTCTTTATCAGTAAATACGTGGAAGATATATATATATATCTTTTATTGACTCTTTAGATGTCATATCATGACATATTAGTCACTAAGGTAGAGCAGTTCTTCCCATTGTCGAGTTGAAGAACTGGTATCTTTATCCTGACTAGAACCATAGACAATTCTAGCCAGCGCCAGCCTTTTATCGAGTTAGCAGCACTCTAGTAATCGCCAGTATAGGTCAGCAGTCATAGGTCAAAGACAAATCACAAGAAGTGCTGTGACCTGGGTTTGAACCCAAGACCTCTACTTTTTCAGCCGAAGTCAGACTTCCTGCTTTTCAGACCAAGATACCTTTCAAAGGTTGAACCGACATTTGAAAGTATTGTTGAATCATTTTACAAAAATATATGATAAAACTTAGATATACTATCTTGATAACCATGTCTCTCCTTCCTTTTTGAGAATACGAAATCTGAGCTTATAAGAAAAGCCTGGTACAAATTTGACAAAATTCTCATGTTTCTCTTGCTCGGACACATGCCTTTATATGCTCTGCTCCTTATCATCTTTTCTTTCTTTCCTTTCTAGTTCAATAAAACCAAACAAAGCAGAGCACATCAGTATTATATTTTTCAGTGATAAAGCAACTGTTTTCCTGCTAGCAGGTGACAGGGTCAAGTGGTTTGGTATTTCAAGACTGTTATAAATAAGAGCTGCTGTGATTATCGCATTGATCCAGAGGTGATTCACACACTTTAGGAGAATTTAATCAATTTGAGGAAATCACGCTGCAGACTGACACCTCAATAGTAGCAAATTTATATTTGTCACGCCTCAAATTCACAAAATGCCATCATTGTAGACCCGATTTAATTCTGATACTATGCTCTGATATTATTCCACAATTCATAATCATGCATTTAGAACATTGGAACATAGCAGTCAAGGCTAGAGTGTTTTGTTTGCAACTTTAATTTGGAATCGTTAATTTTCCGCGATGTCTTTTGTATGAGATAAACCGATTATGCTGATGCTTTCTCCTGTTGATTCAGAGTGTCTTGAAGTAGACACTCAGTCACCAACAACCATGAACAATTTGCCTCAAGTAGAAAAACAACCGTATCTGAATAATGATCTTATATATCTTGCAACAAAACATAAAAAAATAATGTAATATTGATTTTTTATTTGCCTTCATGCATTTTTTCAATCATTTTGTTTTGAACGAGGATAATTTGTCTGGCTCCCGAGACTGACATAATTACCTATTCATTTTAGCTGAGATCTTATTAATAGTCGCCAGTATGATATTATAAATAATCTGTATATATGGATGGTACTATAAAATTCCAACTGCAGGGAACATTTCGCTGTAATATGGAAAGTACCATAGAGTAAATGGTTGGTTGGGTCATCCATTATAATGTCTCAGAGGACATCACTTATTCATTGGGTGCTATGGCGAGACTCTACAGCATGTAGATGAAACAACAGATAATTTGGTATTTCTCTAAGGTAGATGAAGTAACATTAATACAACTAAAGTATCCGATTGTAAACTATGTAAGGATAATTATATGATTATAAATGGACATCTCAGTTATAATTTATATCTAGAACAGAGGGCTTTCTATGTGTTCTTTTTTACATTAGACTGGATGTAGTTATTGATTGTGTTAGAGTGGTCCAGTTTTCAACTACTTACGCAATTACCATTTGCCATTCAAGGAGTGTCTGTCTTCCCGAGAGGATTGTACTGACTTATACTCAACACCAAGGTTCTGCTGTAGAATTGTTTTAACATTTCACAAATAGCACAGCCAGTTTTGAAACATAAGAGGATTCCAACATGGTTTAGATTTACAGGAGGAGCACAATCGCATTGCATTGTCGAATAGAAGACAAATAGAGACTGTTATAGGAAAAATTAGAATACTGGTTGAAACTTACATTACATTCCATGCTAATCAATGTATGGCTTTATAATAGGAATTGATTCTGCAACTGAAGTATAAAGTAGATTGGAGTGAGGAAGAATCTGCAAATGACACTAAACAAATGTATTGTATATATGTAATTAGCGATAGGGCTGAAACCCCTGGTTTAAAATCACTGCTTCCTTCACGCATCTGTAAAAAGAAACATACATTGTACTTGTACTAGTTATTGGATATAACGAGGATTCGGATACTTCTCTGCTTAGATTAGGTTAGTTACTCTTTATTGGAATACTTTTGGATCTTTAGAAGACACATTCGATAGTTTTGTACTGGATTGACGCAGGGACATTGTTGAGTAATTCTGGATCAAATGGTACGGAATAATGAAGTAGAGCAACAGGCTTAATATACCGTAGCGAGTCTAGTAATCAAACAACGTGATTTGAATTGGGAAATCTCACTTTCCTCAGACTGATTACCTTACAGCAGCAGTGTGTTAAGCATCACATATACGATAAGGACAATCAGCTAAGGAATTTCTTAAACGTAGTCAAACTTGACTAGACAAGTTTTATGTATTTTTAGGGAAATATCTCACGGGATATAACATGAACTTAGTTACATTGACACTGGAGATATCATTCTCAGGAGCATTTGTGTTTTTTGATATTACATTAGAGTGGCTAAGACAGAGAACCAGATAGAATCTAGAGTTAATGGCATATGGATACAATCATAAAATATATCAAACTTGCCATGGAATATTTTAAGAACCATTCCGATTCTTGAAGGATATTTTGAAGAATAAGCTCACAAAGATTCACAAAACAGAATTTTAAAAAAAATTAATCAGAAGATTCAGCTTAAATCTTGAGATTTTTCCTGGGGGAAGGATACGTGATATTGAGTTTTCTCTTGTGAAGGATATTGGATATATTGAGTATATCTCCTTAAGGATACCTGATAATTGAGGTCCTATATACAGGAGTAAAATGGGTGCAGTTTGGAGCTCTGCAGTTTGTAGGAGAAACAGAGGTCTAGGTAAATATCTTTTAGAGCTTTAATTTGATACATCGTTTTATACTCCTTTTCTCAATAAACAGCCATGAATTAAGTTAAAGGTCCACCATTTTACGTCATCCAAATTGATCATAATTTTCTGAAATATCTGATATCGGATTTTTCCAGAAATATTGTTGATGATAGTAATCATGGTTAGATAATTAATTGACGCAAAACATTGTATTTGTATTAGTTGTTAAATACCCTAAAGCCCAGAGGCAATCAGTTAAATTTTACCTATAGATGAATCTCCCTTTTAGAGATGTAATGTCAAATATTTTACAAATGATTATGTAAACTGAAACCATTTAAAATCATATGGAAATCCTATTATCAGTTGCACTTTTATGGCTGCATAACCCTAGTCAATAGTAATTGAAAATATGGAGGCGAAGCTCTCTTTTAAAAGTAATATCAAACTATTATAATGGCTGCACCTTACTGGATCAGGTAATACCATAATCCTGTCTTTTATACATACTTAACTTTCATTTTCTAGATGATTGTTGTATTGATATTAACAACACATGATACTATGAGACAGATTTTCTCGGCGTCATTGATATTGTTGCCGCTATTGCCATGATATTCAACTATAAATCATTAAGTATCTACAAGTTAATTGTTCATATTTCATATAATGAGAATTATATCATGATTAATTTTAATATTAGGTGATTAATGTATAAAATAAATTGAATAAAATTATTTGTACCCCCACCCCACTAATGACCAACAAATGCATGCAACAAAACACATAATTTGATAGTACAGTCAAATAAAAGTGAGCTCAAGGTAATGTATCTCTGTACTTAGTTCAGACAATTTTATAGTTTCACAGCCCTACCCTCTCTGCCGGTGGCTGTCACAGCCTGTGCCATAACTCAATTTAAGAACATCTCAACCAATTAGAGAGCAGGAACACATTCTAAAATTGTTTTAATGTTAGATAATACCTGGTCAACAATGACGTCAGAGGAAATGACCATTTCAAGGAAATTGTCCTTCTGGCGACAATAAGTTAAGTCAAACAAATGCAAGGTAATTACTTCTAACATGTTAGGAGATCTTTCTTAAAAAAGTTTCATTTTACCCAGCCATGGTTAAGTTTTCATGCATCGAGGCAAAAACTGCTTACCATATATTGAATTGAATAACAAATGAATGTAATTATGTCACAGTAACATATTCAATAACTTCATATTAAATTTTATAATAACATTCAAAAGTACAATGAAGTTTTAATGAGCTGTACACCTGTTACAAGTAGTACTGACTCATCAGTGACATTTATGTTTGTCTAGAAGTTGTCCTGGCATATATCACATATCAGGTATTTCATACATGTTAAAGTGGTGCTATAGATATACATGTACATTAAGTTTATTAGATACTGGTATGTTTATCATAGTTGTACCAGAGTCACACAGATATCAGAATATATGATCAAAACTCTGTAATAAGAGTAATTCAATTACTAAATGGGATATAGTTGGAACTTGATTAGCAAATGGATCTGCAGGTCTGTCTCTTGTGCAATTTATCATTGAATTAAGAGAAGTATAAGTGAAACCCTTCATGAAAATATCATAAATACTGGAGGGGTAGCGTTTGGAACTCCATCCCTGTGAAGCTACAAAAATTGTAGTCAGTGAATCTTGGTATATTTCTTGATTGTGACCTTTATGATAGTGGAGTCATTACTGCGTATAATCATATCTCGATGATTTTCTAGGAAATGTGTACGTTATATCAAGTTTATTATTAAAGGGATCTCGTAGAATCTACAGGAGTTTCTAGCCTAACGCATGATCAATAAAAACCTTAGTTATGTCACATAATATAGATTGAACTAGAACTCGAAATCCGGGTAAGTTCCCCGATGATTGATAATACGGTTGTTAATTTGAATGTCTAGTCGCTGCTTGTTTTAGTGAACTTGTCCAATTTTTAGTCGTTTATTGATTATGTCTATCTACTAAAGTGCGATAATATTTTCAAACATAATATATTTGAAGGTCTCACTATTTTCTGTTTCATCTGAATGAGAATAAATTGCTGTTTTATTAGCTTCACAAAAATAGTATGAAATAAAGAAATTTTCTCACCGTGGAAGAAATCTGATTTCATTTCATAAACATTATTTCATTTCATAAACATTGCAAAAATCAATCTGTGGCGTTGGGTCTCTATTCTATGATGTTTTAATGGCATCGAACCAAAATTCAATTCTGTTTCCTAACAAAATATGAAAGTATAAAGAAGTTTTCTTTTGTATTGTTTTGCTACAAAAGGAAATGCTATTAACGCACCTGTATGTCATGTTTAACCTATTGTTTTATCATAAATCACGATTTGACAAGTGATGATTCAACAATCAATCGTTAGTCCGTTTGTACAACTCCTACTATTTCGATCAATTATGAGCTTTTTATTCAGTAATTCTGAAATAGGATCAGTGATGAGGATATAATACAGTGTCAAATAGTGCGACTTCTATGACTGGATAATCCTTGAATAAAAAGTCATTTTGGATTATAAGCTTGTTTGTAAAGAGCTTTTTATTGTCTGACTTTAGAAATATGAGTCACAGTTGCAATATGTTGTCAAATCTAAAGGCAAACCAACCATGTAGTTGCATTGATTAATATTTCATGATTATAAAACACTTTCTCTGGATAGATTTTTTTATGAACTGTCATGTCATGATCAGACTAGAGGGCCAGTGACATATGCCTCATAAGCATTTTAGATTAATTTTCCTTGTACTTGCAGAAAGTCAGTAGTATGTGTTTTGGTTATTTAAAAAAAAAGTGTTTAACAATGAAGTATGGCTGCTGTATAAAGTGGTACTTTGTCATACAGGTTTTTCTTGTAATTAGCTTTCTTTCCATCTTCATGTGCTTCACCCATTTATGCATGAACTCAGATGGGTGGGGAAGTACAGGGTGATGAAATCCCACTCACTGATACAGCCAACTAGCTGCCTTTAGGATACAGCCATCACTTGGCTGGTAGATTTAGAATTCTGTCCGTTGAATTTGTACTCACCCTCATTAGAGTATACGAATGAATCAACAAAACCAGAAACGTGAAGTAAATAACATTACATTACAGATTTCTCTTCAATACTTGCCACAGTTAAAGTTACAGTGGAAAAAAGAATATAGCCTAGGTTCATTTCAGGAAAACTATTTGAGTTAATAGTACATTCTGTGGTTGGTCTATGTAACAAATGGCAGGTAGTAACATTTTGCATGTTAATACCCTGTTGTTATTGTTGTGGTCTGATAAGGTCATGAACAGATCTATTTTGTAAGAACCCTGTGATTCAACCTGCCAGAACAGAAGGCCATGTTAGCTCAGCTCATTAGGTGTGTCTGTATATGTAATACTGATAAAGTATCTCAGGTATGCTTGTAATACAGCATCATGTACATATAATGCTCCTGTTGGAAATACTGAATATATCCATCTCTTACATACCCTTACAGTGATCTCCACAGGATTTTATCTCAAGTGGGTGCAAAATTCTCATTTTCACAATTCAGACCAAAATTGGTCAAAATATGCGCATTTTCATAATTTTTCTCATTTTCAAGTGGGTGCAAATGGATTTTCAGGTGGGTGCAAGCCTATTTTTGAAATCTCAGGTTGGAGCTGCGCCCACTTGCTTTAATGCTGGGGAGATCACTGCCTTACATCCTGACACTTGTATAGTAATTACTGATTTGGATATTTAAACACATTTTTTCTGTTAAGAATCCTGTTTTCATGCTGATCTGAAGTTATATGACTGATCGCATAGCTATATTTTTGATCAACCTTAGATCAGGCTAAAGATCAAGAGATAATTGTTTCTTATTGAAAGAGATTGACATAGATGAAGATTTCGTTTAAAGACACATAAAACACTTTTGGAAGGGGTACTTCCTTTGCATATCATGGTCTCAATGGCTAGAAGCCAGGTGGAAAATGAAAAATATATGAAGGTTGACAGTGAAGTTTTGTTCCATGAAATATATATGGACATTTTGGACAGAGTGATGCATATAAAATATAAAGTTGTCATATGACTAACAAAGATACAGCCATCTTTATCAAATGCAAGATATTACCATAACGACTTTTTGATGCAATATTTGCACTTTCCCCAACTTATTATCTGCTGAACACCATTACTAAATTCATGGTTTTGCAGGCTATTAATTCCATACATTGAGTACTTATGTCATTTTTGGCATGGCTTACTGGATTTACAACCGGTATATTATTTTTGGCTGGTTTATGTTCTAAATCTATGTTTTTATACTGAGTTTTATTACTGTTCGGTATAAATATTTTGACCAACTTTGGACTTTTACATGCCTCTGGTGCTGAAATAGTTAAGAGATAAATTGTGCTCTTATAATATACTCAGACCTCAGGAGAAGCTTATGTTGAAGGTAAAGGAGATAAGACGAAACCATCAAAGATATCAGTGCCTTGGATGTTCGACATGATGGTTGGTTGTTTTTTTTTGGTTTTATTTTGCTATTATACTTTGCCTTTCTCACTATATACAATACTGTATTAGGAATGGAAGGAGCAAAAATTATATAGTTTCTTTGATATTATCTTTAATTTTTGATCATCATTGTCATTATTATCTTGCAGGATTGTGTCTGATGTTGTGAATATTGCATTGACTGCATTCTGATTCGTCTTATCACATTTTCTGTTTTGAAATTATCAATATCCTTATAGGAAGGAACTAATTGAAGGCTGTGATCTCTTAGATGTATTGACTATGTGATTAGTCTTTCTGATGTAATATACAGGGTTCAAATAAAGTGCATGGGCTCTACAAAGATCAGTGGTTAGATCTGGAAATTGGCAAACTAGGATTGGGATATCCCCATGATTTTTTTCTCAATAGGTGCTTTTTACCTGAATCTGTCATTTATCTCAAATACCAGAAGTGGTGACATATTGTTATATAGTTTCCACTTTTTTGTCTGCATGTGCAACAAATGGTAGGTGGTGACATTTTGCATGTTCATTTCCTCAACAGGGTTGGGTGTAATTTTCATAGTGGAACACCTGGTTACTCTAACTCTGAGAAGATCATTGGATGATGATATTAATGAGTCAACATTAAGGGTATAACATTGATTATTGAGGACACATACAAAATTATTGAATGTAAACATGAATGTATAGACTGATAATCTTTAATAAGGTATGATTGTTTTTGCATGCATCATTTTTCAAAGTATAATAGAGTATCACCATTTCATGTTATTCATTGAAGGATCCTTTGATATGTACTCATTCACCAGTTTCATTTTCCAATAGAGAGGTGTTAAGACTGTATTGAAGGGTAATGTAAGTTCATATATTTCAAGCAAATGGATTTTGTAGGCAGCAGGTGATATTTTAATGCATTTCAAGTATTTATATATTTGCTTTGATGTTCTGACACATCTGAAATTACATGTACCCGTAATAAAGACCTAGAATAATCCATCCAGGATAGATACTGATAGATAAATGACAGCTTAAAATATCTCAAAGGGTGCATTATTAGAGATTGATTTTGCCAAACCTTTTGTTTTACATATGTAGTAATTGTCATATTGATCAAAAAATGTATAAGAATTACTTCAAAAAATAATTTCAATTATTACAATATGTCTTCATCTTATTTGTGAAATCATGCATTATTTAAGGATTTAAGCCCTGAACTCGGTGCAATGTGGAATGACCATTCCTTGAAGGTGTTGCTTTGTCATATGTCATGCAGTGTTAGAATACTTATTCATGTCGCTGATTTTGTACTTTCAGGGAGTGAACCATCTGTAGCCAGTGACAGTAGCAAGAAAATGATCCTGAGTCAAGACATGCATAATGGGGGCTCAAACTCGCCAAAACAAAATGGCACCACAATTACCACATATACAGACACTACACCAGCAAAACTACCATCATATGTTAAGCTGAGTTGTGCAGTTAGTGGATATAATAAATACAATAGTTACGCATCACTGACTTTGTCCAACAGTGCGAACCAGGACTCTCCCCCTAGTTCAAAGATCACTGAACTGAGGACTCTGTCTAATGGGAGTACGGGTGGTAGCCCAAAATGTACAGATAATCTACATGTAGACCCACATAGAACTAGTGAACTGTCTAATAATGTAAATAGGAATAATGAACCTGATGTTGATGGTGATGACACATTTACCACTGGTGCTAGCTTAGATAGAGACATTCAAACAGAAGAACTGCCACAGAGGACCCCGTCATTAGATTTTCTCAGTGAACGATTAAAAAACCTTGGGGATAGTAGTTCAGTTAAGGTTTGTATATTTTCAACATTCTCTTAAATGTATCTGTTACCCATCACATATTCCTATCCCATATTGTTTTTATTGTATTTTGGGGATTGTAGTGTACTCGTATTGAAATTCAAATTGTATATTTTGGGATCCCTTATCTCAGCCCCACCTATCACTTTCCTAGTTCCATAGCATTGCATCTCCTGCGTTTGAAATAGAAGGGAGGGACAACATAGGAACTCTATGTAAAACAACCAAAAGCTCTGATGGTTACTGTAATATATTGGCAATATCCTAATGTACTTGCTTTTCATATCCTTGACCAACTACATTTTTATCGTCCCTTTTGAGTAATGGCAATGCTTAGCATAGCCAGATGCATCTTAATTACCCATGTTATTGATTTTTCTGCTGTTTCATTTTCACTATCGGCTAAATAGTTGATATGGGAAATCTAGATGCAGTTTGAGGGCTGTGGCCCGGGATAACATTGGCTATTGGCTAAGTGGATCATTCCGTTTATGTCCATAGACCATAATTAGTTAAGAGTACAAATTACTTTTCCGAGTCATTTCGGCTCCCATATTTGTTGATTACATTGAAATGCTCTTTCTGATATATTGTCTGATATGTTTGACCATTTTATATTCTGCTCATTTCCTGCATAAATAATTCATCTTGTGGAAATAGCATATTTTTCAACCACGCATTATTAGGATAATATATAGAATTCGTATTTTCCTGTGTTGTCTTGTAGATGTCATTGTGTTGAAAATATGATTTGTACAGAGTCATTGTATTGTTACTACATTAACCTAAATCTTGTCAAAGAGCAATTAAACTGGTCTGCAATTTGGACTTCTGACTTTGCAATGCAGCTCATTAATTGTTTTCAAGGATTCCTCTACACATTGCATTGAGTTAGGAAAGGGTAGCAGAAATTGATGGATTTGAATATTTTAGTCAATTTTTTTTCAAAAAAGGCATACTTTTATTTTCTTCAGATGAATAATGTTGTGTCTCTGTTGCTAAGAGCTTTTTGTGAAGAACGTTGCAGAACTTCCTGTATATTAAACACAATATTCTCTATTTCTACTTCACCTCTTACTAAGACCCGATCTTCAGACAATTGATCCCCATGAAATAAATCCCCACTAAGTAAAAAATATCCTTTAAGAATAAATCTCCATGATAATGAACTAAACTTGCAATGATCGTTTCATTTATAAATACACCCAAGTATTGATTGTATAATGTGAGAATTAATTAGCACTGAAGAGGTAAGTGTATTAGTCTGGCGCAAACCAATCTCCATTTCTCCCATATATTCCTATATTGAATAAGCATAAGTGACATATTTAACATGATATATTAGGGTATAAAAGTATCTCACATAGGAATTTAATGCCACTTAGCATCGGTTCATTTTCTACTCACATAATTATATCTCTCTCAAATGCCACTTATCTCAAGTGAAAAATACATTTCTAGCATAACATGAGTCCAATATTCGATTCTTCGAAATAGCAAATTCTCGGTTTCCTTATACAATTACAAGACTGTGCCTATATTTCGTAGATTTTTCATGGCTACTTGATTCTTAAACATTACATTTTTATGTTCAAGCTGTCATATATTTGCAATTCTGTTTTGCTCATCTTGATGTCATATAGAGAAGTCAAACGATAAAAATAGATATTCAACGTTCTTCTACCCCAAGGCTCAAAGCTTAGTTGTAATTATCCTTATTTTTTAGAAGCAAAGTCAAGTCTTTGAACACAATCATGAGAATAGGTAACCAGTTGAAAATACTTATTCATTAAAGCAATTGAAAATTTGAGAATTTGGCATATTTTGACCAACATTGGGAAAAATGGGGAAATATTTTTGCAGCCACTTGAGGCAAATGATACATGGGACTAACAATGATATTGCTAAAGCTCTTGGTCATTCTGAACCCTCAAATGTTTCTCTTTGAAATGATCAATACACATGATGGGCAACAGAAGGGAAAGGAATTAAAACAACATTAATGAAGAATATTAATTTTATATTAAACCATCAAAAAACATGATTTCTTAACTACAATGCTATTCCACATAAAATGATCGCAGAATTGTTTTCTTTCCACTCGTAGTGTTGAGACATTTTGTGTTATAAATGGTGATTTATGTCTGTGAAATCCTGTGACATAATCTGTATTTATAACTATACACGTAGAAATAATCTTGTTGGCAGATAGCGGAAATAACGTTAATGAAAAAGTCGATATACCATATAAGGTAATCGTTATAGTGATTATATTAATCACAGTAATCCTCTCATTGTTTTCAGTTCCAAAGAAATACGCCACAAAAAGTAAAAATTACTAGTATAATCATGCTCCAGTTAACTGCCTCATGGTCTTTAATGATATATTTTTAAAGTCTGAATCTTTCAATATGATTGTGTGTTAGCCTTTATTAACACCCCCCCCCCCCCTCCTTCTTAACATATGCAGCCTTTACACAAATGTAAGGAAACAGAATAAAATAGAATAAAATCTGGGTAGATAGATTGATGCAACAGGCATGTGACCATCTTTGTTGCTATTGTTAATATGAATTGTGAATTATTAATGAATATAAATTATGAATGATTGTTTCAGGATGGGACATATTTCTTGGACCTAGTACAGCATGAGAGGGAGAAATTGCTGGGTCTTTCTAGTAGAATTGAGCAGGATCTAACCACAGATATACCTGAGGAAGGTATGGCTAACAGAAGATAACAATTAATATATACAACAATTATACATATAATTATTTTAAATAATAAGTTTATTCTTATTGATAATGAATTCATTTTTCTATCTGGGGATACCAATTTAGAGATATATAAGGGTTATATACTGGGAGGTTTTAAGTACAGGGTTTATCTTGAGGGAAAAATGTATATTCTGAGTGACAGTTTTCAAAGGACACTATCTAAAACTTTATAAGCTCAGGATATACTATTCTAGTAATTCTGGGATAATGGTTTTCCATGTTAACTCTGTGGATGGATCATGAATTGCATAATATCTTTTAGGATAACTATCTCAGCACACTTATTCCATGCTCTGTTTTGAAGCTCAGAGAATTCTCTCAATATGAACTATCTTTCTTTCAGCTTGTGGTAAGATTCGTGCAGCAATTGGCAAGACAAATCTTCTTACTACTAAAAAGTTTGTGCAGTTCGAAGGCCTGTGTCAAAAGAACCTGGTAGGTGTTAACCCTTTCCAGAAGTTTGACTTCTGCACTCTTGAAATAAGATATAATTCTTTGATTTAGCAAATCCAGTCAAAATGTGTAGCTCATGGAAACAACTTCACCGTACTCTGGTTGGATATCAGACTACACTGTCATCTGCTAATAGATAGCTGACATTCATCTCATATAGAAACCTATCAAAAGACCATAAAAGCTACCATTGAGATTCCGTAAATTATTTTGAGGTACTTAGAGGGTAGTTATTGGTACTGCAAATATCTGGGTTTGGAATCTACTTCATGTCACTACATATATAAGGAATCTTCTGATCAAGGTTAACAAGATCCGTGTTATTTCCTATACATGTTGAAATTATTAAGTGATCAATAGTAAAAGTCACTGCCATGTTTGATGAAACCTAAATACAATCCATTTCTCTCACTAACACTTTTATTATTCACTTGTTCATGTTACATAGTGGAAATCACATTCATAAATACATTGTCATGTAGAATATATCTCCATCATAAATATATCATCACCAAAAATATATCATCACCAAGAATATATCATCACCAAAAATATATCAACACCAAAAATATATCATCCCTATGAATAGATCTTTGCCATAATACACATGTATCCTTGGTATACTAAGACCAATATATTGGTGTTTAGTATACAGTGAAATGATAATTTATATATATTTACAGCATGCTCCTAAAGATGACCCATTCCCTACAACATGTGAGGATCTTGCTGGTTTCTGGGACATGGTCTCCCTCCAAGTGGAAGACATCCTTTGGGATATACAAGAGATTGAAGCCATGAGAAAAAATAACTGGAAAGAGATTTCGAGAAAAGTAAGCTTATTTAGTGTTAGTGTTACTAGTATATCACCTCTAAGTGGTACATATTGTAATTGCTACCATTTCTTTCGCAGCCAGGATTCACCGTGGCTTTGGTGTTTGGCATTTGTAACAAATTGTTACATTTATAATTGTAACCATGTGGTGACATTTGACATGTTAATTCTTTGTTTTTAAGTTTATGCATCTATAAATGGTGATATTTGTTGTTGACTCATTCAGTTTTTACTGTCGATGTTTCAAATGGTTCAGCAGGAAATGTTTTTGTATGAAAAAACCTTCCTAGTTCAGTTTGACAGCGAAATAATTTCCTTATGTTGCTTATGTCAGATAGACACTCAGATGGTTAAATGATCCTACATATGACAGTGTGCATTTATTGGGTGTTTTATAGTGTATTTATTACTCTCGAGAATTTCTGAATTTTATGATTAGTTAGGTGTCGGAGTGACATTGTAGAGGTTATGAGCCTAAATACATCAGTGCCTCATACTTCAGTCTCTCTTATCTCATATCCTTATAAGACCTGCTAAGCTGACATCAGACATTGATTTTTAATCAAAAACATATTTCATTTGTTCCGTCTCAAGATACGAGCAGCTGAGGTACTTCAGCTAGCTGTGAAGGATAATTTCAATACACGACTTCTCAATTTCCAAGTACATGGTTAAAGAAGTCTGTGTTAGATTAAAAAAAATAGTATGCTGTCGGTCTGCATAGGTACCTTGTGTTATGTTTGTATGACAAGATATTTCCCTTTGAAAGTGAAGGTTCCTCAAAATTTAATCAGCTGTAGAATTGGATATCTTCCAGTTCTATACATTTGAGGTAAATCCTAAAATCCAAGATGGCCACCCCAAAGTTAATCAGCTGTAGTACTGGGATATGACCTCACAGCTGTACATATTTGAACTGAATTTGTAATCCAATTATCTTGGAATCTGATGACAAGTTTCAAGAAATTATATCAACGATTCCAAATGGCCACCAGCTGTAGAAAATGGCCTTTTAAAGTGATTTCATAACTATCTGTTCCAGAGATGTATTCTAAATGCCAAATGAATTCTAAGATAAGCATCTTTATTGCACCCTTATATTAGGTGCTATATTGTGGTCAGTTTGGCCACCATGCTGGCCTCCTGAAACTATTTTGTCTACGCATGAAATTTTCTATGATGATAATAACAAACTACACATTCATCATTATATTGTCATACTTATATTCAAGGATGCAATATTGTTTAACTGTGTCTTGTTGAATATATTTCCAGATAAGGCGTAGCTCTAGTGGTGCTAGTGATACTCAGAAACCAGTTGCTAGTAAACAGACACCAGTTAAACCTGGCAAATTGGACAGTAAATCTACAAGCAAATCTGCCAAAGCAAAAGAAGCCCAGAAAATTCGACAAGAGGCTAGAAAGAGGCTGATGGCAGCAAAACGTGAAGGAATGCGAAAAAGGACACGATCTGGGGGCGATGAGCAGGAGATTGAAATCTACATCGCTGAGCCTGTCACTAGCCCCTCCCCCATGTCATAATTATCATCCATAAGATGAAACTCGCCAGATTCAATGGTTTAAGAATATGACACATCGTTAGGTGTGATGCAACACCTTTATTGTGAATGCTATTTGCAATGGTGCCTTGGGATTACTATTTATTTTATCATTCGCAGATGCCTGTCTTACCATAAAAAACATGTGGAAAAAATGGAGACGTAAATTTCCTTTATGGAAGCATAAATCTGGAACCTTCTAATGCCACATAAATTACATGGATCAAAGGCTATATATAGGTAGTGTCACTTAGCCTAGTAGTTTATTGAAATCACATTCAGCTTTTAGATGAGACATTCCTGAGCAAATGCTGAGGAATAAACTGTTAAATCTAATGTCTGATTGTCCCTATTGTAGACACTACTAATTCGGTAGATACTACTTTCTATAGGGAATGAAACACATGATTACAATTGACCCATGCGTATTGTATTGTATTTTGTGCACGACAATATTTGGTTTGTTTCGTACTTAACATAGTTGAGACTCCTCCCTCAATGTGTTCTGAAACACTTACTTGCAGGGAATGCACCACAGGTTTTTGATTAGGTCATATGAGTTGCGGAACACTCTACCCTCATGTGCAATACATTGCAGACTTTCGCCCAATGTATTTGTAGTAGAACATAAGTTATAGATTTTCTATATAAAGTGATGAAGATGGGGATACAATCAAGTGTATTGAATGGAAGGGTTTTGAAGCTCAGATCAGGGATATCTAGAATGAATATTTTTATAGTTTACACGTCTCCAAAAGTATGTCAGTTCAGCATGGATGAAGTTGATTTCATCGAAGCCAATTGGTTGTTTCTGCATGTAATTCTGAAATCCTTATGCTTCATTCTGAGTCTATATTTTTGACAATAATTTCAAGTAGGAATATACTGTTACTTTAGCATTTCTGTAACATTACTGTACCCACATAAATACTGCTCTGTGATGTACTGTATAGTACTGCAGTATACTGTACTTTATAAGGATTCTGACATGTCAATCAAGGGACCACATTGATAAAGATATCATTGATTAAATGACATACATGAAAGACATTGAATGTACACACATTTTGAATTTGTATAAATCCATGAGTTGCGTATAGTTTCATTTGATACAACCAAGACAATGATCGACATGCACACATTTATATTTATGATGTATTTAATTATTAAAATGATGAAAATTATTCATGTCTAAATTGAGAATAATTGTATAATACATGTGTATTGTTTAAGACATATTGTTGAGTTAGTCAGTTGGCGCATGTAAATAAATTAAAATGTATGGATTACTAGTGTAAGTGCATATTATAACAATCATTGTCTCTCTTAAAATATTGCAAAGGCAATGGCCAGCATTATTATGTAATAGTTGAATGTTCTGTTCTGAACACAAGGCAAGGTGCACGAATGCGTTCTAACAATAGTTTAGCAGTGCACAATAATATAGAAATGACAGCATCACATTACTCAATGCTGTAAGCTTGCAGTCTGGGTGATAGTACGGTGCATATTAATTAATTCAAAAAATAATCAATTTCCATTTGACACTTTCAGCATTGTCAAACGAAATTATTTTAGGTTTTATGCATTAAAATCCCTTGTCAGTCATTGCCAATTTTTAAGTTTTATGTTTTGGATTAATATTTATTTATTTAATATTGAAAAGACAGTTGTGATGTGATATGTGTGTTTTGAAAATGTGTTTTTAACAACCATTGGGGTCTAATTTTAATACATGTGAAACTAGTTAGGAGGTGCATGTTAAAGATTGTATTTTTTATTGAAACTGTATCATAAAAATAATTCATATGAACCCATGTAAAGTATGTGAGAAATAACTGTAATTGTAAATGAAGTTTTGAATGTAAAAATATCGTCTTGTTAAATATTTCAACAATATTAGTGTCTCCCTGAATTTAAACACTCATTTTTATTTCCATGAGTAATTATTTATTGTATTTTAAAATGCAGTATATTAGTACATATATTATTAATTATATTGGTATATGTCTATGGTATCCAATACTAGGAAATGGTGAAATGTTCTGTAATTTATCCATTGAAATGTTTATGAGGAACACTTTCAAATCATCCACTACCCCATACTGCCATAAAGAAAATTTTAGATACTTCATACCACACTTGGATCTTCTTGCTGTTGACATTAAAAAATACTGGTAGGCCTATGTCTTTTTAATTTCACAATAACTCCCTTGAAGTATAAAAAACTGGAGACATGGAACTTGTTTTCGAATCTGTTAAGCTGTATATATTAAAATCTGTCTTCGTGAGCACCTATCTATTTGCTAGTCTAGCTACAAGCCCTTGTGACCCCCCCCCCCCCCTAATCACCTCCCCACTGTGTGAGAAGGTGTTTAGTCCAGTAGAGGGGGTCACACTCACAGAGTCTTGGAGCTAGACTATCTATTTGCTACCTATTTCTTGTGAACACCATTTCTTTGAACATATTCTATAGCCTTCAATATAAAGCCATCTCTTTAGTGAACACCTATTACAGCGAACACTATGGGTCTAAGTGTTCACTTTATCCAGGTTTTGCTTTAATGCCATATTTCAAATGAGTCTGGGAAATGTACAGTAAAGACGTATATGCCAGGTCTATATGGACATATTATAATATGTAGGGTATGTGTATCTTGTATTATGCTAACAAGTTATGTTACTGACAAAGGAATGCTTATATAAAAGATATGTTATAAACATAAAAAGAATGATTTTTGTTGATTTTATAGTGGATTATATGGAGTTATCAATAAATGAAAATGATGAATTGGATGGTGTAGGATAAATAGAGGATATCCAATGATTTATGAGTGATATGATTTTTATCCACGAATGGATATGATATCTGCACGAGGGAGCGTAGCGAGAGAGTGCAGATATCAATAACCATGAGTGGATTAAAATCATATCACGAATAAATCATAGGATGTTCTTTTTATTCCATAGTTAAAGTCATCATCAGAATCGTCGGAAATTAAGTCATTTAATTCGAATTTTCCAAACGATCCGGCGATGTTGACACTTAGCCTCGTTTTGAGTCTGAAGTAGCAAAAAACCATAAACCATCACATACGACGTCGTATGTCATGGCTAAAAAACCGTATGCTATGGTTAAGTGAAAATTTGTCAAAAATATCATATTTTACCACTGATTACAAAAATACCGTTTTTATTTTCACATGTTATCCTATGAATATCATGCTAACTATGGAATAAACCCAATTATTTTCTCTATTCACCTTTCCACAAAGTAAAGAAAATCAATAATTTCCGCAGCGCAGACTGGCTGTATGCAAATGAGTGCAATCGATGACGTCAATGGGTTAAAGTTTTGATGAGTTAGTAGATAAGGTATATGAATATTTAAAGATAATTGCAATAAAAATGACTTTAGTTGTACAAAGCAGTAAATATTTGAAATAATTAATGAAATATGGACAGGGCACTTTCATTCCAATTTTTTTTTCGATTTTTTGACAGAATTAATGTTTATAAAGACTTATAATTATTGGATCAGCCTCACTCAATTCATGCGATTGTAAACAAAAAATGTAAAAATGAACAAGCAAATCAAGTTAAATTTTCTGATCGTGGTCCTATTATTAAAATGGCTCTTACGTCGTATTATAAAACCGTAAGTGCCATTCGCACAAACTTAACTGAAATACAAAAAATAAATAAAAGTAACGGACATTTTGTCATTCAGAATTCCATCCCAATAGTACAAATTAAAATGTTTTCAAAAGCATGAATGTATTATATGGTAACTATTACTAAGATTATTTCACTACAATAATTTTTTCCATTTGCCATTCCCGTAAAACATACAATCAGGCTTTTCCTCAGTCACATTTGATCTACGGCAACCATGAATGGCTGTAGCTTCCCAAATTCGAGAGACTGATAAAATATAGGGATAAGCAATATGATGTATATTTTCTTTATTGATTTTGTTGACCTACGCCTGTTGTACCGCCGCCGTAAAGCAAATGTGATGCTGAGGCTTAGATGTAATTTAGGCCTTGCTAAATAACTTTCATCCACAAAACGTCGAGAATGCCCATGGGCTTAATAAGAAGAAAAGATTTTCATAGTACGTATACAATGGCTGTGTTACCTTTCAATATTTATTAGGCCACAATGTCAATATGATCAGCGATGTTAACATATGTATAACTGTACATACTACAATCACTGGTGATCCACTCGATTACGCTGGTTACCAAAACGGTTCGTTTTGGTAACAAAATGTTGGAACGTCGAAGGTACGATTTTTCTTTTTTCCTTATTTCACGCATTGTAGGCAGAATCCCTACGGCGTTTTTTCACACAAACTTGTATCAGCATCATATGTTTTAGAAAATGTGCATGTTTGCGAAAAAATAGGTCAGAAGACAACAGAATCGTCGATTTAATTCCTCACTTAAGTTACATAAACGGTTTGGGTTAAAAGTGCAGATCTTAACTGTTTTTCAAAAAACCGTTTATGTAACTTAAGTGAGGAATTAAATCAACGATTCTGTTGTCTTCTGAACTATTTGTTCGCAAATATGTACATTTTCTAAAACATATGATACTGATACACGTTTGTGTTAAAAATGTCGTGGGAATTCTGCCTACAACGTGTGAAATAGGAAAAAAGAAAAATCGTACCTTCGACATTCCGACATTTTGTTACCAAAACGAACCGTTTCGGTAACCAGCGTAATCGAGTGGATCACCAGTGACAATGATATAGGCCTTCATTATACAATAATGCACAAAGTATAACATTGCAGAAATACATAGGATTTAATCGTGTTTAGCCGATTTATTCATGGGAGAGAAGTCAATAATTTAATGAATAAGAGCAAGTGTTTTCAATTTTAAACAGATCATTCATCAAATAACCTCGACGATTAACTTAAAATAAATTATTTATTTTTATATTTTTATGACAGATGTGTTATATAGATGTTTAACTAATGCCAATGCCCATTGTTCATATTTAGTCGCCGTCTATACTTTTTGGTTGGGATTACTGACCGCCCTGGACTGACTGGCAGTGGATCTCTGAAATTCTCCTCATTATGAACCTAAATTGAATAATTAAAACACAAGAAGTAAATAAATGTCAATGTGATGTTTCATAAAAAATTTCGGTTGTTTTTTGAAAACTTACTCAATTGCATTTGTCTTTTTGCGGGAAAAGTTTAACCCATTGACATCATTGATTTTTAAGAGCCCCATTATAATATTCATGAGCTGACTTTGTGGAAAGGTGAATTGGTCACACTTATTCATAAACCTAGTACATTAGGTCTTTCTGTTTGGGACACAATTTTGAAAAACAAAATGCCATCTTTATTCTTCATACGAACATGACTGTATTCACGCCTTCTATAAACTGTAAATAAAGTCAACATTTCACCCCGATATATTCGCGAACAAAACCCCTGGTAATTCGTGTAATGTGTGACGTCATAACAGCAGGCCGTAGTAACATGAGTAATGGCGGACCATAATGAATATTCGAAACATTTTGGTGAGTTTTCAAAATCGAATCGTAATATAGACCTCAGAGCAGGTGTAATATTGTCGAATACACCCCTTAGGGCTAGGCACAAAAGCTTTCGAACCCCTCACTACCTTCGGTCATTTTGGGTACAGAAAACGTTTGTGCCTAGTCCTGCGGGGTGTATTCGACAATATAACCCCTGCTCTTTGGTCTATATTTAATATGCTGCAACCTTTAGAGGGGACAAAAATCAATGTTTTCCCAGCCACTGCACTGCTGTGTGACTGGTCTACTGAGGAGACTGACATATCCATGGCCATATATTGTACATGTTAAAATAGTGTTGATCAGTTCAACATACGAACAATGGATACAGAGTAAGCTCTTTGTAACTGAATATACTCAATTTTAAGAAATAAGTATTTTGGATTTGTCAATTTTCTGGACAAACATGGAGAGCATGACCAAAATGTTCCTCCATTTTTGGCACTGGACTATAGTACAAGTAAAAGTTAAGTGAACCACAGTCCATTGCGGTAGCTTCTTCAATATCATTGATCTCTGTGGTTATGATACATATTCAGATTCAAAACCAGAACAACGGCAACGCCAAAGCGTAGCGAATCCCATCGAACAGAAATGGCTGGCATTTTTACAAACAAAGCGCAAATATCATAAAACAACACACCAGAAAGGCCACCATTTTCAAAATGGTTGCTCACTAGCCAAGTTGCCATCAGAAGAAATAATATGCTTTTAAGTAGCCACCTCTAAAATTTTTAAAAATCGCACACGTACTTGTAAAATAACACACATAAAAATGGTGGCCATTTTGACTACTCCCCAAAGTTTTATTAGACAATGTGCCATGCTTGAAGTATTCACATATCAAATATGAACAAAATCGCTCCACTACTTTTCGAGTTATAGTAAAATACGTTAAAATGGCGGCCATTTTTCAAAATGGCCACCTTCTACCAAAAGCGTCATTAGAAATAGACAGTGTGCCATGCTTATAGTATTCACATACCAAATATGAACAAAATCGCTATACTACTTTTCGAGTTATAGTGAAATACATTAAAATGGCGGCCATTTTTCAAAATGGCCGCCTTCTACCAAAAGTGTCTTTAGACAGTGTGCAATGCTTATAGTATTCACATACCAAATATGAACATAATCGCTCCACTATTTTTTGAGTTACAGCAAAAAATGGCCGCCTTCTACCAAAAGTGTCATAGGACAGTGTGCCAAGCTTATAGTATTCACATACCAAATATGAACAAAATCGCTCTACTACTTTTCGAATTATAGTAAAATATGTTAAAATATTTTTCAAAATGGCCGCCTTCTACCAAAAGTGTCATAGGACAGCGTGCCATGCTTATAGTATTCACATACCAAATATGAACAAAATCGCTCAACTACTTTTCGAGTTATAGTAAAATACGTTAAAATGGCGGCCATTTTTCAAAATGGCCGCCTTCTACCAAAAGTGTCTTTAGACAGTGTGCAATGCTTATAGTATTCACATACTAAATATGAACATAATCGCTCCACTATTTTTTGAGTTACAGCAAAAATCGTAAATTGATGAGAAAAGGCCGCCATTTTTCAAGATGGCTGCCATGTGCTTCTTTAATATCTACATTTGTAGCATTATTAATGTCCTTTATAATTTTTTTACATTTAAAACATATTGCTATTACAGTTTTACATATTGCACCTAAATTACTGTAAAATCGTCACTAAAATGGCCGCCATTTTGAAATGAGCGGCCATTTTGAAAATCGGATGGACGGACTTACGTACGGACGGACGGAGCTATTCCCTATATCCCACCGAACTTTGTTCGATGGGATAATGATTTGGAAAGATGGCGGAAAAGCAGATCATATCTTTTTTTCTTCATCAGACTAAATCTTTCTGCATTTTTAGGTCACCACCAGAAGTTGTGACATATTGTCCAACTTTTTTGTGGATAGTGTTGGCAGTTGGTATCAGTAGTACCAAAGTGAGGGGGTGCTCTTTATTTAGTTTCTGCAGAAACGCATTCTCAAAGACTCCATCATGCTCATGCCCTGCACAGGGGAAGATGGCCCAATAGCAAAAATGGTTCCTCCATAGTTAAGACCAAATGGACCCAAGTGGGCACATAAGACAGATAGCTTCACACATATTTTGAGAACATTTGGTTACATTACAATATCAGCCATATTGGTTTAATTTTAAAAAAAGGCATAACCCACAGTAAATCATCAACAAAAGATCTATTACTCATATTGGATCTTCCACATTTTATTTCAACTGTATTCAAAACTAAAACTTTCCCATAGAGTGCTAAGACAAAAATTAAATGTTTCTTGACAGTTTGAGACTCAAAATAGATACAACAACAAGACTCATTTCCAAAATATATATCCCAACATTAAAATTTCCAAAATAATTGGGATCTTTAATAGTTACAAATTGAAGGTTATATGGATATAAGTCAGTGCCATATACAAATACGTAATTCAAGTCTCTTGAAAACATAATATCTTTAATTCCAGATATAATCATGAATAGAGAGTTTCCTTATTTGGAAGCTATCGTCTCTGGGTTAGATTAAATATCAAAATATAATTTAGAAGAAATTAACAAATTAGAACATTTTACAGCGCATGAAAATCACATTCTCTCTGACCTGTATGTACAAGTTGTATACAGTGTATAGACAGTGCATTAAATATATATCAGATTAAGAGGAACAAAATACACCAAAGCTTTAGCCAGTTAGTAAAGGATTGAGAACCTAGCCATTATAGGTGGAATAAAGCTCAGAGTTCGTTTTATGCAAGCATTTAAACAAGAGCCCAGAGGGCGGGTGTTTCAGCTGGCATTCACTTAAAACATTATTTATATAGTGGGTAGGTTTTGTACATATGTTGAAACAGAGTGTATCTTCCTGTATGGATAAAGACACCAAGGTATGAAAATCATGCATTATCATTACGGATAACTCATGGTTATACCGCATTCTGATTGGTCAGAACATGATAATGCATGCTATGTGTGAATTAATATTATCAATTGAAATACAAAGGGTGCACAGGTTTATTCAACCTGGTTCTCATCAGAATACAATCATACAAAGCATCTGAACCATTAAATTGAAAATAGCACCATAACACTAATACACACACGCTAAATATACCTCAAATTCAATCAAATTATTAAATAAGTTACTTTTAATGACTTGTAAAAAGTTACACTCTTAAAACTAGCATCTACGCTAATTGTCCGCGAAAGCATCAATATCAAATGTTGAGCACATAGTTAGACTTCCATTGCTAAATTTAAAGCTACATATATCCATACATTCATGCATAGAACTACATTTATACAAATCTATATATATATCAGTGTTACTGAACAATATTCAATCAACCTTTACCATTACAACCTATGTATGTACAGTATTTCATTGCATATACTTACAAGTATTTTAATACTTAGTTAAATGAACATAATATATAAGTTACAAGTACAAGTATAATAGTTACAAGTACTATCATCATAGTTACAAGTACTACCACAAGGAGCAAGAACTATCATAATTGCTACAAGTGTAGTTTTTTTATTCATAATTGTTGAATATTGTTTCAAGTAAATAATGTACATGTACATGAAATAAGTTGATCAAGAGAGTGTACTAAATATTGGAACGGTTTAGGTTCTATAATTATATAAAGCTAACTGCAAAACATCTAAAGGACCCACCATTAACCATTTACAATTACTTTACACTATTTTACACCAAATACTGTTCTTACGAATATAGCAAGCTGCTTATATATCATTACAGACCTGGAGACCAGGTTCATCGTTGTCAGTCATTCTTTGGAATAATTCTCAAGAGGGGCCAATGTTTTCAATTTAGGGCCTCCACAACTAGTGTATTGTATTTATATGAATTAGTTTTGCAAATAAAAACCATTACCTGAAAAACTTACTTGAAACACCAAAAATTCAATCCTGAAGTATTACTTTTTATCACTTCAGTCACATTTATTTCTGAATCTAAACAAAGTCTTTAAAGATTATGCAACTTGAGATATAAAAGACATTTCATCAACTCTTCAGTTCCGTGTAATAAAGACTACATATATATTTCCACCTATCAGATTTTACACAATATTAACTCCTGTATATTTATTCACTTCAGATGATTAACTCTACATAGTTTGAAGGCAGCATTCCATGTTGGCCTGTTCTCTCTACAGTACCAGTCATCCAGCCCTCATCAATAGCTTCAGAGTTGATGATAATGTCATCTTCATTAAAGCTGACTTCATCATCATCCGCTGCGGTGTAATCGTACACAGCTTTGTATCGTGGACCCTAAAGACACAGATTACGATTATGGCATATTTGATACATACTACATGGTTTATCCCAATATACACATATTTCCACATTCCTTTGCACTTTTGTCACTGGATATTTTGATATGCATAAAAAGGTCAATTCATATTGAGTTCTTATAGTGGAGGAACCACAGATACTATTTTCTATGCTCCAAAGAAATATTATAACATTTTATCTGCCTAAAATGTATGTATGTATGTAAAACCTAAGTAGGCATGCAATGTACAATGTAAGGTAACAGATTGTAGGAAGTTAACATAAATGTAAACACATTTTTTGGGAATTCCCAATATCCATGGACTAATGTATTTCTCATATTATATTACATAAAGGCAGGCATATAAAACTGGTTGTTAAAGTTGCGTGTTGGAGTATTATATGGAATTTCCCAGATGTGAATTTTAGCATACATGTAGTTCACTTATGAGAAAAATAACATTTGATAACACCTAAGTGTATTGTGATGATTTTACAATATAAAGTAGTGACTGTATTTCATAATGTGTTGTATTTTTAGAGGAGGTTGATGAATGTTACTTACCCCTACTGTAGGAGCTGGTGCAGGAGGAGCCGGTTCTGGAACTGGGACATAAGCTTGTGGGGGTGGGGGGTTGTATTCTTGTTGGGGTGGCTGATAGGGTGTTGGGTTAGGATCAAACTGGGGTTGTGTTGAGGGAGGTTGATATCGGTTCTGGGTAGGATCCGGATAGGCTAGTTGTGATGCCTCTTGCTGCAGTTGGTAGGAAGGTTGTGGGGGTGCAGGTTGTGGGGGTGCAGGTTGGGGTGGTTCAGGCTGAGCAGCTGGGTAGTACGCTTGGGGAGGACCTCGAGCTGCAAATAAACATATATGAGTCCAAATTAGAATGTAACATTAATTTCACATGGATGTTATGGAAAAGAGATGGTACTTTGTTACTTTGTGCATTTCATTTACTTTTATGGAAAATAATATGAACATAATTTGAAGTATTGGATAATTCATCCCGGTAATCTATTTCCCTACACTGTCTGTGTGCAAGTTTGAAAAGGGGTGCATACAGTTTTAATGGAACATTAATTTTAACAGAAAAAGAGCCCACAAAATATCACAGACAAAAAGACAACAGTTAGAGTAAAAATAAAATAAAAATAGCAAAATAATTTCATAATAACGTAACCAAATATATGTTCATGAAATCAGAAACTTTTCAAGTCTTAGGGTATTCTTGTTTTATTTTTTACTTCAACAAATTGTTTATGAGGAAAGCCTCGACAGAATTCTCCCACCACGGAAGAGTATTAACTTACAAGGTGCTGGGTAGCTCTCTTCCTCCAGGTTGCCCGCAGAATAACGATCTTTATTCTCAGCTGGCCTAGCAGGACTGGCACCACCAGCGCCTACTATTGAACCATACTTGTCATTCAGTGGGTCATAGTCATGAATGGAGCCCACTTTTCTCTGAGAACGCTGGGTTGGGTCAATTACTGAAACAGACAATGTAAGAAGGTCTCAATATTGGATTGACGTACAGGAATTCCTTCTAATTTCTCAAGCATTTACATATCTAAACATGAGAAATTGATGAATTCCTGGCTGGATGTTGGATGGAGCCTAAATGTAACTAATAACAATGCTGAATTAATTAATTAAAGTGCAATCTGTATAAAATAATAATAAACAAGACATTAACATGCAAAATGTCACCACCTGCCATTTGTTACAGACAAACCTCTGAAAACCATCAACAAAAAGTCGTAGACTGTAACAATATGTCACACTTTTGTGATGACATAAAAACATGTTCTGTATAAAAGCCAAAAAAACTTCAAATTCAAACAAGCAGAATACATAATTGTTAATATAATGCAAAAAGCATATCTACCAATACCTCAAGGCTACACTGTCAAGTAACTTGAGAGTTAAGTCTCAACACATTTGATATATGAAGGCTGTATGATGGCCGTAGCTTCACAAAATCGATAAAGAAAATTTACATCGTACTGCTAATCCCTATTAATTTTATGCTGCATATTCTTGGAAGCTACGGCTACCATATGATTGCCGTAGATCGAATATGACTGAGGCATAAAAATCAAGCATGGGAGCAAAGCATTAATCATGGTGAGAAGCACATGCAACAGGTAACTGCAAAAAGCCATGCAGGCAAAATTTTATCTACAATAAGGATATATCATCAAATAAGAGTGCATAAAATAAAACACAAAATCATGTCACTATCTAATAAGGTAAGATACACACATACACAAGCAGGAGTGGAGATAATTCAATATTAAAGAACTTAAGCCCAAGGTCAATGGATTGTAGATTACCACAAATCTATTGCATCAAGATTTTGAATGAGGGCGGAAGACCAAATTTAAAGGCTTGGATTCAATTGCATTAAATCCTCCACAATTCATTGTCATGTGCTTAAATTCTTTTCACACATTACAAAAGATTTTGCATGCGTACATCATTACTAATTTGCAAGGAAACTTTCTTGTGAGGGGTTTTGCAAGATTTGACATTTTGACCTGCCTTTCTACAGTACCTGTCTTTCTATTCATTATGATTCTTCAGGTATTTCTAGTTTTAATATCAACTCCCAAATTGAAATCATGAAATTGATGAGGATAATCAATTTCAGTGAATCTCTAATGATTTTACTGAATATCATGCCTAGCTTTGTGTGAATTCTAGTTCAAACCAATTGACAATGTTATAAACAAGATCATGCTTAGTTGCTGTCATAACTTCCCTATCAGAATTTAATATGCACCCAGTTGGAAATTTCACTGCACCCAGTTGAGACCTAAATATGCGCCAAGTTAGAAATCTGTTACACCCAAAAGAGACTTAATATGTAGGCACTTAAGATTGGAAATAAATATACTACTATATATATATGCGGTCATTTGGAATGCAAACTTCACCCAGATAATTTAATATTCACAAAGTTCAAAGTTATATGCATCTAATTGGAAACTTAAACCCCAAAATGTAAGTTTAGGACATCTCTTGGGGTAGCACAGGAATACAAGTTTATGACAATCAGCAATATATAGCTTTGGACTAATTCCAATGCCAAATTTAGGTGGGATTGGGAAGAGGGGACCCAAACTTATGCATGTTATCACTCATTTTCAGAGGTTTCAAAATACATAATTAATACATATATTTAGGACATATGCAAGGAAGATGAAACTTACATAAAACACCAAATAGGACCAAACATAGTTAATTGCATTTCACATATATACAAGCAAAACATAATGGACTTTTGCCCCTACCCAAAAGTAATCATTTTGAAAAGCTCCATTTTCACAAAGGATAGCTAGTACAATGTGTATGTGTTAGGGAAAAGAGAAAATATAAGCTGCAAAATGGTTGATAGTTAAATGCATTATCGTGGCTACAAATCGCTATAACAACAAATAATTAATGTTACTATAGGTACGATGTTGCCGTGACAATAATTGCTGCAAAGTGATGTAGCAACTGTTCAAAGAATATAGCACACTATACATCGAACAGTTACCGAGTAGACATAGTTACCATAACAACAGTGAAGTCTTTCCATGGTAACAAATATGAAAACAAGCACAATACTAGTATACAATTGTTACTGTGTACAGATGTGTTGGTGTGTATGACAACAGTTGCTATGATTACCTGGGGGTGGTTCCCACCTAGGTGCACTAGGTCTTCGTCCTCCATCTATAGACACTTCAGGTTCTGGCAAAATCAATGTTATACCATGCATCATGCAAATGTATAAACTTATTGCAATTTGTAACTCTTTCACACATCATTCCCATTCATTTGGTCAATACGGAGACTATTCTTTGACACATTGTCACTATGGCAAAATTGTGGAACAACCAGATGAACTCCAGTGTATAAATTAAAGGTTATGACCTATTAAAGGCTGTATATGTGATTATGATGCACATACATGTACTAGTCATAGCTAGTCATTCGTGCACCTAGTCATTCGTGTAGCTATAGGTAGGAGGTTGGCAAATGCCTTTTGTTCAACAGAAACTGTAAAAATATTGTCTCATAGAATAAAAATCATAACTGGCTGAAGATTTTATTATTATTTTTAATCCTAGCTACGCCCCTGCTAGTACATGTATTTCTTTAACAATCTGTTATTAAAGTCAAGAGTACAATACACATCAGTACTATAATATAATAAATATTTTAGAACTGAAACACTATAAATATTTTAGGACTGAAACACTATATTGTTTATTTAGCGATCTTAAATAGAGCTAAAAATAAATAATTGAAAAAATGATAAAATAAATATGCTGAATAATGAAAATGTTGCTCTTCAATTGAACATAAGAAAATCATAACTCCTGCTACATGAGAGAACAAAACACATTAAAAGCTGCAAAATGCAATACCATGCAGTTATATAGAAAATAAAAATTAAATATAAAAAACCCTAATATATAGTTTAGTAGGATACAATGAATATTCATGAAACTATTTCCCCTAAATTGAGAATAAAAATGAATTTACAATATTTTCGAGTCTACCGCTAAAAAAATTTTCCAAAACCCTTTTTACTTGTTACTTAAACAACATTGCTATAAAGCATACTAGTATATCTCTATTTGTACAAGGCAACACGAATATCACAACCCCTAATTTTGGAATAATTTTCTCAATTATACTGAAAGCTAGGACTTTCCTTTGTAGATACAATATCATACATATAGTCATAAATGGGACTACTATTTTTGGAATACCTTAATCAAAAGTGAAATGACTTGCCATTTTGGTAAAATTCACTCTACCATAATTGATTATTCCAATATCAGTGAAATATATTTTTGTGTCACCATGTACATCATGATAGCTTTTTCATGTTTCTACCCAAATATCTTGCCATAAACAGCCTATAATATACCCTAGTCTTTTCTAAAATCATTAAGGTGCTGTATTCCTTCCTTGTATCTACTCAAATGAAAAGCATAAACTCACTTGAGAATGTGGGATGCTGTGGCTCCCCTCCCCCTCCCCCTGGCTGTTGTTGTTGTTGTTGCGGCTGTTGTTGTTGTTGGGCCATTGGGTCGTAATCATTAATAGATCCAGGCTGGCGTTTGTAGTTCGCTGAAATAATAGCACATTAAATTAGAGAACATTATGAGACTTAAGTACATTTTAATATTGGAATGGTGTTGAATAAAAAAAAATATCTCATGCATTTATATTTTCTTTAATATCAGATGAATATCAGGGACTCTGTTTTTCACTACTCATGGATAAAAGGACAAAAACAATATCCCTAAAGGATATCCTCTTCATTATTCTTTGTGTAATGAAAGGGACTTGATCGAATGTAACATTTAAGCTTACAATTGAATACAAATAAAAATCATATAAAATATACAATTATAAAAAAACAGACATGGTAGAATGGCTTATTATATAGGGAAGGCAAAGCAAAGCAATTTGTTGGAGACAGGGGATTTATCTTTTTTTGCAGTCAGTTTGAAGCAAGTGTACCATAGACATAATTAAAATGTAAGTGTCTATGGACATAATATTCTAACATGTTCTCAAAACCTTTTCCTCATGAATTTTCTGTACTTATCAAAACACTATAAAATGTTGTGCAAACAAATTCTAAATTGAGTTTTCCACTTCTGACAATTTGACAGTGATTACACAAAGTGAGCTTTATCTGCAACATTTGGGAAAAAATATATGAAACATGTACAAAGAAACTGTGTGAGATACAAAATCAAGTGCTCAATTTAGTGGAATAGATTCACATCTCAATCAATTCAACACTCATAGTGGTTGGAAATCAACACAGTGTACAAATATCTAGAGAGTAATCTTATCAAAATCCTTACATAAGTGGGGTGTGGGCATTTAAATACAGGCAGACTGATGCCAGGTCCTTCTTTAGTTACAGTATAAGCTTTCTAATTGACTTTTGAGATTTTGTAAACATGCATTCTTTGGTAATGAATATTAGTTGGTAGGACTACATGCTTTATAAAGTTGGCTGTATTTTAGATCCAAAGACATAATTTACCCAAAGTTTGAAAAATAAATTTCCTATTTTCAAAAAATCATCAGGGGAGAAAACATTTTTTGAATTCGTAACACAAAATCATTCTATACATATTGTTATAACACTCAAAACATGTCAAAATAAAAACAAATCTGAGAGTAGTCAATATTTTCAAAAAGATTATATTCTTAAAATTTACCTGCTCTCTCACTCTGTGCAAGTCATTCATTCTAATGATATTGATTCAAAAGTTATATCGTCTGTATCACAGTGCTTAAAGAAAGTGTGCTTTACTGGGAATTAAAGTACTACTTATAGGGTCAAAATTGCAATAGTATGATATTTTATCACAACAATATCAATTTCTGACGAAAAAGGTTTCTTATCAAAGGAGTGGTATCGATATGGTGAACTTTTTGAACACACGTTTCTCTTAAACAAGTCATCAAAACATTCTGAAAATTTTACACATTGTCAATTTAATGGTCATTGTTTGGATGGTAAAATTATAATTTGAAGTATATACTTTTCTCTATATTGTTTTAGAAAACATCAGACACTTCTTTTGTTCTTGGTATCATATGTTCGGAATGAAATGAAACATCTATTCGAACCTCATTGGAACAAAAGGACATAAACACAATGTGTTTAGGTCTCTCAATATTGTTATTGTACAAAGGAAAGTTTGATTGATTTTAAAAAAGTATCTCGTTAATGAAATAAAAGGTTTGTCTTATTTTTATCTATTTTGGGGGGTTTTGTTTCAAGTTTTTGCATACTATTTGTTAAATCAACCAAAATTTCCTTTGCATAACTATAATATTGAGAGGTCTAAGAAAATGTTGTTTATGCTATTTTGTTCCAACAAGGTTCGGAAAGACATTTTATTTCATTCTCAAGAACTGGTAGAAATGAACAAAAAACAATTGCACTAAAAAACAAAAAAGTTAACAAAAAACAGTTATTTAAAATATATATAAATAATTTATAAATAATTTTTGCATTAAATTGTTGCCAATCAGTCATTACAAAAAGGATAGTGTTTTTTTACTGAATGTTTTAAATAATTGTTTTAAGAGAAAACAGTGTTGAATTCAGTTCACCATATCGATACCTATCCTTTGACAATTTCTTTTGCAAAATTTGATGCTCAAAGTGGTACTTTAAATACTTCTAATTTACTATGTTATGCCGAGGCTAGGCGTAATATGCTTTGTTATCCTATAGGCATAGGGGTAACAACAGGGGAAGGGAATTTATATTCTATACTACCTTCCTTTGCTTGGGCTTCTATCTCAGCTGTCACCATTGCAGCCTTAGCTGCAACATGTCCTTTAAACACAAACTACATGCATAACTAACTAGGACAGGCAATAACAGTGGTACTCTCATACTAGGGTATGTTCACGCTGGTGCACTCTCACACTATTGGGTATATAAAACTATTTTTCCTATGCCAAGTAGAGTTTTAGGGAGATAAGCTTGTAAGATATATCCCGTATCCTGATTTTGAGGTTTCCATATCCAGAACCTCCATATCTCCCGCCATATCTCCCGCTTCGGTGCATATCTTCCCGCTTCCGGTGCATATCTTCCCACTTCCGGTAATGCAATAAAATGACTTTGCATCTGAATGATTTGTTTATTTTTACACCTTGTACTATTGAAATGGTCATATGCCCCCGGAAACTCTACTTGGTATAGGATAAAGCAGTTATGTACGGTCTGTTTGGATATTGGGTTCATCCCTCGTGAGATATGCACATCTGCCTTCGGTCCCTACAGTCCCTCAGGTAGATATGCATATCTCCCTCTGGATAAACCCCATATCCAAAACCTCCCAGTATATAACCCTCATTTATCACCTCAAAATAGCTATATATTCAGAATGAGAAATCTCATGCACTATAACAGAACCCTATATAAATGCACTATCATAAGAGGACTCATAATAACAGCACTATAATATATGGACTCTCCTAATTTGCACTAAGATATTAGAACTCTTGCAATATCTGCACTATAACAAGTCGATTCTTATAATATCAGCACTATAATATGAGCTCTTACAATATCTGCACTATAACAGTATCATCAACTCTTGAGGCATCACTCTATTTAATCTATTATAATCCAACACTAGCTGGATAAGTAGCAGTAGTAGTCTAATAGGGAGACTCACTTGTAGTATGACATTCACCCAAAGCATATGGACTGTTAACTGAAGAACTAACGAACAAGACACACTTGGGCGCAAATAGTGGAGGAACCATAACATACAATTTATTCTGTATTAGCTCTACAACTTACCTATTCATGGAGAGTTAGTTTTGATGATAGTATAACAATGTATTATATGAACAAAATATACATACTTAAAGAAAATTAGTAGACCAAAATGTTAAGAATTAAGAAAAATAAAAAGATGGTTTCATACCTGGTCCGGATTGTTTCCTTGCGCCTTGAAAAAAATAAACAAAAGCATTTCAATGCTGCAACATCACATTTATGCAAAACAAGGCACAAATCTGCACAAAATAACACAATAATGACAGTTGTTGCAATTTAGTTCAAACCATTAATGAAATAAAGTAAAATTACTCAAGAAGCAAAGCCAAATAAATAATGATAAATAAATGAAGTAAATAATATGTATCACACACTTCGAAGTCAAGTGAATGATGGTTATGATTATCAGGATTATTTGGTCCAAAAAGCATGGAGGAAATACTTGTGTTGGAATGGCACATTTTGTAAAATCTTGATTCACACTATGCATGCTTTAAACTTGGGGTCATGAACAGAAAAACAATAAAATAAAATATTTGTAACCATGGAGATGACGTCTTGGAAGGGAATATTATGGACTTAGAAATAGTTAACTTTTTAAGTCAGTTTCTGCTAATGACCCCTTGGGACTAAAGTCGCTTATTATGTATGGCTCTTTAGCAATTCTAATGTGTTGCATTACCTTTTCCCTGCTCTCCTTCAACTGGCCTATTCGCCTCCTGTTTGGCTTTATCTTGAATGACATTGTGGTACGAAACTTGACTGATGTTTTTCATGTTAGCCCTTATTCTCAGAGTCTCAGGATCATCTGCAACCTCTATCTTCTTGCCTTTGATGTCCTTTTCAAACTGTGCATGGTACTTGATCTAAAACAACATGAGCCCAATTAGTGTGAAGTTTTGGCTAGGGTATCAGGAGGGAAGTGAAAATATGGTACTTTGCATGCTGCCCCTTGTATGGGAGATTACACAGGCAGTGATTCTGAGGATGTTACCTTGATATAATAATAATAACTAGAGGTGAAATGATCATTATTTGATCTCAGTCTATGGACAAATTCAGTCTTAAGTCCAAAAGAAAGCTCAGAATCAGCAACCTATGTGCCCAAGTGGCTGGTGTGTCTACAATGGATAATGCAAAATACGATACATTCCAAACATTTGCAATATGCCCTATTATCTATATTTGCATTTTTCGCATTTCAATCAATCTAATTAGTAGTACTATAAAGGAATTCAGCTATAATTTCTTGGTGAATATTGTACATAACTACCTATGTTTTAAAATACAATAAAATAATGTTTTTCTAATGAAAATGTTAATATTCCAATCCATAGCCTAAAATTGATATTTCCACTTTATGAGTTTGGGATTTGTCTGTTATTTGACTAATATGTTAACAAAACAAATATCTTTAAGGTCTAATGCACAAAAAATCAATTAACGTTATTATCCAATTTATCAGGAACTGGTATTGCAACCTTTACAGGATTATGAGTAAGAGGGTATTACTGTAAAAGAATAAAGAAACAACAAATTTCCTATTAGTACATTATACAACAACCAGGGTAAATGCCACAAAATTAAAGTTAAATTAAAATCCTCTCACTATTCCTTGATTCAAGTTCGCTGACCAAATATTCTATTTTGAATTGATAGAAAATGAAAGTAAAACAGATTTTCAGACTAGAAATATATTATTTCAGTAGTTTTATTTTTATGTTTTTTTCAGTTATGGTCTAATTATGAAATTTTCAAAACACTCACTTAAAACCTCTTCCCTTTCCCCGACCATTTTGAGAATTCTAAAACTCTCTGAGTATTTTAGCCATTTTTGCGGAATTTCCCTTTACAACAACAAGCATTCTCTACAATTTTTCAAGATGAAGGATGGAAAAAGTGAGTTGTGCTGTAATCAAAATAAAATCAGCGTTTGAAATGTATAATAGCCACTATTAAAACAAAATGATGATCATGAAATAAATGGGGCAAATTGTTATGTGTATCAACTAAACTTGTAGCAATGGCCTTGAATCTCTCAAAGTTTTTTTCTCACCAGGATTTTCAATATGAATTTCACCAGTTTTGGTCAAAATATCGCAATATTTCAGGGTTGCATGCAATATTCAGATTTTCAATAGGGTTGGCATCTTGGTGCTCTAATGCTGGGAGATCACTTTTGACTATACCAAAAGGAAATGTGAGAAGTGACAATTCAGAGGCTCTTATATGAACTCATACATGTAAAGACATGTTAAACCTTGAGATCTGGGACTCAATTCTACATGAAATCGCAGACACTGGCAACATAAATACTATTGATGTTTTAAATGCCCTTTTGGTAACAGATAACCATGGGTTTCATAAGCATTTCTGATTACAGTCAACAAGGATTGAAACCCAAAATATACAAAAATAATTTTAAGATGGAAGCAGTTGCTTTTTGGTAAAAAACAACAACAAAAGCCACAGAAAATCGACTATTGCCCGCTGTTTATGGAACCCCTGGATGACCTCATTATATTACCAACAAGTAATATCCATTGCAATTAAGAAATAGAGATCTAAAATAATATTAATGGTTACTACACAAAAAGGAACTGCAAAACTACAAACAACATTGAACAATAATACAACAATATCAATCATATAATGGGGAGAATAGGCAATAATTCTTTCAGCCTAGGCCCTCCAATTGTATCAGTAACAGGTGTATTGACATGAATTCAACATGCAAATACGTAACAACATCAATCGATTAGAAAAATCATGCAAGTTCACAACAGCATGCTAACCGAACTGATCTGTTCAGTATTCTGGCGTATACGTCTAGTCTCTGGATCATCTGCAACTGAAGTATATTTGCCCTTTTCCCCTTCAAACTTAGCGTGGTACTTCACCTATAAAAGCAGTTGAACTCATTATCCTGAACATTTTCTAAATGTAGATGCCAAATTCTCTCAAAATCCAAAAAAATAGAAGCATTTTAGCACCTAATTTCAGGACATAACCAAGGATCAGGTAGATAACTCAGCTGAGATAAATTCCACATTACAATTTGTTATGAAGATTTTACATTGCCTAAATTTTGCATTTTTAATCATGAAAATCTTATTTCTACAAGCATCAAGTCTATCATATCAAATCACTCATGAAACCTAACATGCTATCTGTCTACAAATTTAATGCAGTCCATCCATCTAATGGTGCAGTATGTGGCAAAATCAAAAAATTCATGATGGCATAACATACAAATCAGTGTATAAACTTCACTCTATGTGCTAAAATATTTGCTTTTATATCCCTATCATGGATGGGGTTTCTCGAGTCTTAACTGCCATGATGCGATTCATTACTTGAGATCATTGTGACTTGTGGCTCAGCTAAGAGAAAGAGATAACCCATAATTCATAGTTGCAATTATCTCTTCATGCATCACTTTCACTGCTCAAATTTTCTAACATCTTTTATCTGAATACCACATATCGATATTATGTTTTTATCAACATAAGCATATTCTTTGCATTCTTCTTGATATAAACCACAAGTCATAATATTCCAAATTATGCCCCAAAAATTTTGAATCATCCATTTAGTTTCCTCTAGATGTGATCAATAAATGATAATCAACCAATCAGTGATGATGATGCTATCAGTCATAGACCAATGAAAATCATTACATGAAGATTTAATGTTCAAGTATGCTGGGTACTTTTCTCTCCCTGTAGGCTCACCTGTTGTAGCCTGCCACATTGATATATTTCCTTACCTGACTCTGATTCTGGGTATTAGCTGCGATTCTCATATTTTCTGGAGTATCTGCTACAGCTGTGAACTTTGTGGTTGGGTAATGACTGCAAATAAACAAACAGACATATTCAAAATCCTTATTGAACTTTTTAATGTACAACTACATGTATTTATTACTCTGAATGTGAATACTCGCATAACACAAAATATTACCACAAAGTTACAATTACAATATTGTGACGATTAATAACTAAAAGAATAGGTCACTACTTTAAGGTGGTGACATAAAATAAAGGACCCATGTCTCTTATATTCACATAATGAATTGCAATGTCTTTACCTAGCAGTTTTAATTTTTACTATCAATATTCCATTCCTGGACAGTCAGATACATACATGATCCCATAATTTTCAGCAGATACATATGGTAAAAATCATAATTAAATGAAAAAAATAATATAATTAAAAAAATGGGCGCATATTATGACATTCATTTGATCAGGATTGATTGAATAAAATAAAACAAGAGTTATTGATTGGATGGAACAGACAAACGGTTAACATTTGAAGTTTTTGAAATGTTAAACAAATAAAAACAAGTTACTAATTTATTTGATTATCCAAGTTCAAAGTTTATTTTGTTGGTTTGGATTTAAAGTTATGTTTAGTAAAGTATAAATGTAGTATTAGGTGCATTTTTTATCAGTTGGGTTGGAATGTTCTGGTATACAACACCCAGGCAGAGATAAATCAACACAAGGCTACCAACATAGCATAACCTAATACAAGGTACAGTAAAACCTGCGAACAGGGAATGCTCTTGGGACTGGAGGAAAGTTTCCTTGTTCAGAGGTTTTCCCTATAGAGAGGGGCTGCACTTTCAACAAACTCAAACTTGCCGAATAAGCATATTTGTAAATATATGGGCATTGATTGATTGTACCAATGCCGACTCCATACTTGGTTGCTAGACCTTGCTGTAACATCTTGCAAGATGTATGAAGGTCTCCCATCTCCCTCCATTGGCTGAGGGAAAGGAGCATTCTCTCTTTGTTGATTTTAGCTACTGATGCTGGTGTCTGATGATGTCTAGTTGATGTAATTATTGAAATGATGTGTACAGATATGTTGCTAAGAACTGATTTCAAGTTTCATCAACCCCATTTTATATCATTGATAATCTAGAAGTTTGGATCAGTAAAAGATTTGGCTCAACATGACACATGTACTTATCTAGGTGTAATCTTCAGAAAACAATTGTGTCAGTCCCTATGTAGATTATCACAACTGATTTGATGTAATTAATTTATGTTTGTTGAACGGAAAAATTAGTGTCATGATAATAAGTAACAGATTTGTATTAGTTTTAAAATATATCAGGGTAATTAACAGTGGGTGGGATGCTACATCTTGTAAACAATTGGCTTATCTTAATCTCTATCATATTAATCCAAGCTTTTTAGAATCAGATATTGGCTTAAGACTTTCACACCTCTGAAAAATAATGGAATATACAGTGTCACCAATATTCCATATTCCTTGTTCACAGGTGAATTTTCATAATTTGCCCCAAAATAGTGTTCCTTGTTCCCTGTTCAAAGGTTTTCCCTACAGAGAGGGTCCGTTAACATGTAAGTCAATGGAAAAATATTTGGTTCTTTTGAAAAGCATTCCTTGTTCATAGGTTTTCCCTACAGAGAGGTATTCCATCGGACAGGTTTTACTGTATATCTAACATGAAGTTGCTTCAAAACAAAGTCAACCAGTTATTTTATGATAGATCTAATAACACAGAAACAAAATGTAATGGTTCTTTTAACCTACTAGTATTTATCTAAAATCATCAGGCCCGTAGCCAGGGGGGAGGTTTGCAGGGATCAGGCGAACCCACTGGCCCAAAATTCTTTCAAAATCATGCAGTTTTTCACCATTTTGAGCACTTCTCGAGTGATTTTAGCCATATTTGGGCCATAATTGTCAAATGTGAACCCCCCTGGAAATTTTTTAAAACTGAACCCCCCCCCCCTTGGCAAATCTTGGCTATGGTCCTGATCATCATATATAAGATGAGCTGGGTGCTAGTTTTTGAACAATCCTTGTAAGTGGGCTCATTCTTGGCAGAGTTCAATGTAACCGAGTTGGCAAGGTAGCATAACATATCACACAATTATCATGGCTTTACTATCTACTTGGCCTACTGCAAGGAACTACACATGACTACCTGTTGAGAGAGCTTACCTAAAATATGTTGAACGTCTACCATTTTGGCAAAATATCTAGTGATTATTTTGGCGTAACAGTAATTATTCGAGAGAACCACCTCCGGTGAGGTTATCCTTTACAAGAGTTTCATCTATACTCTTTCAATGAAAAACAATGTGATACATTATATATTAATTAACCAATATATAATTTTATTCTATCAAGGTGATTAATAGCTATATTAGACCAAAAACTGTTCACATTGAGAGGTGTCTATTCATACAGGTTTAACTGCAGTGAGAAACAAATATTATGCAAAAAATGATACACAACCTGACAAACAGCATGGTTTTGTGAAATATTAGGTTGATATATTTGATTTTAACAGCCGTAAAATATCTTGTAGGTCAGAATGGCTTTCTAGAATCATCCAAAGCTTGAGATAGAGAACCAGATTCAGGGGTTTCACTAGGATTTCTGATTCGGGCAAAATTATTGGAAATTATAATCTGAACATGGAAAAACTTGCGAAAATCCTTAAAATACCTGGAATTTGGGCAGAAACCAGAGAAAATTGCCTGATACATGCTATTTATGAGACCTCAGAGATGCCAATGAAAAATGAAAAAGTGTTCCCTTAGACTTGAGAGGCAATAAAATGACAGTTCACAATTGTAATACTTTATCCCGTTCCCGGACTATGGTCCTGTGAACATCTCAATCTTTTGCCTGTGCGATTACAACATGGGAGAATTTTTTACTCATCTTACACTTCAGATACCTACTTCAATAGATTCCTTGGTAATTTAGCATTCTTTTCGTGTAGTTGAATCCACAATTGTCTGGGTTTATCGGCAGAACGAAGACATTTTCGTTTTTGATCGCAATATTTGCGTGTAACATTTAACTAATTTCAACCGTCAAATTCCTCCATATTGGTACTTCCGGGCTACATCCGGGACAGCCAAACGGGGGATTCCCCTTTTAAATCCAACCGCCATTTTGGAAAGTGATGGAATCTCTCTCGATGAAAAAGAGAAATGTTCCCGTTCTGCCGATATACCCAGACAATCGGCGGTTCCAATATATTAGAAGTTACATCTTGAGTTCTATAATGCATTGAGGTAGGTATCTTAAGTGTAAGGGGCGTAGATAATTCTCCCAAGTTGTAATCGTACAGGCAAATGAATGCGCTCAGTGCAGGACTATAGTCCGGGAACGGGATAAGTAATACTCATCTTGGAACTTTCCAAAGTGGCAGTTAACTATTTCAACGTAATGTTATAAGAGGATGAATTTGATAGGGGATTTAACCAGATTATATGGATAAACAACCAAACTGAAGTGATTTCTTAATTTTCTTCTAATTATTATGCCATATTATTTACAAATATTTGATTTGATTGATATTCAATTTTCCTATTATTCCCCTGCCTTAAATTCTCCTACATATAAACACTTAGTTATTGGCAATCCCAGCTGTTTTAAAATATATTATACTAATGTACTGAAATTGTGTAGAAAAAACTAGATATTGATTTGAAAATAAAACGCAATATGAATCAAGTGGTTGAACTATTTATATAAGAATAGCAGAATAATCAATGTAATGCCAGACAGGTTTACAAACTACACATATTTCAAGACATACAGAGTCTCTTATAATTAAACATTCTAATCATGTATGTCTTTAGTTTCCAATACAATTTCCCATAGGAAAAATATCATTTTTGTGTCATGATGAAATGATGATCTGTTTTTTTTTTGAGGAAGTAATCATAATATGATTAAGCCTTGTAGGATAATTTTCAAAACCAAATTGTTATTTATTTCCTGTGAAAAATATTTTTGATTCTAACATTCAAACATATAAATATATGAACTATCAAAAAGTATGTGGATTAGCCACCTTGTAGGCAAAATAAGTTTATACACTTTATATATTGTATGTGTTATGAAAAGAATCTTGTAAAATTGCTCTTTTCACGAGAGACTTACATTTTACATCACCAGTGTGTTATGATGATTCATGTACATTGTTTAAGCTACCTTTTAGTTAACCATTCTGAAGGTAGAACATACCAAAAATGTGAGCCTTAAGTACTTATGTGGTACTTAAATTGTTTACTTCCAAGTACAGGAAATCTAAAACATGTTAATTGTGGTAAAGAACATAAGAGAAGCAACTTTCCTTGGAGATTATAACCCTTCATCTTGATTAAATGTACTGTATACTTCACAAAATTTTCTTATAAAATTAAAAGTGCCGATTCAGCATTTAGCAGTAATGAATGTTATTGAAAACTGCATAAACATAACAGTGTATGGAAGATTTTCATCAGGAGGATAAATGTTTTTTAAACATCCAGTTTAAGGGCAGACTCTTAAGAGTGAAACATCTGGGATCTGATTTACCAAACATCTTGTAACCTTTAATGCCACATAGTCTTGTCTGTGCAAGATCAGCCAACAACTTCAAGGATACTCTTTCCTAAATTCCCTTTTTTAATATAATCACATATTTTCTTGTACTGCCACCATAAAAGAAGAGACATAAAAGAAGAGACAGTATTTCAAACCATTTTCATTCTTCACATTCAGCATTATACTACTTTAACTACGTGTTATGTTGTGCAATTTCATATACAGGGTGGTCCAAAAAAAGTGAACCCCTGCAACTGGTCATATTTCCCTTAATACTTGCAGGAATTTTTTTTTATTTTCACATGTTGTAGAGGAAGGTCTAAAATTTATGGTGGTACCATACATTTTTCTTAGTCTTAAAATTTGCAGAAATTATAAGCCCTAACCAAACATTACTGAAAATGGACAAATTGTGATTTTCAATATCCGCGATTCTTCAACCCTTTAACACCTTTCCCCTGAGAATTTTTTAAGCTGCAGTCTTAAAGAACTAATATTTTCTGACTTTGTTCAATTTTAAATCCTGCACATTATGGCTTAAAACTAGCATTCTACATTTGTTAGTTGCAAAGTTATTGTGATCCAAAGAAATGTGCTAAGCTTCCACAGACGGTAACATTTTCCAGTGAAATCATGAACATACCCCTATATGATCTTGAAATGTCAATATCTTCATAAATCATGGACCAATTCTAATGATATATGGCTCAAAACATTGAATATTGAATTTTCTTTTGATTTTTAAAGATATTTGATGAAAGGGTTATCAGATTCCTGGTCACAGGGGCAACTTCCTTCCATAAGAGGCCCCCCTCTAACTGTTGGTGTAGGTAACATACCCCTGAACTGTTGAACAGTTAAAAATGCTTCAAAATGATCAATGAAAGTGTGGAATGTGTTTTATGCTTGAATAGTGTCCCTTTTGTCATATGGTAGGGTTTTAAACTTGTATCTCTAACTGAAAGCTGTTTAAGATCATCCAATGTGTTTCAACAATTTCCGTGAATCACATTTGTAAAATTTTGTACAATATCTAATTTCCAGGCATGTTTGTTAAACGCTTGTAGATTCTTCAAAATTTAAGACTGAGAATAAATCATGGCATCAACCAAAATTTTAGACCTTTCTCTACAACATGTGATAATATGAGCCAATTCATGCATGTATTAAGAAAAATGTAGCCTGTTGCAGGGGTTCACTTTTTTTTGGACCACCCTGTATACCTATATAAGGTATGATAATACATATGTTTGACTGTATAAATCAAACATTCTTTTTAATACACTGTACAATGTGCATAACATGGTACGATTTATATAAATGTCTGATGCACAGGACGCAACAGGAGCCGGTTTATTCTTATCCACAAATGCCTTTATAGTATACTGAGCAGTTAATCGCATGTTTCCACAACATTATTACAGATCAATCTTATGTAAGTCGAGTAGAATTCCTAAGAACCCCACAGCACTTTATTAACAGAGAAGCTATATTTGCTTATTCTATCTCTATTCTTGATATAATGTGATAAGAGTTGTAAATAAATGAACTATTGAAGGAAGCATTACCTATACTGATGCTGTATCATTAATAAAACAGAGCTCTGTACATGTACATATGTAGTAAAACCTGTGTATAGTGAACACCTATGGAGCCACAAAAATGTGTTCATTGTATGGAAGTGTTCACTGCATAGTGATTTATACAAGGTGTTCACTAGATGGAGGTGTTCACTAGGATAGGTTTCCTGTATTGTGATATGTATTATATATTGTCCCAAGTGTCAGAGCGAACACATTTGGCATGATGGCACATTTGAGACCAAAAAGTGTTCATATTGAGGCATGATTGGATTAGAGAGGTGTTTAGATATACAGGTTTCGCTGTATTAGAAATGGTAGATTTACTACTAGCTTCTTTGATGAAGGGGCCCTGATATCCTCTAAAGCCTATCAGACATACATGTGTATCTCATACTTGAGTGGGTTTTGGGTAGATATCACCCGGGAATATATATCGTATCTGAGGAGCGGGCAGGATATATTGTATATGTCCCGCTCCAGGCCAAATGCGGGCAGAT